>OZ010611.1:24593311-24760811 GCA_963932145.1 Acanthosepion lycidas | reverse complement strand
GTACCCAGGACGCGGATGTAGTTTACCGTCATACCCAGGACGCGGATGTAGTTTATCGCCGTACCCAGGACGCGGATGTAGTTTATCGCCGTACCCAGGACGCGTATGTAGTTTACCGTCATACCCAGGACGCGGATGTAGTTTACTGTCATACCCAGGACGCTAATACTTTGTGTCAGTGGCTTTTTTAAAAATGTTGATAATATTCACATGGTCAGGTATTCTTTTCGATCCCAATTGTTCCTTCAATTAAATAATTCCTTACTTATACAAATGCTTTCGAGAATTATTTACGCTAGTTTTACGATGATAGTAAGTAAGTAAGTGAGTAAGAAACATATAGAGGGCGTGCACTGTCAACCACACAGCCCTCCCTGCCAGCCGTACCGCCAAGAACCAAAGGAATACATTTGGGGCCGACTTGGCTTAAGGAGTTCCTGGAAGGTTGTCAATGTTGATAGACAACCGCCTGCAGGATTCTAATCCGGATTTCCTATCTGGATTTCCTTCCTTTTCTGGATTTCCTTCCGTTTCTGGACTTAATTTAAAAGGAACCCAACATTAAAATATACATCAATAATATTTTTTATATTCTCTTACACTCAGTGACCCATTGCATCTTTATCACCTTACTTGACATTAGAGGATTAAAAAAAAATATCTTCTGTAATTGTAAGTTTTACAATGTCTGTCCTCATTTTAAGATATTACGTATATTTTACGTCAAAAACCGGGTTACGTCACGTTTGTTTACCAATTAATGACGTAAAGTGTGGTATTTCTGTATTCTGTTGGTTTCTTAGTATTTATTAATCCACCCACGAGGATTAAATGTGGCACAAGGCCGGTTTAATGTGGGTAGCCCGCGAGCCCGTAGGCTCGGCCAAAAATATTACCTTTGAACCCGCCTTGACGGGTTCAGGTCCTGTCTACCTCCCCGAAGGAAACCTTGCCCTTCGGCAAAGCTTCCTCCGAGTTCCTCTCTGCATCAGAGAGTTCGACAGAAGCCAGCCCGGATGATCACAAAGCACAGATACTGCACTTTGATCCTAAACGGGCCGGGTTTCTTATAAATAATCTTTAAACGACAAAACTGATGCGAAATTCAACAGGAAAGAACCAACTTACAAATGGAATCGGACATGACATGATCATATTTCTTTGTAGTTAAACTGAAAAGAGAAAAATGTGACACAAAAAATGCAAAGAACATGCATTTATAATATAATTATTTATCATAATATATAATAGGCCTTACTCTGTTCCGTTGGTCGATGACATAGTAAGGCAATTGCATTCAGAGTTGACCTTCTTCAAGAATGAATGCTCTCCCAAGACTAAGGAATCCAATCTAACCTGCTATTCATCCTAAAACTGAGCGGTGAGGGAAGAAGTGTCATTCCCAAAGGTATTAATTTACAGTCAACGTAATAACTTGGCGTGAAATGGAACTATACTATTCTTATCCTCCGAAACCCTCGACCGGGAGGGAGCGCTTATCGAGAGCCTGTTGTGGCCTCTGCGATTTATTTTCAGCATTATTTTAAATTATTTTTAAACTGATGTTACATTGTCAGTCATCAACCAATAATATACATCGTGTATCTGCATAGTCGGTGCGGTGCGTACTACACAAGAACCCCCGACGAGCTTGGAGCCCTAAAAGGGCTAGTTTCAACAGCATTTTTTTTTTTTTGCTTTTTATACTTTTCACGTTTTTTTCTACCTAAGTTATATTGTCAATCATCAACTATATTAATCGATAAGGCCAGTGCTTACTACCCCGAATCTCTCAGCCACGTGGCGGCCTCATTCCTACTGTGGAGGGGAGCAGAAGTCCTAACTTCAGTAGCGCTTATTTTTTTTAAATTATAATTTTCTTTCTGAACAGTTCTTTTAAATCCGTTTATGAATTTATTTAGCTATGAATTGTATTAGAGGAAACATTTTTTGAGTTTTTTGGTGCAAATGCATGACCGTACCAAGTGAAAGAGACGCTATAAGAGACGCTAAACCATGTAACAATGTAAGTTGTGGCTTATCTCATTCGTCAAACGTTTACGGAAAAGTTCTACCCTTAGCTTACCACTAACCCTCAAAAACCCTAATTGACCCTAATTTTTCCATCAAACGATAGACAAAACAGTAAATACATCAAGTCCTGTCATGCATTATCACAATTATTTTTTTTTAATTCAGTTTTTTTGAGATGTTTTTTTTTTTTTTATTTGTTATGCTAGAAACGTTATAAAACATTTTTTCAGCTGAAATGTGTCGGCGATTAATCTTTATGAAAATGTAAAAATTTGCGACTTAAACATTTTTTCGAGTAAAATTTAGTCATGAAAATATTGGTGGTAATTACAAAAAGAATAACATTTTCTCAAATATTTTTAAAATAATAAAACCTATTCATTATAAAAGTAAATAATATGTGAATATGTATATTTTCATTTAAATTGGATAATTCCCCGATTTTTGTTAATTTAATAAAGCGTTGCTCTTCAAACCCAATTTTCCTTTGAGGGTTTGTGGCCCCCAGATTGGGAAACTTTGAAATCGACATGTAGAGAGGGGAGCCTCGTATCAAAGTTTCAGGGGGAGGCAGATATCCTGCCACCGGCCCTCGAACTAATATATATATATATATATATATATATATATATATATGTATATATGTATAATCTAAATACTATTTTATATGTACGAATATTTTACTCGAATATAAAACAAAAAGAAATATTTCACGCCTTAAAAATGTCAAAAATATAAATTATATTGTTCAATACTAAGTAAGGCAGCAATCTAAGTTTGTTTTAAAACAACACAACTCTACTCCAGTATATTTTTGCCTTTTGGCTCTTCAGGCTTCAAATACTAGAATTAATTTGATGTATTGCGTTGTTCAAATAAATGTCAAGGAAGCCATACTTTCGTAGAATACGCTGTTCCTTCGAGTAACTCAAGGATTTATTCAAAAACATTACGTGTGATAATCCACAGTTATATATTTATTTTCATTTTGTTTGTTTCTTGTTTTTTTGTTTCTTTTTTGTTTTTTTTTTTGTTTCTTATTCCGGAGCCCAATTAGCCAGCAAAAACTTTCTCGCTGCGGGCATTTTGCTAAGACCTCTGACCGGGCATTCATCAATTTATCAAGGCGGAAAATCTATTTCTGGTCGACTAAGCGACCATTCAAGCAGATATACAAGATTTCTTTCACAATGGAAAGCTACACGAACACATACTATGTCCAACTACATATGGGATATTAAAAATAAAAAATAAAAAAACAGGGTTCATGTCCCCAGATTAAGTGAGAGATCGTGAAGTGAATGAACGGCTATAAAAAAAATACTGACAGGTTTTACTGACTTTGCTTAGAAGAGCTGGCGATTGTGGCGTCAAAGGAGCCGGACAAATTGCTGAATGACTGGTCAAAATAGCAATGTGCGATACTTGACTGACTTGCTGGGTTCCACAATGAATAAAAAAAATAAAGATTAAGAAAAATAAATAAATTTATAATTATGGATAATCACATAATCTGATCTGATATTTTGCATAAATTCTCGAGTTAGCCGGATGAAAATTATAATATTCACTATAGCTTGATTGACATTGCGCAGTACGCCATTTGATTAACCCTAGCGCTCGAAACCTGAAGAGCTGAAAGGAGAAAATATACTTACTTAGATTTTTTTTTAATCATTTCACACCAAGGAAGACGATAAAGCCACTGAGAGGCAAGGAGTTACTGAGTGCGAAAGAATATGAGAAAAAGAGGCTATTAAGGAGAGAGAACAATAAAAGAACAAGAATTAAGAAGACAGAAGATAACGATTGACATTACATTTAAACTTTGGAAAATCAAAGTTGAAAAGCCAGAAGAGAGTTTCACAAGCAAGAAGTGCGAGAGAACAAACTGTTAGCATTGAACTTACAGTTACATCTAACCATTTCAACCATAAAATGATGGGACCTTTCTGCCAATCTAGTACTGCACTTAAATTCCTAAAGTCTAGGTACCATAGAGGAAAGTTCATCAGAACAATTACCATGAAAGTATTCATACAGAGAAGCTATGTTACGGCGGTGGGAAAATTACTGATGCCGATATACCATGTCAGGACCAATAACATTGCAGATTCTTCTTTGGATTTTATAAAAAAATCTCTAAATACATAGAAGAAGCACCAGACCAGATGTGACAGCAATATTCTAAGCATGGACAAATGGTATATTTATAGATATGTAAGAGACCTCTTTCTGACTTCCATCAGCATGGTTGGTGCTAACTCCAGGAAAGTGACTCGTTTCACCTTCACGGGCTAAAGTTCTCGGATGACATGAAATGGAAAGACTACAGTGAATCCATTGCTAGGTCAGCTGCTAAGTAATTTGGTTCACTGTGTCGTGCTAGACATTTTTTCTCCCCATAATCTATCTTACATATTTATAAGTCTACCATTCGTCCATGCTTGGAATACAGCTGCTACATATGGTCTGGTTCTCCTACTATCTGTCTAAAGATTCTTGATAAAATCCAAAGAAGGATCGGCAATATCATTGGTACTGACCTGGTATCTCGGCTTCAATCCCTTCCCTGTGCCTTTTTGTATGAATACTTTCATGGTAATTGTTCTGATGAACTTTTCTCTATGGAACCTAGACTTTATGAATTTAAGTGCAGTACTAGATTGGCAGCTAGGTCCCATCATTTTATGGTTGAAATGGTTAGATGTAACTGTAAGTTCAATGCTAACAGTTTCTTCTCTCACCTTCTCTATAAATACTTTCATGGTAATTGTTCTGATGAACTTTTCTCTCTGGAACCTAGACTTTATGAATTTAAGTGCAGTACTAGATTGGCAGAAAGGTCCCATCATTTTATGGTTGAAATGGTTAGCATTGAACTTACAGTTACATCTAACAGTTTCTTCTCTCACCTTCTCTATAAATACTTTCATGGTAATTGTTCTGATGAACTTTTCTCTCTGGAACCTAGACTTTATGAATTTAAGTGCAGTACTAGATTGGCAGAAAGGTCCCATCATTTTATGGTTGAAATGGTTAGATGTAACTGTAAGTTCAATGCTAACAGTTTCTTCTCTCACCTTCTCTATAAATACTTTCATGGTAATTGTTCTGATGAACTTTTCTCTCTGGAACCTAGACTTTATGAATTTAAGCACTGTATTAGATTGACAACAACGTCTCATCGATTCACAGTTGAATTGGCTAGATATAACCGTCAGTCCTGTGTTAACAGTTTACTTTCTCACACTTCTAGCTTGTGGAACTGTCTTCCAGTTACATGCTTTCCAGCTAACTTTTATCTTCAAAAATTTATATGCAATGTAAATCATCATCTACCGTGTTTCTGGTTACTCATCTTTTGTTCTCGCTCCTTAGTAAGGTTTCAATTTGTAATTCTTCCGAGCCAGGTAACACCTTGCGCCTTTAGGGGCTTTACTTGCTTGGGGTGAATTCGATTATATATATATATATATATATATATATATATATATATATATATATATATATATATATATATGCCTTTATTTAAAATAAATGATACACTTGTTCAAAGTAATGAAACCGTTATTCACTACTGTAAAGAGGCGAATATACAGTAGCGAAACCATTAATGAATCGAAAACACGTTTGGAAACTATTTTTATTGCAAACTATATTTACCCATGACTGATGTAGGTAAATAAAAAGGTGGGGGGGGGGGTTCTTTTATTGATACTAACATAGATATCTAACAATATTGCAGCTATGGCGAAACATTTTTCATAAAATTCTCTCACGTGAGAATAAAAAACATTGACATTCATGAAAAAAATTCTTCAAAAGCCGAGTTAGCTTTTCTTGAATTGCTCTTTATTGCATGAAACTCCAGGATCAGTAAAACATTTTGCTTTCAAAGAACTGAAAGTCTCTTCTATTGATTTAACACTGGACTGTAAGGTGACAAAAATCTAACAGCCCATTACTTGTAATAGTACTTAGCACGACTCTTGTGTGGTGCAATTTCATATTCATATGGTACGTGGAATTAGAATAATCTACCCACGTGAACTAAATAAAAAGTTCGGTTCGAAATTCCAACGTATATCACCTGAAGAAGGTCGGAATATACAGCGGCCTAAGCGTCATGAATATGATAATAAAGATGAGGAAAACAATCTGAACTATATAAATAGTCTAAATAATTATAATACCTCATCTCATTTATATAGACAGAGTATTCAATGTTTTTCGATTAATTCTTTGGATTTTCTATCTCTTTCTTCATTATTCTGACACTTTTTCTTATTTTCGGTAAAATTATTTAGTCGGTAAAATATTTCATAACCCTTGCAGTAGCGGCCATTATCTCTGAGATTTTTTTTCTCCTGTTTAATCAACCGCATTATTGTAGATAAGGTTTCTTAAGTAATAAATGATCTTACTCTTTCACACGCTTTGGACTAATCAGCAAACAGAAGTGAACAACAATGAATGCAACGTTTGATTTCAGAGTTTTATTATTTGAAATATTCGTCTTTACACTAGTGAATAACGGTCTTATAACATTAAACAAGAGTCTCTTTTATTTCGATTAAACGTATCTTTATAGTAAATAGAATCTTTTCAACGAATAACGGTTTCTTCATTTTGAATAAAAGTTTTTTAATAAATTTAAATGCAATGTCAATCGTTATCTTTTGTCTTCTTAATTCTAGTTTTTTTACTGTTCTCTTCTTTTTTCATATTTTCTAATACTCTATAACTGCTTGCGTTTTAGTGGCTTTATTACCTTGCTTGGGGTGATTTTTAAAAATATCTTTAATATGAATAAAAGTATCTTTAATTTAATTGATGTATCTGGCTTTTATTTATAAGCTAAAGTTAAACCAGACGCCGTGAAGTCACAGTACTTATACCTATCTTAATTCCATAATCTTCTACCTTTATGTACCGTGTGTCTACAGGGCGTGAGTGGTCATGGCGCTCTACAGCTTCCTATCCTTTGTAGCTCGAAGCAATGCTTCTCTCTGTAGTCCCTGTTCTGTCATCCATTTACACAAACTTGTTAGGTTGGTTACTCGCTTCTTCCTGCGCTTTTTTTACCCTCAATATGTCCTGCGGGTCTCAAATTCTCCAAGCCCTCTTTCCCCATTTTATTGTAATCTTATATGTAAATGTTGGATGTTTATAACATTAAATAGTAAAAATGAATTGAATTTCATGTGAAATGATCGTGAGTTGATCTGAATAGGTGCTAAAACGTTTTCGGCACGACTAAGAAACACTTAGAAAATTATGTTTGGACATTTTGTCAATTTTCATGAAATAGATCGAGCCGAGAACTTATCAACATTTCCTAATCTGTGTTGTCTTTATTTGTTTTTCTCTCATAAAACCTGATGTCATTCGTTGTAACAAGTTGACGTTATATCTTTCTCTCTCTCTCTCTCTTCCTACAGACGCAGTATGGCAAAGCTGAAAACAGCTCGCAAGAGACGGCGAACACAAGATTACACAAGCACCAACAATCTTACCCAGAACTATGATCCGCCTCCCTACGAGGATGTCATCCGAACTGTCACCGACCCACCTTCATACAACATCACATCTGACGAAGCTACAGCCACTGACACTGGCGCCGGGGAGGGGGGGAAAAGTCCGATCTTTACAGGTGAAGATGACGAGAAACGAAAAATGATGCTGATGATGATGATGATGAAAAATGGACAGAGTCACGGACATTGTTGTGGGGGTGGATGTGGCACGAAATATCGCAATGACCACATCGCCCTCACCCAACAGAAACTAACACCGGAAACAGATATTATCCAAATGGACAAAAGCTACTGCGATGCAAATCAACCGCTTAAAGTGACTCTGCTACCGCCTAAATCGACAAAAGGCTCATTGCGTAAGAACGTTGTCAATCACGTGCACAACTGTTCGGTTACAATCGAGTCGCCGGTGTCATCATCTACCGCCACCTACAGCCACCGCATCAGTAACTATAGCAACCAAAGCAGCAGCAGCAACAGCAGTAATAATGATTTTGAGCTGCAATACAGTCGACCAGGTTGCAGTGATGAGATCCCCACCGCCTATCATGACGACATAGTTTATATTAACAATCATCTCGAAATGAATGGCGACGACGAGTGTTCCGAGATGGCTGAGCATGACAGCCAACATGACATCTTGGAAGGTGCCACTTCCTGCTGTCCGGCCGTTATTCCTTCTCTTTCAGAAAATGGTATTTGTAATGACAATATTTCTCCATCATCTGTAGCTATTTGTAGCTCAGTAAATGCTGCTGCTGCTTCAGCCACACCTAACGCTGCCGTCGTTCTCAATGGTGTCGACATGGACGACGACGATGAAGAAAATTACGAGAACGATGAATATTTACCGAGCGGAAATCTCTTTTCCGAGATCAATAGTTTTTTGTATGCCGATGGAGGAAGTGAATCCTGCAGCCCGCAAGATCACGTATTAGGGACAGATTTGGTAGCTAGTGATAACGCATACCAGTGTCACAATAATTCAGTTAAATTAAGAACACAACATCCAGAAAATGGTGTGAATGGTAACAGCCATGGCATTGACAATGGGGAATGTTGCAATATGAGAATACCTTCAAACATAAATATGGCGACTAGACAATGTGAACTTATTTCAGCGGAACCGGAAGCCGTCAGGCTTTTACAATGATAACAGTGTGGACGTGGATACATGAAATTATAAATTGCGTGTATATTTTCATATATACACCTATGTTGTTCTTTAACCCACGCACTATGTATTCTATGTGGGTATATACATAAAATGTGATATATATATTGTCACTGAGATATACACGCATAGTATATAAGTATTTATACGCAATCTTTTTACGATCGTCAAATATGGAAGAAACCGCCGCATCGGTTTTTGGTCGATTATTGATGGTTTATTGTTTTTATCCCACTGTTCGGTTGTAATGTTTCCCCGGAGTATGTGATGTCAAGATTGGCTTTGCAAAAAAATACTTCATTTAACCAGTTATGATACCAGAAAGGAAAGAAAGAGCCTAGTATTAAAACTAACATTACCAAAAAATGAAATTTTTTAAAAAGTAATTAATTTCCTTGACCGGAAACCCATATACTAATATTAAACAAAAATGAATTGGGAAAAACGAGGGAGAGAATGTAAAAGAGGATATAGAGAAATAAATGTAAGTGAGAATAGAGATAAAGAAAAACGATAGCTGAAAGTATGTATATATATATATATATATATATATATATATATATATATATAGAGAGAGAGAGAGAGAGATAGATAGATAGATAGATGGAGAGAGTGAGAAGGGAAGAAAAGAAACGAAAGAAAGACATAAAGTAACAACCTTGCTGGGTGGAATGTCATGGTGCAATGACCGAAGGTTAAAAAACAGGAAGAAATTGAAAGGTGTAAAAATTGCGATACATTAAAATTCTTTATGGAGTGATTGAACCGAAGAAAAAAGAAAATACAATAGAAAATAGTTGTGCATTGTTCATTCCTTTTTCACATAAAAAAAAACTATTCTACGTTTCTATAATATTTTGATCAAAACATGGACGGTCTAAAGATTGGAATGGATAAGGAACAAATATAAGAAGATACAGGTATAAGGTTTGGAAAAGAGAAAAACTATGACATAATGTTAGGCATTTTTATCAATATCAGTGGTTTTCTCACAGGTTCAGTTTTGCATAAATTTAGTAACCTTATGTATAATTTTTACAACAGGATTCTTTATCAATTAGTTTCTTTTCACTTCTATTATTAATTCAACATTATTCTTATTTTCTTTTTCTTCTTCTTATTCTTCTTCTTATTATTATTATTAATGGTACTTGCAACGGCCTTCTTCTAAAGAAGACGTCACATACAGAATCCATTCTCTACTTTCATCCGAGATTTTTTCGGAACCCTATTTACGGAAAAGTGTCGTTCCAGTGTTGGTTTAATCAACCACACGGAAGCCCATCCACTATAAATGTAACTGGTCGACTTCGTCTACGAGCGACAATGACGAAGAGGACAACTTATTATGACAATTTTTAATAGTCGTAATTATTACTGCTTTAAAAAAAAGTGGGGTTAAAAACATTATTAAAAATATTACAGGATTTATAAATTTTTATGAATCCATGGAAAATGTTAAGATGACCTTTATCTCTTGTTTGTCTTTAATATCGCATCACGTGTAAAGGTTCCTCCATTTTATGTCTACATCTAGATGTAGATTTTAATGTATGTATAAAATGTAATATTTGTTATTATTTATTTACGCTGCATCTATAATATATATCTCAATGCACATACCTGAAAATAAACCTCATCTAAAATGGGAGATAACCGAACAAGGACGTAAGAAGCCAAACAAGAAATAGTCCATGAATTTGGTTTGTGACATAAATGTGCACTTGACGAGCACAGTGTTGTGATGACGTCATTCAAATGTGCCTTTTCATATTTTTTTTTTTGTTTTGTTTTTTGCCCATATTTTCCAACGACGAAAAGTGGGTAGAAATGATGATGACAAGATTTTTAAAAAAGCGGGGACAAAATTTTTTTTTTTTTTCAAAAAAATCCATTCTTCATCAATCAAACTCAGTGAAAGTTCTTGTTATTTTCATGCTATGCTATTATTTTGTTAATTCCATGCCCCTTCAAGGTGTAAACGATCATGGCTCTCCACAGCTTCTTTTTTCAATGTCTGTGAATTGCCATGACCTCCTAGGAAAGATAGTGGAGTGGTTTTCACGGTTTGAAATACCACCAGAGTAGTCCTTCTTCTAGACTGGCTACCACCTAGTCTACCCTGCTAGTTAATCTCTGAGGTGATAAGAAAGATTAATGCAATTCCCAAGAGTATTTCTGCGAAGTTGAATGCAACAGACGAGGCGCATATTTGAACTCTGCTCAGCGATTACACATTTCGCGCCAATAATCTTTATATATTATTACCGGATTAAATGACGTCATAACGTTCCTGTCATACATATTGATATAATAAATGATATACTGGTTCCGTATTAACTAAGATTAAGACTGATTTTAATATCCAATATTATAAATTTAATAAGCATTTATAATAGCAACAATGACACTAACATTATTTTTAATCTAATTTATAATATTGATCTTACTATTTTAATTATAATAATATCTATGAGAATAACAAGAATATTAAAAATAATATTAGTTAAATAAAATAGTCCTAAGTCCATCTCTCCTTAACTTTCAATAAGAATGCAAACAATATTAAATATCTCTATACAAAAATGCAGGTATATATTCAAAATACCCCAAAAGTAATTGAATAAACGTTGATTTTATTTGTATTCGTGCAAACAATTTAATAGACGATGGACTCTTCACAATCACGTGTTGTAATAAATATGAAAATATTCTGCGATCAACTCGGCTTTCACGAAAAAGGAACCATAATTTCCATTAATTAAAAATTCTTACTTAAAAATGTAAGAGAAGTATATGCCAAAAAGAAAAGTATGAAATTAAGATTATAAACTTAAAGTAAAATATTTCATAAAAGATTTTTCTACCCTTAAGAAGAAAAATTGTTCTTTCTTTACATGTCTACTACTAAAACTTCCAATCAATTTCTGAACTTCACCCTCACAATCACTTTTCTCTCCACCCGAGATATGGAAATATATTTGCAGAAATTTCATTTTTTGTTCTCACAAATTGAATTGTCTTTGAGTTTATATGCAAAAACTAAATCAAGCGAGAAAATATGTCACCATTAACAGCCATTAAAAAGTCGTTTTTCTTTTTCAAAAAATAAAAGACATACATTCTCTTCACGGAATTACCATCGGTGCAAAGATTTATTGTGATTGTTTAATGGTAAAGGGTATTTGGTAATTATTTTGTTTGCTTTTTTGTTGTTTTAACCTTTTCTTTTCGAAAAGTTGCCAATAATTAGTTTCTACATGTAATTTTATCAATCAACTGAAATGAATGTGAAAAATGAAACGTCTACACATTTCACATGAAAAAGATACATATTTTTTATGATAGAATTCATTCACCCATTCCTAACTTTTTCTATCTTGTTTCGTGATACTTTTCAGAATTTGATTATCGATTTCATGAATGTCTTTGAGAAATTCTGCTAAATTTTCCTCAGATAAGGACGAGTTACCCACCCCTTACATTAACCAAAAATTTTCAATTTCATTTTCAAAGAAGTTGGAATGGCTAAAAATTATGGATTGCTTCCATGTTGGAAGGTTCACTGTATAGTATTTTCCCGATTTGTAATACAGCAATCCAGAAAATATTCACTTTTTCATATTTAAAAAGTGTCTGCTGTTTCCATTTAACTGACGCTGACAAAGCTTAAACAAAAGTTTTAATCAAGAAATGTTCTTGAATGAAATAATACTATTTATTTATTAGGATTATCTTTTTTTTATTTTGCTTATTAGCACTATTATAATATAAGCTTACTGGGAAGATAATTCCCCAGTGTTTATATAATGTCATTGAACAAATCAAATAGAAAAATAAACTATATAAACTCTGAAAACATTTCTTCTACGATGTAAAAGTTACGTAAATTCATAAACACTTTAAACCAGGGCTTAACATGGGTTCCATAAACTCCTGGGGGTCTATGAATGGGTTTCAGGGGATCCGTAAGTACCAGATAAAAATTAACATTTATATTTGATATACAGCCCTTCTCACAATCAACAGTTTCCCATTGAAAGAAATAAAAGAAAATGCATCCTGCCACCGCTTGAAAGAAAATACACCTAGCCAGTATTTACAATGCTGACCGCTAGGCGTCTCTTGACTTGCTGCTTGTTCCTTTTTTACCATTTAAACGTATGTCATCATTCTCTGCACGACCGCCATCTTTTGCCACTCCATTAGAGCAAGTGATATTTTTCATTTGCTACGGTGTATCACGGCTTGATTATCTTCTCATATAATGGTGGGAATTAACTGACTACAATTTCTTTCAAGCGTGGATGGCTGAAAAGTGATGGTTGTGCAATGTGCATGAGGGTGCAGTATTTAAGAAATGCACTTAGAAGTGTTGTGAAAAACCAATCAGACTGCGAGTATGTACTTGTCTGTTTATCTGACAATGAAGGGCTAGTTCTTTATAGGGGTCCATGGTTAAACGTGTCCGTGACCCAAAAAAAGGTTAAAAACCACTGTTTTAAACGATGTGTTGTGCCTCATCTAGAAAAACAGTTTGTTTTAGCTTCTTTTTGTATATTTTTGTTGTTGTTGTTTGCTATAAACAATATCAGTTGGATTTTATGGATTGGAATCATAACATTTGCCAAATGTTTCGCGCGTTGATGCTTGCTTGTGTTTAAAAAAAAAATCGAATCATTAATGTGTTCATTCAAAAAAATCTTTCAGTCGTTTCTCATATATTTTATTCAAATCATGACTAACATTCATGGAGGATTCAACGTTAAAGGATTCCTTTTTAGAATATTGGGAAACTTTAGGTCAAATTCGTTTATATTTAAA
The DNA here is from genome assembly GCA_963932145.1 of Acanthosepion lycidas. NCBI lineage: Eukaryota > Metazoa > Mollusca > Cephalopoda > Sepiida > Sepiidae > Acanthosepion > Acanthosepion lycidas. The sequence continues at coordinate 24,747,239 of OZ010611.1, read as the reverse complement.
GGGGACTGTCATACTAAAAAAAAAAGGTAAGAATTTGTAATCTAATAAATCGTACATTGATAAGAATAAATTACGTCGATTAAAACAGGTTGAAAATGTTACATAGTCAATATCAGGTCATCATGAAATTGGAAAATATAGATTTTCTTAAGTATTTTCATATTTAATATAACTGAAAGCACAAATTTAATGGCGAATTTCTCTTCTTTTTCATTCCATTTGTTTCGTCATTCCAATTCATTTTTTTTTTATTTTATTCATTTTGTCTTATATTCTGAAAAGATTTTCCTTCAAACACGAAAGCTTATACAGAAAAATATAGCATACTATTTTTTTTAATTCTATATAAATAGATATATATAGAGTAGAAACTCACTATTCCCAGCAACCGTGATTTCCCTTATCGACGGTTAACCCATCCAGCAAATCTTTCGTTTCCAAAACTAACATTATTTTGTACAATATATTTCAATGAGTAAAATATAAACAAAAAATACATAGACCTAAGTCTTTAATGATAAAATTCTTTTGAATGTTTATTAAAAAAAATTAATTTAAATATCCTGGGCCATCGGATCTTGAAGAGAAATGTTCTGATTCATAAAAAAAGATGTTATTTAAATCGATTCATTTTATAGTTGTTTTGGCGTTTAAGTCAAAAATATTTCTTAGTTTGAAATAGTACGTTACAATTTTATTAAGCAAAATTTTACAACATAGTTCGATATTATCCGCTGATTTACCAACTACCGCGGATACAGAAGTTTCCTGGATACAGAGACAAGGTGGCATCCTTAAAATTCAAAGAAATTAAGGGACGGAATGGCTTCCTCAAAGAAAGTAAAAATGATGAAAAATAGTAATGAAACGTCCAAAGATACACAGGAATTGTGTATGATGAACGGACTTTTGATATAACACACACACACACACATATATATATATATATATATATATATATAAACGTTAACACAGATAAATACACTGAGGCAATTAATCTGGGAATGTCATCTGCTGAACTATAGTTTTATCTCGCAACCCCTTACCCAAGCTTGTGTTGTGAGTTAAATCCTCACTGTGTTGCAATATTGTACGCTTGTACAAGTTAAATTTTGAAAATAACCATAAATTGAAACGGTATTAAATATGAAACGTAATAAAGAAACACTTTTTTAATCAATTCATTCCAAGCAAGGAGATTATGCCACTAAGACGCAAAATGGTGAAAGTGAATGTAGCCGAACGGAAACCCAATCCTAAACAGAAAAAAAACGATGAACCTCTACTCCTGTTCAAAAGACTGGGAGGTCGATGAACCGAGGGCTAGGCGAACCTATCTACTCCTATTAATTTACTAAAGAGAAGATTTGATGCTGTTATAAAAAAAAAAAACTGACGAATTAGATTAAATTGAATACAAAGAACAGGAAATCGTGGTAATTCTTAAGGAAAGACTGAGTGAAAGCTTCTTACATTTGGGTCCGGGGGGAAAGGCTGATTTAACTCCGTGGAAGCGGCATAATGTGTCCTCGCTGTAAAACTTTGAACTAGTGAAACTAAAGAATAGAATTCGTCTGCCATGGAAATAGCGACAGAATTGCAACAGGCAACAGGTGGGAAAGAAGCTGCAAAGAGGAAAATAATTGTTCCCTCACAAGGCCGTTTATGCTGTCTTGTTGAGAAAGACATCCAATCAATAATTCAGAATTGCGTGAATATAGAACAAATAATCAAGAAAGATCTCTGTAATTATGAGTTATGAATACTTATTTGTTAATGTGTCAGCTGTAACAAAAAAAAAATGTCTGTAAAAAAAACAATCTGAATAAAGACAAAATGATAACTTATCTTAGTTGACGAGTTTCGTCCTCAAGACAAATGTAAGCATTTTATTCTGCAACAAGAATTCATAAACAGAAGAAGAAAATGTTAGATTTTCAAATGTTTTAAATTTAAGAACGCCAATAAATATTCTTTAAGCTATGAAATTCAAGGAGGATGCTAAGTTTTGATATTTAATGCCGAATAAACGAAAGTGAATAACGGTTAATGTTAATTTATTATTTTAGTTTAATTTGAGAAATTAATTTATGTATTTATTTATTTTAAATAATAAAAGATTTTAATCTAATCATTTTCTTCGATTTTTTTAATATTTTGATGCTCATATATGCTGGTTTGAGAAAAGAGTATCTCTTTTATAGTTTAAATTGACTTTCACAGCCTGAAGAATATTGATGAGCTGTTTTTAAATTTTAAAATTTGGGAAAAGCTAACGACATCTTTTACTTGTGTTTCTAAATAATTGTTGCAAAATGAAACCATTACATTTACCTTGATAAAGTCAATCAGAGAACGAAACGCATCCGTAAAGTGAAGTTTACCTTTTCTCTTTATTCCTATTCAATATTCCAGTTTGAATTCAAACGGATGAGATCGACTAGTAAAGGCTATCTGTAGACTGATTATCTGTAGACTGATTATCTGTTGAAAAATACAAATTCATAAGTCATATTGAAGATAAAATCGACATCTTTTTTTCATGACACTCCTCGTCTCCACAAATGATTATCTTTTGAACTTCTGTTATTTCAATCTTTCTACTATTGACTGAATAAATGATATTAACATTTGTAATATCTTTTTAAGTTGTTTGCTTCTTTAAGCAGACACAACATAAAGAGATTTTTTCTCGCTTGCATTCAACATTTCCACCCGATTCTGAAATACGGAGCTATTATTTAAAAGTTCATTTACACAAAAGAAAAAAAAAATGTTGAAATATTTTGAAAATAATTATGTGATAAAGTTATGATGGTGTTTCCAAATCGAATGAGTATAGATTTTTATACGGATTTTTGCGTTTACTTCTTTTAAACAAGCTGAACACGTGACTTTACCAGAGCGGCTTGTTTCCTTCCTTTTATCTCTTGTTAGATGAAACTTTGTCAGCCATTATTCATTTTTTAGTAATTCTTTCATCTTAATTTGCTGTGTAAAGTAGCTAAAATTAAGAGGTACTATTTGCATTAATTTCTGAAAACCCAACGTCGTCTCCAACTGTCGTGGCATTTCCATCAGAAATTTTTAAAAATCGCACAAAGTTACACAAGGGAAAAGAATAAAGTAAAAGCAATTTATACATAAAGATAATTTCCTGCGTTAGTATTCAAGAATATCCAATCTGTAGTTATTGAACATTTTTTAAAACAAAAAGAACATTTGGTTGTACTCAAAAAAGGTAATCAAGTTGCATTCCATTTACACCAGATGTCAACAAGATGTTATCTTTTTTTTTTTTTTGTATGGGTTAAGGGTTCATACCAGCAACATCTAGTGACTCTCTGAGATCAAAGTAACAATAAGTCTCCTCACTACTCATCGGTATTCTTGCTGAGTTTAGAATTGATGTCCTCTCTATGGTCTTATTAAAATTTCTCACTAGTAATAACTGATTAGTTACACTGAAGCTTAAGCGACAGCAAGTTTCCTCAATACAGCACTCTCTTCAGTACTGTTGCTTTTTCCAGTAATGCTGTCATCTGGGCAGTTCCTAATATTAAGTTTCTCTGGCCTTTTTCCTATACTTTCCGGAACCGTTTTTAGTGCTCCAATAACGACTGGTATAATTTCTTCAGTTCTCTTGTTTCTTTGATTTACCGGGACAATGAATCCATTATCAGCAAGTTACTTTCTTGTTTAAGTCCATGAGATCAAATCTCCTGGCCTAGATTGATTTTTTTCCGTATCAAAAAACTATTCGAAAATAATTGTTCGAAAACAATTATTCGAAAAACATTTATTCGAATTGTATATTGTTTGAGTGAAAATTAATTAAAAGAATAATTAACCTAAATGATAATTATTCGAAATGCCTATGTCTGAAATACGTATGTAGTCTTGCTTTAAGAGAACCAATGCTGATTTACTTAGAATTAATAACACTCTAGAAGGATGGCATAGGGCTTTTTTGCAGAAAGTGTCATCCCACAATATGGAAATTCTTAGACGCTCTTAACAAAGAACAGGACTTGCAAGAAATTCATATTGCAACATTAAGATCAGGTTGCTAAAATATCAAGTGCGCCAAGAAACACTTCAATATAAATGATAAACTTAAAAAATTAGCGACATCCTTTAACGTGTACTAATCAGTAATTGATTATTTGCCTGCAGTATCATATAACTTAAGGTTATAAGGATTTTTCTTACTAAGTTGTTTTATTAGGTTGGTGCAAAAATAATGACGTAATAATGTCGTTTTTTGACGTTACGTCAAAAAACGACATTATTATGTCATTATTTTTGCACCAACCTAATAGTAACGATTTCTAATAATTATTATTTGTGTATTTCCTCTTTTAATTTTTACATTTTTATTGCAATAAAGAATTTTGCATTTCGAATAATTATCATTTAGTATAATTGTCCTTTCGATTAATTTTCATTCAAACAATTTACAATCGGAATAAATGTTTTTCGAATAATTATTTTCGAACAATTATTTTCAAACAATGTTCCCATGATCCTTTTTTAATACTTTTCATTCTCTAGGATAGATTCTGCTTTCATTGTTCTCCGTGGATCGTCTTCCCGCCTGCTTCTATAACTATTCTTGTATTCTTTCTGGAATTATTGTCTCGTCTACATTTGCTATATTTCTGTGTCCTATCTATGCTGGCTTTTATACTCATTAATATTAACCTTTAGCAATCTGCAATATTCATAAGTATTTTATTCTCGTCCATTGAGTATAAGATACCACACAACTGCAGAAGCATCATCTTCGATTTTCAGTTAGTCATTTGCCTGTTGCCATAGTAGGATATGACAACACTAGCACAAAATTCAGCCACGTGATCAGAGCTACATGCAGTGGCTGTAAAAATCAAGTCATCTACATGCAATGCTAAAGGTTAAGAGCGTCTCTGTTTCTCTTTTCATGTTTACTTTACTTGATTATGTCCGACTAGATTTGTGTGTCAGATTTGTCTCCTGGGGCGCCCTTACGTTTGTTTTGCCATTCTCGAATCTTCTTTTTTTTTTTTTTTTTTTGCTTTACAAGTTGCTTTCTGTCGCCCTTAGCGCAATTTTTGACTGTTGTAACTCGTCTTTTCTTCCATCCTTCCTCAGTCTTGTGCATTCTTGAAAAAGTCTTTTGATTCGGTGCAATCTTCGGTGCTAAATAATCTTGCTCCTTCTCCTTCCTCTTCTTTTAACATACTGCCTATCGAAATCATCTCTAGAATACAGTTGTTTTATTTGATCTTGGCAAGGTAAACCCTCGATACATCGTTAGAATACCAAAAGTATGATTACGGATATAGAAATATGTATTTATTAGATTGCATATGTGTTATACTCTATATGTGAATTTGAATGGTTTCATTCACTTAAATCTTTATTGCCCGGTAATTTTTGAGGGCAACAATTAATTTCTCGGCCATCGTAGGAAGAGAAAAAAGAAAAGAAACCAGGTAAAAACATTTATGTTTGCATCTAAAAAATAAATTGCCTTTACTTTTGCATTTACCTTCGTATCGATGCACTCGATAATCGAATTAATCAAATAATTAAATACAGTAAATTCAATGCTTTGAAACCGTGAACAGAATTTCTCAAGACACCGAAATCTTCGGTTAATTTATTTATTTTTGTTTTGGGCAAAAAAAAAAAAAAAATTACAAATAAATAAAACGCCCTGTGAAATTTGTTTCAAGTTGTGAAATCCAAAGTAAATATATTTAAATTTTCTAAAAGTAAAACAAATAAATACACTGCTATTTGACGTTGTTGGTCATATTTATTTCATTTTTATTTCTATTTAAATTTGAGAATTTCCCATATTTCTGGAAAAAAAATCCTGTTTTGTTTATTTGTGTTTATGATCGATTTTATTTAATCGCCTTTTGATGACGTCATAACTTTTGCTATCCGGACGTCTTTGATGCAAAATCTTCTTCACCCAACATGTTATGAAGATTTTCTTTTCAGTTTCAACTTTTCACAATACTGTTCATTTCTTAATCATCTCCCCAACCTTCAACAACTGAATCGCTGATTCGTGTACATTTTCGCTCTCATTTTCAATAAATCACTCCTTATATTTTTCAACCCTTGTCTTTTGACTTTCTTTATTCTGTGAAAACAATTCAAAAGTTATGAATGTCGATGATTCTTGACTCTGTGTTTATTTTCTACAATGCCAGAAATTTCATGTAAATTCGTTAAAATTTATTCGATTAATCTGCTGCCTAATTTTCTTCAACAAAGAAAATTACAGGAGATTGAGGCGAGTTAGGAAAGAAAAAAATCTTTCTTAGATTATTTTTATTTGCTAAAGAAAACCCTACAAAAAATAGTTCAAAGAAATGTTTAAGGTAACATTTAATTTATACTGACAGACAACACAAGCCGAGTTTAAAAACCAGACGATAAATTTATTTCTGGACTGGGGCGATCTGGGATTCTTACAATAGCTGTTCGTCAACTACGAAAATTAAATCAATGGGCCCTCTTAAATAACCTACAGCTAAGCTCCAAATGCACTTCTCGGAATTTGGAGGGAAACACTTTTATTGGTTTGGGATGAAAAACAAATCCAGCTTTTTTTCCACAAATCGAAATGTACCAAAAATATTTTCAAAATTTAAAAAATTAAGAGCCCAACGCAAAGTCGACTTTCTCTGTAAAAGTCAGATGATGCTCACTCCCGAAAGAAGCTTGCTTAAATTTCTTATATTCTCTGTGCTAACTTTTCTCATAATTCTTCTTCGCGTAGAACAAAGTATCTTTATTTACGAGTTCAAATATATAATGGCGTCTCAGATACGGTTACGAGCATTTGTGTCGCTTTATAAAATCGTTAGAACACATTTTAACTGGTTCTAAAGTTAAACGTTGTTACGTTTTAAACGTAAGTTGAAGAAGAAACTTGAAACAACAAATATGTCTTTCCAGGGTCGACACGTACAATCACCCACCCCGAACTCTCCGATCGGGAGACGGAGCTGATTGAGGGCCTGATCAGTTCTTTGTGACACTTGCTATTTTATCAACATTTGCTTTTTTTTTCATTTATATACGTTACAAATTTAACTAAGCACAACTTACTGTTAAAGGATGAAAAATGTTTGCGGATTTTGACGTCATTCTGATTTCTTTTCTTTTTTTTTCTTTTTTTTTTTTTTGTTCTGTTTGTTTTGTTTTGTTTTTCATCTAAGTCCGTGAATTTGTTCGTGCATGCTAAGTCTCGAAAAAATACTGTATAAAATTCACTATTTTTATTCATAACATGTTAAATTATTCAACTTTTTAAAAAGAAAAATCTCAAATTACCACAAAACATTGTTGATTTATTTAAGATGGAACGATCTATTATGACAGGTCTCTAATTATTTAAGATGGAATGATCTATTATGACAGGTCTCTAATTTATATTTAAATACATTGTATTTATTTTCAATTTTTCTAGTTCAATTGTTCACCTATATTGCAGATGATCCATTATTGTACATAATTATTAGGTTGGTGCAAAAATAATGACGTAATAATGTCGTTTTATGACGTTAAAAAATACGTCAAAAAACGACATTATTACGTCATTATTTTTGCACCAACCTAATAGATTACAATAAAATTTGTATTTTATATGAATACTATCTTCTGAAAATTGGGGTGTTGTAAAGTGGGTGGCCGTATCATAGATTCAGTGGAGGAGGGGCACAAGAACCTAGCACCGGTCCTATGTGCTTCTACAGAAGAATGCTAACGAATGTCATGGACAACAAGTTCAATATGCGTGAGCATCGACAAAGATTTAGGGAAAATGGAAATAAAAAGTCTTATACTTAGAATCAGAAAAAGCAGTTGAATTTTCTAGGATACATAATGAGGAAAGAGGGCTTAGACAATCTGACACACACACAGGATATATTGAAGGCAAGAGGAACAAAGGAAACCGGTGAATAACCTACCTAACTAGCTTGTGTAAATGGTCGTTAGAACGGGGATTAGAAGAGATAGCAAAAGAGCAAACATTGCTAAGCGCTATAAAGAGGGGAAGTTGTAGAGAGCCATGATCGCCCACGTCCTGAAGGGACACGACACATAGAAGAAGACCGTGATAAGAATTTCTTATTTGAAATTTATAATTAGTGTTTATTCTGAGGGTCATAAATATAAGATCTAATTATAATTTAAAAGGATTTATCGGACATCTAACCCTGAAAAGCGTTTTGATGCGAAACTCAGGAGTCGGTCAATTAAGAATTAAGATAAGTTAAATCGATTTATTGAATATATATATATATATATATATACATACATATATATATATATCAGTCAGTTATGTGCCATGCGTGATAAACGCTTAGGCAATCATGTATCTTTCGATACATTACTGACGAGGCAGATTTTTTTCCCGCATTAGGTTGCCATTTCTTTCTGCGGTAGACCAGTTGCCATCCAAGGCTATAGAACCCGGTCTGTCCTGCATAGGGTATTAGCATGTAAATGAATGTAATGGATTCGACTGGAATTCGAACTCGGCTCTCCGATTCCCCAACTCGACCGATATATATATATATGGGAACAACAGCAACAACTAAAACGAATAGTCCATGTAATTTGAAGAGAAAATAATGACATAATTAATCAAACGCTTAGGAAGGAAACCCTCATCAATAATGGAAAGAGCGATAATGGCTAGTGGATTCGGAAACCAATTTTCCTGAAAAATTGTTCCAAGAGAGAGAGATTTTATAAATTTCTGTCGATAGTAGTATTAACAGTGAGGTCAATGAATGCTGAATGTTTCCTTATAAGGAAACGGCTAATATTACCATTACCATCACTTAACTGACAAGAAGTGAGATTATGTTGATAAACATTTGTTGTTTAGGTTAAGGATTTATTGACGTACTTACATGTATGTACCTGTGTGTCTGTGTGTGCAAAATGATTCGAAAATATATGTTGTGCAAGCGCAATTGTTCTAAATGTTCCAGGCAGTTTTTATACACTGACAGGGAATCAAATTTTAGCATCCTCAATATGTGTTTCAATTCACTCAAGATTAAATCGACAGATAACAGGATTATAGGAAATGATCATGTCTACAGATCAATACGTGTACAGGTTCCATTATCTGAAACGTATCACCTAACCTAAATGCATATTAATACATTGCGTGTATCCTCCTTGAGCATTAACATAACTCTTGAATACATACAAATATGCAAATGCCATCTTCCGATGCATTTTTTTCACGTCCCTTTTGCCTTGTTGACGCAATAGAGCAAAAGTTGTCGATGTACTAACTGAACAAGTCAGAAGTCGTCCCATCATGTCCTGTGTGATATCATTTAAGAATTAAGCAACATATGTTCAATAGTAGACAGGCTTGAAGATTACGCCAGTTATTAAAGATCTTGCTGAGTATGTTGTGTATCATGTAAGCAAGAATTATCCTACATCGCTTTTCTGTTGTTGGAAACGAGCAGAATAGGTTGAACAATTACCATGAAAGTATTTAGAGAAAAGATTCAGTCAAGTTACGTTCCGTCGGTGGGAAAAGGACTGAAGTCGTGATGCTAGGCCAAGGCCAATAACATTGCAGATTCTTCTTTGGTTTTATTAAGTATCTCTAAATATATAGCAGGAACACCAGACCAGATGTGACAGTAATATTCAAAACATGGACGAATGGTAAACTTATAAATATGAAGATACATTCTGGCGAGAAATATTGTCTAGCACAACACAGTGAACCAATATTCCTAACAGCACACCTAGCAATTGCTTCAATAGAATCTTTTCACTTCATATCAGGTCATGTATTGACAAACTCTAAAATTTGAACACCCTAAAGGAGGATTCTGATTCTGTGACATGTGTATGCTAACGAATACCTAGAATTCGGAGGAAGCAGATGGCTTGACAAGTAGATAAACATTTTTCTCCCTTTATTCAATGAGACTTCTTTGGGGGGCATCGGATTGAGAAAACGCATGGTTTTATTAAATGGTTATTAGAATAAATGATGAAAAAGCTAGTAAAGATTAGTTTCGCGAAATTAGTTGGGGAGACTTATTACGGAATTGAACCTGAAGATTAACTTAGTATAGCTGGGTGCCCAACCGCACATACTATGCATGAGAACTCACCCACTACACTGATTATTTCCTGAGAGGAAATCAAAACATTGTTTCTAGGTTGTTTACATAACGACCTATTCGTTGTGTTGATAAATTTCTTAAACAGAATTGTAACAGAATTGGGTTGCTGGTTATTAATAAAAACGGCTTTGAATATCAAACAAAAACGAGATATTGTTAAATAAACTACCATGAAAAGGGTTAAATGGACATCAAGAACGATAGACTGATAACAGTTCGTTCTCAGAGAATCGAAAATTCTAAAACGAACCATGTGGCAGGCTAAGAACAATACTTAATTTGTACGACGGGCGAAGTGTTGACAGTTGATAGATAAGGCTGCCATGAACGTGTCCGTAGAATCGACATGAGGAGAATTGGATAAAATCTTAAATGCCAGTTAGAGGTAAAAAGGTTATTTAAGGAATGTTTCTAAAGCGAACCAAAGGATTTGAGAGTCAGGTGTCCAGTATCCGATTTCGCACGAGAAGGAAATCTAAAACCGATTTGGCAAAATCTTTCTGCAGAAATGTCAGGATTGAAGACAATAACTACCTGGCTTAACTTATTTTTAATAAAAACACATTACGATATCTTGACATTCGGCTGAACGATTGTCACTATAATGTAAAGTTGCAAGATTTTACCTGGAAAAGTGTCTCCGGGTTGAGGGCGAGCAGACAAATTGTTTATTCAACTTTCAAACCAGGAAAAAGAAATCAACTCTGGTGTCAATTCACTTATGAGGTGATAGCATTTTGAACATTTTTTTTTAAATTAGTCTTCGCTGAATGGTGGATGCGAAAGGCGTAGAAGAGCGATCAAGAAAGGATGAGGAGCCTGCCTGCACCCACTGAAGGGAAACAGGCACAGACTAGACACCAAGGAGAGTGAAGGAGCTGCCCACGCCCACTGAGAAGCATTAGTGAGAGATGCTAAGAGGAAGAGGAAGAAGCTGTTGGTGGAATTACCCGAGAAAACGGAGACTTCCAAATTTAGAAATAATTCATTTCTCAGGACTAAAAACAATGAAGATGACAGGTGAAGGAAATACCAATTCCCCAACTGCATCACTCCACCCCACCCCCGAACCAGTTTTTGGCAGACATCAATAAATTCAAATGCGCGAAGCGAATTCAGAGAGACGAGAGAGAGATCGACCCGAGACTCGTTCCAGTCGCCGAGCGCGAAACAACGCACGTGAGTATCTGCCGACGCGAACCTCCGACATCAGCCTTAAGCCAGACTTACCGAATCAGTTAAACAAACTTCGCTAACTCCGCAAATCAAAACTCACCAGCTTAACTAAGTGTTGTATCCGATTTAGGAACGGGTTGAATCGACAAGCATCTTAGACCCTGACAACTATTAACAAACCATTGTACGCAGTACTCGATATAAAAATAGTAATTTTTTTATATTATTTCGAATGTTGTCTTTCTATTTTACTGTACGACTTCGCTCTGCAACTAATTGATCTTGGCCTCCTTATGATCAACCAATCACAACGTGGGATAGGACAGGGCAGGGCAGGCGATCAGCTGCGGTACTTAGATGTCTTGGATGACCAAGGATGGTATAGAGTTACAATTGGTTCCCGTGAACCATAAGTCTGACTCAGAAGCCGTTACAGAATAATTCTGGGGTAAATGTCTTTCTAAAAATAAAACTTGGTCAGAGCCAATGGACTATGCCGTTTGTTAACATAAAAACATATTCGCCGTTGGTTTTATGGAAAGAATAATTTTCAAGAAAATTGGTTACCAAACAACAAAGTGTCATGTGCCAAACAAAGAAAACTCTTAGAGAACGTAAATTAATGGTTACATCTCGTACCAATATATTATTGGTGATAAGCCAATGAGTCGGATTCTCATATAAACGACTAAGTGAGCAATTCTACAGAGAAGAACAAAAGGGTCGATGCAAACGGCAGCTAGGCAGAAAGGTACGAATTGTGTGTGGATCAGATCACACTTCTGGAGATTCGATTAAGGTGGCCAGAAAGAAGGCGTGAGTTAGATGCGAGACTCGTGGATAGATTAACTCAAATCGTTGGAGTAAGACAAAGTTTTCTTTCGTATAAAGGCGAACTACACAACAGAAACTACTGTTTTGTCATTGCCAAAGTTGCATATGAAACGATTCAAGGTTCGAACCCATGCCTACTGCCGTCAAGCATTAGAACTGGGGAAATGAAAACGCTAGATTAAAACGCTTATGTAGTCAACCACCAGAATAAATTACATCCTATTAATTCTTTGTTATAGGAATTCTCATCTATTTCTTCTTTATTCCAAGACTTCGCTCAAATTCGGGAATCCGTTAATTTTAGTCGTCTGTGATACGTGGCTAGCACGGACTTGCAACGTTTCAACTTAGTTTTGAATACTTCTGCTCTTCTAAACACAATGTGAATGAAGGAATCCAGGATATTCCTGAATGAATAACAGGAACATTAGCCTGATGCTCATCAATAGCGTTACATTTCATGTCGGAATCAAGTATACTGACCTTGAGATTCCCAAATAATATCATTTACGTATACTGTTATATTTGCAACCAGGATATCACGTGTCCAAGAGATTCCCCCTCACAACTATAGTACTATATCTATATAAATAAAGCGCAATGTATGTGTGTCCATCCGTCCGTCCATTTTAACACGCGATTAAAGATTAAATAAATAACACATTTAAAGTTAAATTTAGATATCGAACAGAGTGAAAGGTTTAAAAAACAATTCTTTATTAAAGGTTTAATTTCGCTTTTCATCGTAATTATAAGTGATGTCGTCTAATTAAGCCGTAATTAAAATTTAAGCGGGTCACAGTACATTGCTCATGTGTTTTTGTTTTGTTTTTTCTAGCACGCATACTGTGACGTATTCAAAATATTACATAGTTCGGATTCCCCAATGTCTTTTAAGAGTGAATTTTCTGAAGGGATCATAAAGAACGGTGAATTTAACAGAAAATAAAAATTTCTCGCAAAATAAATGTATACAAACTACGGAGATCGGTTGTGTATACGAAGAAAGATTATCTCGAGTTAAGATGTCGAATAAAGATAAAATAATTTTATTTCTAAATTCTTATAACTTTTACGTACATAGGGCGCTGAAGGTGAAAGGCTGAAGATCCAAAAGTCCTCTGCAGGAGCTAGCCTAAAATTCACCCAATTTCTATAAAATGACAACAATTTCAGAATATAGAGTAATTTCTAGAAAATCATGATTAGTCTGTTTTCAAGTTTTATAGATTTTCATTTTCATTGTAATTGTTATTCTGTATACGATAAACAGCCGACTTATATTAGGCGGGGGATTCATTTTTTGCAAAATAGCTATACTTATATGTATACCTGTAAATGTAAAAGGCTGAAACTGCAATTGTATATTTAAGGTTCAGCCAGTTACATTTGCGTAAATGTAGGCTGAACTTGAAATTTCATGCATTGATATTTTTATTTTTTGCACTTTCCTTGGTTCGGACAAATACTCTTGTTCATTTTTTTCTCGGGACGCTGTACCCTTCTACCTTCTTCTGGTGTCTATAGTATTTTTGAAATGCTGAATCTTACACTAACTCTGATGTGTAAATATCACATTTACTCACATCCGGTAGTTACACCTGTGTTCTCTTCGGATGGTCTTCTGATCTATACGCTGAATTCCTGACATTCCGATGAACCTGATGAACTGTCAATGCCAATTCTTTGGAACTTCACATTTATCTTTTGCTCTTTCGTGTTTATTGATTTATACGTTTTATTAATGCCTATGTTCGGTTTCTTTATCGAGTGATTTAAGCACAGTATGTGTGCAGATTTCTTCAACCTTCTTCTTTCCAGTTAATTTGATTTAGTTCTATAAATATTCATGCGATCCCTGTACACAGACTCATACATGAAAGGTTATAGCGTGGAAGTCAGAGGAGAACTATTCTAAAACCCCACAAGCTCAAGCAATGGCTGTAACGCGAATGCGAGGGGAATCACCCACTGCTCAAGCAAGATTCGACATTCCAAAATGCAACTTGCGTGTTTGGGAGGATGATCGTTCTCTAACCTTTGTGGTACAACCTTTCGTGAGAAGATAGTGGGGTTATACAGATATTTGTAGTTAAACAGAAATAACAGAAAGATACAATGACCGAAATGTTATAGACGAGCCAAAATTTAAATTTTCATATAAACGATCCAAAATTGAAAATTTCAGATAAATGATCCAAAATTTAAATTTTCAGATAAACTTTCCAAAATTTAAAATTTCGGATAAACGAGCCAAAATTTAAAATTTCAGACAAGAATAGTTTACATTAATTTACCTTACCAAGAATTCTTAAAAAAAAAAAAAATATGCCGGTATATCATCACTAGTTCCTTTAGGCCCCTTGTGCAACAAAGTATCACATCTGTAGTTTCAGTAACAGGTCAGTTTGGGGTTTGTTTGTTTTTACAGGAAGTTGTCAACCTCATACCTATTTCTCCTCCTTTAACTTAGATTGGATTTCATTTTTTTTTTAACCTTCTTTTTTAAAAGCTAAACAAATTACTAAGAAAGAGAAAAGTTTCGTTAGAAAAAGTAAACACTGCTACATTGCTATGTGATATTGAACCTCTTGTATGGAACTGAATGCTGCTGGACAATCTTTTAACATATGAAAAGAAGACTGGAGGCAGCAGAAATGTACAGATTGATTGATTTAATTTTTACAGCTTATCAACATTTTGCGGGTTATTTAAAGTCAGAAAATATTTTTAGATTATCAGAATTTTCAGATAATAAGGATTTATTGATGCAAGTCCTAATAATTAATCCATAGCTGGGGGAATAAGAGGCGAGTCTCAATTCCAAGCCATTAACCACTACAGCGCCCGCATCAGCAAGTTTAAAACTTAAAAGCGGTCACCCATCTAGATACTGAACAGGCTCGATGTTACATAACTTCGGTGATTGTAAGCATGTGGTTCTACAGAAGCACGCGGAGAATCCCGTAAACAGACCGAGTAAACAATGAGAAAGCTTTAAAGAATAAAGTAGCAAAACGAATACTCAGAATCAGAAATAGACAATTGATTTTTATAGTACCCATAATGAGGAAGAGTGGCTTGGAGAAAATAATCGCCAAATAGAGCAAAATAGAGATAGGAGAATTGATCCCGAAATAGAGCGAAACAGAAATAGGAGACTTGATCTCGAGATAGACCGAAACAGAAATAGGAGAATTGATCCCGAAATAGAGCGAAGCATAGATAGGAGAATTGATCCCGAAATAGAGCGAAACAGATATAGGAGAATTGATCATGAAATAGAGCGAAACAGAGATAGGAGAATTGATCCCGAAATAGAGCGAAACAGAAATAAGAGAATTGATCCCGAAATAGAGCGAAACAGAAATAGGAGAATTGATCCCGAAATAGAGCGAAGCATAGATAGGGGAATTGATGCCGAAATAGAGCGAAACAGAAATATGTTAATTGATCCCGAAATAGAGCGAAACAGAAATAGAAGAATTGATCCCCAAATAGATCGAAACAGAAATAGGTGAATTGATCCCGAAATAGAGAGAAACAGAGATAGGAGAATAGATCCCGAAATAGAGCGAAACAGAGATAGGAGAATTGATTCCGAAACAGAGCGAAACAGAAATAGGAGAATTCATCCCGAAATAGAGGGAAAGAGAAATAGAAGAATTGTTTCCGAAATAGAGCGAAGCATAGATAGGAGAATTGATCCCGAAATAGAGCGAAACAGAAATAGGTGAATTGATCCCCAAATAAACCGAAACAGAGATAGGTGTATTGATCGCAAAATAGACTGAAACAGAAATAGGAGAAATGATCCCGAAATAGAGCGAAGCATTGATAGGAGAATTGATTCCGAAAAAGAGCGAAACAGAAAAAGGAGAATTGATTGTGAAATAGAGCGAAACAGAAACAGGAGAATTGATCCCGAAATATAGCGAAACAGAAATAAAAGAATTGATCCCGAAATAGAGCGAAACAAAAATAGGAGAATTGATTCCGAGATAGAGCGAAACAGAAATAGGTGAATTGATCCCCAAATAGAGCGAAACAGAGATAGGAGAATTGATCCCGAAATAGCGCAAAACAGAAATAGGAGAATTGATTCCGAAATAAAGCTAAACAGAAATAGGAGAATTGATTCCGAAATAGAGTGAAGCATACATAGGAGAATTGACCGCGAAATAGAGCGAAGCATTCATAGGAAAATTGATTCCGAAATAGAGCGAAACAGAAATAAAAGAATGGATTCCGAAATAGAGCGAAACAGAAATGGGAGAATTGATCCCGAAATAGAGCGAAACAGAAATAGGAGAATTGATCCCGAAATAGAGCGAAGCATAGATAGGAGAATTGATGACGAAATAGAGCGAAACAGAAATAAGAGAATTGATTCCGAAATAGAGGGAAACAAAAATAGGAGAATTGATCCCGAAATAGAGCGAAACAGAGACAGAATTCAATCCCCAATTAGAGCGAAGCATAGATAGGAGAATTGATTCCGAAATAGAGCGAAACAGAAATAGGAGAATTCATCCTGAAATAGAGCGAAACAGAGATTGGAGAATTTAACCCGAAATAGAGCGAAACAGAAATAGGAGAATTGATCCCGAAATAGAGCGAAAGATAGGAGAATTGATTCCGAAATAGATCGAAACAGAAATAGGAGAATTGATCCCGAAATAGAGTGAAGCAAAGATAGGAGAATTGATTCCGAAATAGAGCGAAACAGAAATAGGAGAATTGATCCCGAAATAGAGCGAAACAGAAATGGGAGAATTGATCCCGAAATAGAGCGAAGCATAGAGAGGAGAATTGTTTCCGAAATAGAGCGAAACAGAAATAGAAGAATTGATCCCGAAATAGAGCGAAGCATAGATAGCAGAATTGATCCCGAAATAGAGCGAAACAGTGATAGGAGAATTAATCCCGAAATAGAGCGAAACATAGACAGGAGAATTGATTCCGAAATAGAGCGGAACAGAAATAAAAGAATTGATCCCGAAATAGAGCGAAAGAGAAATAGGAGAATTGATCCCGAAATAGAGCGAAACATAGATAAGAGAATTGATCCCGAAAAAGAGCGAAGCATAGATAGAAATTTGATTCCGAAATAGAGCGAAACAGAAATAGGAGAATTGATCCCGAAATAGAGCGAAACAGAAATAGGAGAATTGATCCCGAAATAGAGCGAAAGAGAAATAGAAGAATTGTTTCCGAAATAGAGCCAAGCATAGATAGGAGAATTGATCCCGAAATAGAGCGAAACAGAAATAGGTGAATTAATCCCCAAATAAAGCGAAACAGAGATAGGTGTATTGATCCCAAAATAGACTGAAACAGAAATAGGAGAAATGATCCGAAATAGAGCGAAGCATTGATAGGAGAATTGATTCCGAAATAGAGCGAAAAAGAAAAAGGAGAATTGATTCCGAAATAGAGCGAAACAGAAACAGGAGAATTGATCCCGAAATATAGCGAAACAGAAATAAGAGAATTGATCCCGAAATAGAGCGAAACGAAAATAGGAGAATTGATTCCGAGGTAGAGCGAAACAGAAATAGGTGAATTGATCCCCAAATAGAGCGAAACAGAGATAAGTGAATAGATCCCGAAATAGCGCGAAACAGAAAAAGGAGAATTGATTCCGAAATAAAGCTAAACAGAAATAGGAGAATTGATTCCGAAATAGAGCGAAACAGAAATAGGAGAATTGATCCCGGAATAGAGCGAAACAGAGATAAGAGAATTGATTCCGAAATAAAGCGAAACAAAAATAGGAGAATTGATCCCAAAATAGAGCGAAACAGAAATAGGAGAATTGATCCCGAAATAGAGCGAAACAGAAATAAGAGAATTGATTCCGAAATAGAGCGAAACAGAAATAGGAGAATTGATCCCGAAATAGAGCGAAACAGAAATAGGAGTATTGATCCCGAAATAGAGCGAAACAGATACAGGAGAATTGATCCAGAAATAGAGCGAAACAGAAATAGGTGAATTGATCCCCAAATAGAGCGAAAGAGAGATAGGAGAATTGATTCCGAAATAGAGCGAAACAGAAATAGGAGAATTTATTCCGAAATAGAGCGAAACAGAAATAGGAGAATTGATCCCAAAATAGAGCGAAACAGGAATAAGAGAATTGATCCCGAAATAGAGCGAAACAGAAATAGGAGAATTGATTCCGAAATAGAGCGAAACAGAAATAGGTGAATTGATCCCTAAATAGAGCGAAAGAGTGATAGGTGAATTGATTCCGAAATAGAGCGAAACAACAATAGGAGAATTGATCCCGAAATAGTGCGAGACAGAAATAGGAGAATTGATCCCGAAATAGAGCGAAACAGAAATAGGTGAATTGATCCCGAAATAGAGAGAAACTGAGATAGGTGAATTGATCCCCAAATAGAGCGAAACAGAGATAGGAGAATTGATTCCGAAATAGAATGAGACAGAAATAGGGGAATTGATCCCGAAATAGCGCGAAACAGAAATAGGAGAATTTATTCCGAAATAGAGCGAAACAGAAATAGGAGAATTGATCCCGAAATAGAGCGAAACAGAAATAAGAGAATTGATCCCCAAATAGCGTGAAACAAAAATGGGAGAATTGATTCCGAAATAGAGCGAAACACAAATAGGAGAATTGATTCCGAAAGAGAGCGAAAGAGAAATAGGGGAATTGATCCCCAAATAGAGCAAGACTGAGATAGGAGAATTGATTCCGAAATAGAGCGAAGCATAGATAGGAGAATTGATTCCGAAATAAAGCGAAACAGAAATAGTAGAATTGATTCCGAAATAGAGCGAAACAGAAATAGGAGAATTGATCCCGAAATAGAGCGAAACAGAAATAGGAGAAATGATTCCGAAATAGAGTGAAACAGAAATAGGTGAATTGATCCCCAAATAGAGCGAAACAGAAATAGGAGTATTGATCCCGAAATAGAGCGAAACAGATACAGGAGAATTGATCCAGAAATAGAGCGAAACAGAAATAGGTGAATTGATCCCGAAATAGAGCGAAGCATAGATAGGAGAATTGATTCCGAAATAGTGCGAAACAGAAATATGTGAATTGATCCCCAAATAGAGCGAAACATAGATAGGAGAATTGATTCCGAAATAGAGCGAAACAGAAATAAGAAAATTGATCACGAAATAGAGCGAGACAGAAATAGGAGAATTGATCCCGAAATAGAGCGAAGCATAGATAGGAGAATTGATTCCGAAATAGAGCGAAACAGAAATAGGAGAATTGATCCCGAAATAGTGCGAAACAGAAATAGGAGAATTGATCCCGAAATAGAGAGAAACATAAATAGGTGAATTGTTTCCGAAATAGAGCGAAGCATAGATAGGAGAATTGATCCCCAAATAGAGCGAAACTGTGATAGGAGAATTGATTCCGAAATAGAGCGAAGCATAGTTAGGAGAATTGATTCCGAAATAAAGCGAAACAGAAATAGGAGAATTGATCCCGAAATAGAGCGAAACAGAAATAGGAGAATTGATCCCGAAATAGAGCGAAACAGAAATAGGTGAATTGATCCCCAAATAGAGCGAAAGAGAGATAGGAGAATTGATTCCGAAATAGTGCGAAACAGAAATATGTGAATTGATCCCCAAATAGAGCGAAACATAGATAGGAGAATTGATTCCGAAATAGAGCGAAACAGAAATAAGAAAATTGATCCCGAAATAGAGCGAGACAGAAATAGGAGAATTGATCCCGAAATAGAGCGAAGCATAGATAGGAGAATTGATTCCGAAATAGAGCGAAACAGAAATAGGAGAATTGATCCCGAAATAGTGCGAAACAGAAATAGGAGAATTGATCCCGAAATAGAGAGAAACATAAATAGAAGAATTGTTTCCGAAATAGAGCGAAGCATAGATAGGAGAATTGATCCCCAAATAGAGCGAAACAGTGATAGGAGAATTGATTCCGAAATAGAGCGAAGCATAGTTAGGAGAATTGATTCCGAAATAAAGCGAAACAGAAATAGGAGTATTGATCCCGAAATAGAGCGAAACAGAAATAGGTGAATTGATACCCAAATAGAGCTAAACAGAGATAGGAGAATTGATCCCGAAATAGAGCGAAAAAGAAATAAGAGAATTGATCCCGAAATAGAGCGAAACAGAAATAGGTGAATTGATACCCAAATAGAGCTAAACAGAGATAGGAGAATTGATTCCGAAATAGAGCGAAACAGAAATAGGAGAATTGATCCCGAAATAGAGCGAAACAGAAATAGGAGGATTGATCCCGGAATAGAGGGAAACAGAGATAGGAGAATTGATTCCGAAATAGAGCGAAACAGAAATAAGAGAATTGATCCCGAAATAGAGCGAAACAGAAATATGTTAATTGATCCAGAAATAGAGCGAAACAGAAATAGAAGAATTGATCCCCAAATTGAGCGAAACAGAAATAGGTGAATTGATCCCGAAATAGAGAGAAACAGAGATAGGAGAATTGATCCCCAAATAGAGCGAAACAGAGATAGGAGAATTGATTCCGAAATAGAATGAAACAGAAATAGGAGAATTGATCCCGAAATAGCGCCAAACAGAAATAGGAGAATTTATTCCGAAATAGAGCGAAACAGAAATAGGAGAATTGATCCCGAAATATAGCGAAACAGAAATAAGAGAATTGATCCCGAAATAGAGCGAAACGAAAATAGGAGAATTGATTCCGAGGTAGAGCGAAACAGAAATAGGTGAATTGATCCCCAAATAGAGCGAAACAGAGATAAGTGAATAGATCCCGAAATAGCGCGAAACAGAAATAGGAGAATTGATTCCGAAATAAAGCTAAACAGAAATAGGAGAATTGATCCCGAAATAGAGCGAAACAGAAATAAGAGAATTGATTCCGAAATAGAGCGAAACAGAAATAGGAGTATTGATCCCGAAATAGAGCGAAACAGATACAGGAGAATTGATCCAGAAATAGAGCGAAACAGAAATAGGTGAATTGATCCCCAAATAGAGCGAAAGAGAGATAGGAGAATTGATTCCGAAATAGAGCGAAACAGAAATAGGAGAATTTATTCCGAAATAGAGCGAAACAGAAATAGGAGAATTGATCCCAAAATAGAGCGAAACAGGAATAAGAGAATTGATCCCGAAATAGAGCGAAACAGAAATAGGAGAATTGATTCCGAAATAGAGCGAAACAGAAATAGGTGAATTGATCCCTAAATAGAGCGAAAGAGTGATAGGTGAATTGATTCCGAAATAGAGCGAAACAACAATAGGAGAATTGATCCCGAAATAGTGCGAGACAGAAATAGGAGAATTGATCCCGAAATAGAGCGAAACAGAAATAGGTGAATTGATCCCGAAATAGAGAGAAACTGAGATAGGAGAATTGATTCCGAAATAGAATGAGACAGAAATAGGGGAATTGATCCCGAAATAGCGCGAAACAGAAATAGGAGAATTTATTCCGAAATAGAGCGAAACAGAAATAGGAGAATTGATCCCGAAATAGAGCGAAACAGAAATAAGAGAATTGATCCCCAAATAGCGTGAAACAAAAATGGGAGAATTGATTCCGAAATAGAGCGAAACACAAATAGGAGAATTGATTCCGAAAGAGAGCGAAAGAGAAATAGGGGAATTGATCCCCAAATAGAGCAAGACTGAGATAGGAGAATTGATTCCGAAATAGAGCGAAGCATAGATAGGAGAATTGATTCCGAAATAAAGCGAAACAGAAATAGTAGAATTGATTCCGAAATAGAGCGAAACAGAAATAGGAGAATTGATTCCGAAATAGAGCGAAACAGAAATAGGAGAATTGATCCCGAAATAGAGCGAAACAGAAATAGGAGTATTGATCCCGAAATAGAGCGGAACAGAAATAGGAGTATTGATCCCGAAATAGAGCGAAACAGATACAGGAGAATTGATCCAGAAATAGAGCGAAACAGAAATAGGTGAATTGATCCCCAAATAGAGCGAAACAGAAATAGGAGAATTGATTCCGAAAAAAGAGCGAAACAGAAATAGGAGAATTGATCCTGAAATAGAGCGAAACAGAAATAGGAGTATTGATCCCCAAATAGAGCGAAAGAGAGATAGGAGAATTGATTCCGAAATAGAGCGAAACAGAAATAGGAGAATTTATTCCGAAATAGAGCGAAACAGAAATAGGAGAATTGATTCCGAAATAAAGCTAAACAGAAATAGGAGAATTGATCCCGAAATAGCGCAAAACAGAAATAGGAGAATTGATTCCGAAATAAAGCTAAACAGAAATAGGAGAATTGATTCCGAAATAGAGTGAAGCATACATAGGAGAATTGACCGCGAAATAGAGCGAAGCATTCATAGGAAAATTGATTCCGAAATAGAGTGAAACAGAAATAAGAGAATTGATCCCGAAATAGAGCGAAACAGAAATAGGAGAATTGATCCCGAAATAGAGCGAAGCATAGATAGGAGAATTGATGACGAAATAGAGCGAAACAGAAATAAGAGAATTGATTCCGAAATAGAGGGAAACAAAAATAGGAGAATTGATCCCGAAATAGATAGAAACAGAAATAAGAGAAATGATCCCGAAATAGAGCGAAACAGAAATATGTTAATTGATCCCGAAATAGAGCGAAACAGAAATAGAAGAATTGATCCTCAAATAGAACGAAACAGAAATAGGTGAATTGATCCCGAAATAGAGAGAAACAGAGATAGGAGAATAGATCCCGAAATAGAGCGAAACAGAGACAGAATTCATCCCCAATTAGAGCGAAGCATAGATAGGAGAATTGATTCCGAAATAGAGCGAAACAGAAATAGGAGAATTCATCCTGAAATAGAGCGAAACAGAGATAGGAGAATTGAACCCGAAATAGAGCGAAACAGAAATAGGAGAATTGATCCCGAAATAGAGCGAAAGATAGGAGAATTGATTCCGAAATAGATCGAAACAGAAATAGGAGAATTGATCCCGAAATAGAGTGAAGCAAAGATAGGAGAATTGATTCCGAAATAGAGCGAAACAGAAATAGGAGAATTGATCCCGAAATAGAGCGAAACAGAAATGGGAGAATTGATCCCGAAATAGAGCGAAGCATAGAGAGGAGAATTGATTCCGAAATAGAGCGAAACAGAAATAGAAGAATTGATCCCGAAATAGAGCGAAGCATAGATAGCAGAATTGATCCCGAAATAGAGCGAAACAGTGATAGGAGAATTAATCCCGAAATAGAGCGAAACATAGATAGGAGAATTGATTCCGAAATAGAGCGAAACAGAAATAAAAGAATTGATCCCGAAATAGAGCGAAAGAGAAATAGGAGAATTGATCACGAAATAGAGCGAAACATAGATAAGAGAATTGATCCCGAAAAAGAGCGAAGCATAGATAGAAATTTGATTCCGAAATAGAGCGAAACAGAAATAGGAGAATTGATCCCGAAATAGAGCGAAACAGAAATAGGAGAATTGATCCCGAAATAGAGCGAAAGAGAAATAGAAGAATTGTTTCCGAAATAGAGCCAAGCATAGATAGGAGAATTGATCCCGAAATAGAGCGAAACAGAAATAGGAGAATTGATTCCGAAAAAAGAGCGAAACAGAAATAGGAGAATTGATCCCGAAATAGAGCGAAACAGAAATAGGAGTATTGATCCCGAAATAGAGCGAAACAGATACAGGAGAATTGATCCAGAAATAGAGCGAAACAGAAATAGGTGAATTGATCCCCAAATAGAGCGAAACAGAAATAGGAGAATTGATCCCGAAATAGAGCGAAAAAGAAATAGGAGAATTGATTCCGAAAAAAGAGCGAAACAGAAATAGGAGAATTGATCCCGAAATAGAGCGAAACAGAAATAGGAGTATTGATCCCGAAATAGAGCGAAACAGATACAGGAGAATTGATCCAGAAATAGAGCGAAACAGAAATAGGTGAATTGATCCCCAAATAGAGCGAAAGAGAGATAGGAGAATTGATTCCGAAATAGAGCGAAACAGAAATAGGAGAATTTATTCCGAAATAGAGCGAAACAGAAATAGGAGAATTGATCCCAAAATACAGCGAAACAGGAATAAGAGAATTGATCCCGAAATAGAGCGAAACAGAAATAGGAGAATTGATTCCGAAATAGAGCGAAACAGAAATAGGTGAATTGATCCCTAAATAGAGCGAAAGAGTGATAGGTGAATTGATTCCGAAATAGAGCGAAACAGAAATAGGAGAATTGGTCCCGAAATAGAGCGAAACAGAAATAGGAGAATTGGTTCCGAAATAGAGCGAAACAGAAATAGGAGAATTGATCCCGAAATAGAGCGAGACAGAAATAGGAGAATTGATCCCGCAATAGAGCGAAACATAGACAGGAGAATTGATCCCGAAATAGAGCGAAACCGAAATAGATGAATTGATCCCCAAATAGAGCGAAACATTGGAGAATTGATTCCGAAATAGAGCGAAACAGAGATAGGAGAATTGATCCCGAAATAGAGCGAAACAGAGACAGGAGAATTGATCCCCAAATAGATTGAAGCATAGATAGGAGAATTGATTCCGAAATAGAGCGAAACAGAGATAGGAGAATTGATCCCGAAATAGAGCGAAACAGAGATAGGAGAATTGATCCCGAAATAGAGCGAAACAGAAATAGGAGAATTGATCCCGAAATAGAGCGAAACAGAGGTAGGAGAATTGATCCCGAAATAGAGCGAAACAGAAATAGGAGAATTGATCCCGAAATAGCGCGAAACATAGATAGGAGAATTGATCCCGAAATAGAGCGAAACAGAAATAGGAGAAAGCAGCGGGCCACCAAACTGATGAGCTTGGGTTAATTGATGAAACTCGGTGTAGCAGAAAGTTAGACAAAGAGGGAAACATTGCTAAGAACCACAAGCGATAAGAAACTATGGAGAGCCATGGTCGCCTACGTCCTGAACGGACACGACACATAGAAAAAGAGATTTCTCTTACTTGAACTGCCTTTGCACGAACTGACCTATTAGTTGATTTTCAATGGCAAGGGTTGATTAGTGTATGGTGCCTCAACTGACATTTGAACTCGACTCGCTTATTCCATTTTCCATGCACTTAACCACTGTGTCGGTCATATCTGTTTCGATATGAGAAAGGGTAAAAAAAGTATATACCCTTTTTGTAGGAAACAAAAAAAGGAAAAGGCTCTGATGATTAACTCGAGACGAAAAACAAAAATCTTCCCTGTTGAAAATTAATCTAAGAGAAAAGAACTTACAAAGCTTTATGTTTGAGAACATCTGCGACCAATATGATACATTTCTTTGAAGCTATTTTTTACGATCAAGACATGTTTCATTTCGCTACTAGTTTATAGGTTTTTGTAAGCAAAGTAGAGGAGAAAACGAAGTTTCTGTCCTTCACACTGGCAACAAGAACTAGGAGAATGTTGGTATTTTACACACCGCCTCACGCTGGCAGGATGCAACACATGATCAGTTTAATGTGGTGGGGGTGAGGCAGGACCAAATGTTGTCCAGCCCCCGCAACCGCCGATTGCGCTGGCATCGGTATGACTACAGATGCCCCCGCTGTATATTGCTATGAGGGAAGTACTACTGAGGGCAAGACCGGGAAACAGCTGCGCTCTGTCCACAGACAGAGACAAAACTGGGAGATGATAAATGAAACCTCACAATGTTCTAAACGGGAGAATTAAGTTAAAAATATCTTAAGTCTATTTGGTCTCAGATTAACTGTGAATGGCAGATGACCAAATATCATTGTTTCTATGCAAATCAATACCGCAATCCCTAAGGCATCACTTGGCAACAGGGCCACCTGCATTGTCCCAATATCCTCTCCAAACAGTCAATTATGATAGAAAGTGTTTCATTTGTTTTCTGCAGATTCTGCGGATTATTTAAAGCTAGACAATGTAAAAACATTGTCTAGCTTTAAATAAGTAAGAATTATTTGAAAGATAATAATGATTTACTAATACAAGTTTTACTAATTAACCCACAACTGGGGTAAGAAGAGGTGGATTCATGCCTTGAAATGGTATTTGCGCGTAATGAATATAACGACCCCAACAGGAATTGGAATTCGGTTCTTTAATTTCCTATTCCGAGCCGTTATCCCTTACACCGCCAACACATCCAAGCATCCATCTAGGTATTGACCAAGTTCAACGTTGCTTAACTTCGGTGATCATACGAGAATCGGTATTTCAACGTGATGTGGCCGTAATCCAATTATGATAGGACAACTCCTGATGGTTAACAAATGCTTCAAGGGATAAACTGATTGTTCCCGTTGCACCAGATGAACCCAAGTCGGGGTCCCTTCTCCCACTTGTTTGATTCATTTCAACAAATCCCTGAAAAAATGCTAACGGTTTTTAAAATATATCGTCTGTTCATCTTTATTATTATTATTATTATTATTATTACAGATTGACAAACAATGAAGTTAGGTTTTCATTATTCATGATTTGTTTTCGACACTTTCAACAAACTTCAACACTTGTCAAAATTGATGGATGGTAAATAAATTTCTCACAAGAAAGATCGTCTCTCTAAGGAAACGTATATAGTGAAAGCGAAATAGACAAAGGCAAAAAAAATCTATGAATCGAAGAAAGTCGAACTAGTGAATCTGTCATCTACTAACTCGATTCTATATATCTGTACCTAACCTCAACGGAGATGAATTGGTGCATTGTAGCTAAAGATACATTTTTATAAAATGTGCTTACTTGAAAGGAACAGATTCGTTTGATTTCACGCCGAATTGGTCAGAAAGGGATTTTCAAGAGAGGGAATTATTAAATGCCAATTATAGAGTACTATACTTTAGTTATTCATTTGCATATTAGTAACAAAAAAGTTTGGATGCCAAAAAATGTCATTTTTTTTGTCCATGATATCATCATATGTGAGGAATCGAAGCCAATGATAGTTTTATTCCATGAACATGGAAGTTATTCCAAGAAGGACCAAATGTATTACAGAGCCGTTTCCTTAATAAAAAAAAATTAAAATTCATTAAAATATCAAAAGAAAATTTTGCTACAATAAAAAATATGCATTTTTGTCGCTCAATAAGTCTTTATTTCGTATATGTGTTGTGTTTATTTTATCTTTTATGTCTTGTGTTTCCTTATTTGTTTTGTGTCATGTGTTTCCTTATTTGTTTTATGTGTTGTGTTTCTTTATTTTACGTGTTGTGTTTCCTTATTTGTTTTGTGTCTTGTGTTTGCTTATTTCTTTTATGTGTTGTGTTTCCTTATTTGTTTTGTGTCTTGTGTTCCTTTATTTCATTTATGTGTTGTGTTTCCTTATTTCTTTTAGGTGTCGAGTTTCTTTGTTTTATGTCTTATGTTTCTTTATTTCTTTCATGTGTTGTGTTTCTTTATTTGTTTTATGTCTTGTGTTCCTTTATTTCATTTATGTGTTGTGTTTCCTTATTTGTTTTGTGTTGAGTTTCTTTGTTTTATGTCTTATGTTTCTTTATTTCTTTTATGTGATGTGTTTCTTTATTTGTTTCCTGTCATGTGATTCTTTATTTCTTTTATGTTTTGTGATTCCTTATTTGCTTTATGTCTTGTTTCTTTATTTGTTTTATGTTTTGTGTTTCCTTATTTCTTTTATGTGTTGTGTTTCCTTATTTGTTTTATGTCTTGTGTTTCCTTATTTTTTGTGTTGTGTTTTCTTATTTGTCTCATGTCTTGTGATTCTTTATTTGTTTTATGTCTTGTGTTTCCTTAAATCTTTTATGTGTTGAGTTTCTTTATTTGTTTATGTCTTGTGTTTCTTTATTTGTTTTATGTCTTGTGTTTTCTTATTTCTTTTATGTCTTGTGTTTCCGTATTTGTCTTTTGCCTTGTAGTTTTTTATTTGTTTTATGTCTTGTGTTTCTTTATTTCTTTTATGTGTTGTGTTTCCTTATTTGTTTTATTCTTGTGTTTCTTTATTTGATTTATGTCTTGTGTTTCCTTATTTGATTTACGTGTTAAGTTTCTTTATTTGTTTTATATCTTGTGTTTCCTTATTTGTATTAGGTTTTGAGTTTCATCATTTGTTTTATGTCTTATGTTTCTTTATTTCTTTTATGTGTTGTGTTTTTTTTATTTGATTCATGTTTTATGTTTCTTTATTTGTTTTTTGTCGTGTTTTCTTATTTCTTTTATGTGTTGAGTTTCTATATTTCTTTTATGTGCTGTGTTTTCATATTTGTCTCATGTCTTGTGTTTCTTTTTTTGTTTTATGTTCTGTGTTTCCTTATTTATGTCTTCTGTTTCTGTATTTTTTATGTTTTGAGTTTCTTTCTTTTATGTCTTGTGTTTCCTTATTTCGTTTATGTGTTGAGTTTATTTATTTGTTTTATGTCTTGCGTTTCCTTATTTTTTATGTCTTGTGTTTCCTTATTTGTCTTTTGCCTTGTGTTTCTTTATTTGTTTTATGTATTGTGTTTCCTAATTTGTATTACGTGTTGAGTTTCATTATTTCTTTTATGTCTTGTGTTTCTTTATTTCTTTTATGTCTTGTGTTTCCTTATTTCGTTTATGTGTTGAGTTTCATTATTTGTTTTATGTCTTGTGTTTCCTTATTTTTTATGTCTTGTGTTTCCTTATTTAACTTTTGCCTTGTGTTTCTTTATTTGTTTTTTGTCTTGTGTTTCTTTATTTTTTATGTCTTGTCTTTCCTTATTTGTCTCATGTCTTGTGTTTCTTTATTTGTTTCATGTCTTGTGTTTCATTATTTGTTTCATGTCTTGTGTTTCATTATTTGTTTTATGTCTTGTGTTTCTTTATTTCTTTTATGTGTTGTGCCTCTTTATTTGTTTTTTGTCTTCTGTTTCCTTATTTCTTTTATGTGTTGAGTTTCTTTATTTGTTTTATGTCTTGTGTTTCTTTATTTCATTTATGTGTTGTGTTTTCTTATTTCTTTTAGGTGTTGAGTTTCTTTCTTTTATGTCTTGTGTTTCATTTCTTTTATGTGTTGTGTTTCTTTATTTGTTCTATGTCTTGTGTTTCTTTATTGCTCTTATGTCTTGTCTTTCCTTATTTGTCTTATGTCTTGTGTTTTTTTATTTGTTTTATGTCATGTGTTTCCTTATTTCTTTTATGTGTTGTGTTTCCTTATTTGTTTTATGTCTTGTGCTTCCTTGTTTCTTTTTTGTGTTGGGTTTCCTTATTTGTTTTATGTTTTGTGTTTCCTTATTTCTTTTATGTGTTGGGTTTCCTCAGGATGCGAGTAATCAGAATTCTCCACAACTTCCTGGCCCTTCTATGTTCATCCGTTTTTGTTCCCACTCTGTCATTGACCCGCACAAACCTAGGACATAGTGTTAAATATTAGTTTAGCCGACTATTATTTTTTAAATGAAGTGTATCGCTGCTTCGACTTCTTGGGGTTGACCTTTGAAGTCAAATGGAAGACAAAACAAGGAAGTCGATTTTGATTGGCTGAGCCTGCGGGAGAACGATAGATAGAGAAAGTGACTTCTAAGATTTCTTTTTTACACATCAAACTATGTAGACGTGTTGACTTTCGTGTCCAGAACTAATCGCCATTGGAGGGAGAGCAGGCGCACTAGGTAGAATAAACTAGCTAAGTTAATATTCCCTGTGTTAAAATTCTTTTATCTCTGAATCAAAACAATTAGGGATCACCGTCCGGGAAAAGAGAAGAGAGAGAGTAGATACAACATATGAGTAGAGTGGCCGTTGACACAGTACACCCCTACATAGGCTCAATTCGGCGCCGATGACCAAGACCCAGATCCGAGGTATATACAACATTCTAATTATTTGACGCAGTGACCAGGACCTCCCAGCATGGGGGTGCGGAATGTGGGTTACAGCACAACTTGGTATTGTTCGAAGAAATTTTTCAGAGGAGAATTCAACAAGGGAATATGAAAAAAAAGAAAAAAGTAATCATGTCATAAGAGCAGAAATAAAAGAGAAACTATAATTACTATGTTCTACCCTCATACACACACACATCTAAACAAAATAGGAAGTAATGATGAAAAAAAAAGGGGGGAGTAATAAAGTAAGCGGACAGGGTTTGATGGACAGAAAAAAAGACGATTAGGAAAAAGAAAAAAAGTGGATCACTTGTGAACACCGATACTAACGCATACACACTGGGGCGACAATATCAATTTTGATAAAAAAATTTTAGTGAGAGACTAATTTTTATTGTTTTGTTTTGTCCTTTTACAAAGGTTTAGAATCTATTGTTGATTTTGATTGGCTGCTCTAATCTTGTATGTCTGGCAGTTTGTATTTTTTATTATTATTATTATTATTATTATTTTCTTGTGGAAAAATCTGGCCACGAAAGTTTCACTTTTAAAAGAAAGTTTTCTGGAGAAGGAAATTTGACCAATAAATAAATTTTCCTGATGTTGACATTTGAGGAAGTTCAATTACGTTGGCTTCGTGGATGCTTGAATTTGCGTACGCGAACGCAATGGAAATTTTTTTAAAAAGAAAGACTGACAGCATTTTGTGGTGGGGCAATCCCACTGTGATTTCTGTGTACTGTTAATGAGTTGAAAATTTTTTTGACTTTGCGTGCATTCAAATGTTTTAAGTTTAGAATTATTTGTTAATCATAATAAACTGACAGATGATTGTTTTCTTCATTTTTATAACAGTGAGTGGAAATCTTTGTTTAATTTAAGAGCTGTGTGAGTCCTTTTGCTTTCATTGGTTGAAGAATTAAGTTATTGATTTGTGAATATTGGAAGTTAATGGGTTGTGGAAAAATTAAGTTAATTATTTGTGGGAATAGGTAGATTCGGTTTGCATGGTTTCAGATTTCCGAATGTGTTTGGGTCTCTGTGTCCTGGGGTGGAAATGGTCACATCTGGGTATGTAGATAGGAAAACTGAACAATGTTGGGTAGAGTAGGAGCTGTATGCTATGAAGTATTTAGTACCGAATGAATATATCCCTAAGACACCCGTCGGGTCAAAAAGGACCCTGACGACCAAAAGAAGTCCTTGTGTGATGTCAGATCGCGTTAGACGACTAATGGAAGAAAACCCTTGTAACCACAGTAAAGCTAGTAATGGATTAGTTAGGTGCTGAGCAGATGTGATTCTTTTCCCCGTGGGGGCCACTAGAGACAGAAGGAATCGAGATGATGCGAGTTGAGATTTAGCACACATATGTAGATTGTTAATAATAGTGATTAAAGAAAATTAATGGCGGTAGAAGTGTGAAGATTTGTTCAAGTAAACCTCGTCATACACAAATAACAAAGTAATTAATTGGTTGTTATTATTGAATAAATAGAGTGATAATGAACTGTATGTGCTGTGTAACTATGAGTAAGATTTAAGTGTGGATGATGGTATATTTAAAGTGTAGAATTTAGGTGGCAAAGACGTGGCTCAGTTATGGAATTGGTTGACCCTGTGGCGTGTGGCTTTTGGCATATATTGCGTGATTTTTGGACCAGTATTTTTTTCTGTGAATTGTATATACATTTCGTGCACTCTTAAATGAAGAGGCAAGGAATTTTGTTCTCCCCGGGAATATTGGATTGCAGAAGTGGTACCTACTGACCTGGATGGAGTGGGGTGATTTTAAGACGTTGGTTCTTATACGTCAAGCAATGTAAACGTGTTGACTTTCGTGTCTGAAACTGAACCCTAGTGGAGCGAGAGAGCGACCCTACTGGCTAGTTAGATGTATATGTCGACGTTAATGAACTATTAGGTTGGTGCAAAGTTAAAATTCTCCGTGTTGAAGTTCTTTTATCCCTGGACTCAAACAACTAGCAACCACCAGCGGTGAAAGAAGAATGCAATTTTATTATCGAATTGAAGCCGTCGCCCGAGATCTCCTACCATGAAGGGTAGGTTGTCTAGTTCTCTTAACATTGTCTTGCTGTATAGGGTAAAGAAGGCCGATGAGAAAACATATCATTGTCTTAGGACTCTTTCTATTTTTATGAACATGCTAAACCTGTTTTCTATCTGCATGCAGGCGGTGTTTTCATCAGTTTACAAATTATTCTAATATATTTCCCATATGAACCTTTCCTAGCTGTTAAAATATGTCTTTTGTCGTATTATCAAATGCTTTCATGTAATCTATGCCACATAGAAATAGAAAGAGGGGGTATTTGTATTACTCGCTCGTATTATTAGAATTCTAATCATAAATATAACATTCCTTGTTCCAGTGTCTTGAACGGAGTGTTGTTTTATTTTCGATCTAATTCATTAAAATCCTAAAAATAAATTTTACTTATGTTGATCATTATTTGGAGTGTTCCATGAGGCGCATTCCTATTCATTTACACCTGCTTTCTTTGATATCGCTATGAAGAGAGATATTCCGGTATCACATCCACTGTTATATTCCTAAAATTAGTTTTCAGTTAGTTCTAGATTTATTCTGTTTTGTGTACATATATAAGTGTTTTGATTGTACATTTTTAAAATAATTCTGAATAGATGATATAAGAGCATTTTTGTTTGAATAATGTAATTTATTCAAACAAAAATGCTTGTATTAGGTTGGTGCAAAAATAATGACGTAATAATGTCGTTTTTTGACGTCAAAAAATACGTCAAAAAACGACATTATTACGTCATTATTTTTACATATATATGTATGTATGTATGTATGTATGTATGGAAAATAATTCTGAATAGATGTTATGAGGTTGGTGCAAAAATAATGACGTAATAATGTCGTTTTTTGACGTATTTTTTAACGTCAAAAAACGATATTATTACGTCATTATTTTTGCACCAACCTTATATCATCTATTCAGAATTATTTTAAAAATGTACAATCAAAACATTTATATATTTCCAGCATGAAACTGACTGTCGCCTAAGTGTTGACTTCTATGTTCACTTTTATATTTACACACGCTCTATCTCTGATATTGAGCACTTTATCTCATAAATATCTTAAAACATCTTAAGACTATATTTCTTCATATATATATATATATATATATATATATATGGGCATCGGCAACAACTAAAAAGGATAGTACACGTAATTTGAAGAGAAAATGAAATAATCACGATGTTGACGTCCCACACTAATATATATATATATATATATATATAGATAGATATAGAGAGTAAAACAAAAAGAGAGAAGGGCGCAGAGAGAGAATGTGACACAGAAATCGATTGGGAACAGTCATCTTAGATAAAGGCAGTTATTTGTAGTGAGGGGTTAACTCATGTTCCGTAACCATTTCTGTATTTTGAAGAGAGACTACATTCCTTTTCTTATAACCATGGTTATATAATGCGAATGGTCATGGCTTGAAAAGTACAAGAGTGCAGCATTAAAAAATAATTAGTAGTAAATCCGTGTAATTTACACGAGTGCTGCTATAATAACTGGCAGGACCTGTGTAAATTGCATATTATTATGATTGAATGGGAGCATTACACCAACAAAATGACGCTGGGGTACAAATATAGGAAACCCAATCATGTCACCCAGTCTAAAATGTGTATACCAGCCACATGCATCACAGCTAATGTGCGCATTATGGTGATGCATTTTGATAACAACAGCGCATAATATTGCAGGAGTGACCCAGTTAGAAATACTTTCAGCTTGGCTAACAATGGCCGCTCAGTTGATCTATTGTAGGCATTTTTAAATATCTACTCCTAAGTTGTCTTGGCTGCCTCATCCTTCAAACATCAAAACAATACTCATGACATCTGGTCATGATGCTCCTTCACTACTCACACTCATGATCATAGGTGTAAAGTGCATCAGCCCCAGGGTTCAGTACTACATATTTGCTTGGCTAACCAAACCGGTTGAATATCAACCGGTTTGGTTAGCCAAGCAAATACGTAGTACTGAACGGGATATTTATTGTTGACCATCTTAATTGACAAAAATTAAACAGGTACATAAACACCATCAATCAATTAAGATCAGAAGTCATGAGAGCCATGTAGCATTAATGCTGTATCTGGTGTATTATTATTAGCGGTGGTATATGTGTGAGAGAGAGGGAGAGAGAAATAGGGGCGGATAGAAATCCAGAGAGATAGATAAAGCAAGAGAGAGAGAGTGTGATAGAAAGAGGAAGACTTCTTCTCCGGTCCCGACAACTCTCTTATATCCGGGTTACACTGTATTATTAATTCAGACCTTATTCTTCTGTACTTTTGCTTTGAAATGTTATAATGCGTGCATGAAAGCTTCAAGATGATACCAGTTTTTTTTTAGCAATACTGTAAATTGAACTTCAAAATTGCTGAATTTGTTTGCAGAGGTCGAAGGAAATGAAAGTTATCTGACCATACAGCGCTAAACTAGTTTAAATGCTTTAAATCTTTTGACGTGTCAGTTGATAATGAACAGATCGATTTTGATACTTTCAGAACGCATAATAAACAACCTTTACCCCAGCATTCAAAAACTTTCAGAAAAAATAGTCATTAAAAGATACAATACGTAGAGCATTCTTCTATGTGCCATGTCCTTTCAGGCCGTTGACGATCATGGCTCTCCATAATTTCCTGTCATATTTAGCGCTTAATAAATTTTGTCTTTTTGTTATTTTTTACTAAACCTTCTTCGGCCTTTCATTTTCTCAAGATCGCTAGGTAGGTTATGCATTGTTTCCATTGGCCCTCTTGCCTTCAATTTGTCCTGTGACTGTCCAATTTTCTAGGTCCCCGTTATGTGCCCTAATTGTATCTTTCTGATGTTAAGCATAAGGATAATTTTTGGTTTCATTCTCTCTAAAAGTACGTCGTTGTTCCTATGTCGGTCAATGGTATTCTCATCATCCTTCTGTAGAACTGCATTTATATTGTTTCAAGTCCCTTATTTAAAAAATAACATATAGCTCTCGAGAGGTAGAAAAGGGAAATAATTTTGATAGAAATTAATATTTAATCAGATTATTTATCAACTGGTTACAATTATTTTGCTGGCTTCAAAAAACAACAGTGACAAAATTGCTGTCTATTTTTTTTGTTTTTTGTTGTTTTTTTTTTTGTTTTTTTGTTTCTTGTTGCTTTATTTCGTTTTTCATTGAAGCTATTTTTCTGAGTTGGATTTAACGTTTCATTGCACATAAATGTCGTGTTGTGCATAAAGGGAAAATCATTGCTGCATTCAAAATTATTTCTACTTATGTAGCCTGACTCTGTCTGAACCATGACCCTTCAGGAGTTGGGTGATCATGGCTCTCCACAACTACCTGTCTTTTGTTCCTTTGCGGTCGCCCTTTGTCATTGTGGTGTCAGCTCCGTCATTTATTTAGTCAAACTTCTCAAGTAAGTTCTTCGTTGTCTCCCTTGCTTCTCTTGATAATTGTGTACAACATACCCTCGGAAAAGAATCTACTTTTGTCAATAAGTCAGCTCCTGGTGAGAGTTCCATGTAACCCATGTCCTGTGTATGACGATAAACTACATCCGGCAGCAAGGTCTCTGATCAGGTTTTGATGTACATGGAACCACCTCTCATTTGCTGTTGTTTCCAGGTCCACTCTCACCCGGGGTAGTAGCCCCATTGGGGTCCGGCTATGGGTAAATAGTTGACCCTCAAGCTGGGATCAAAACACTATGAAAGTGTAAAAATACGATTTTATAGTAAAAATACCAGCAACACATTTTTGAAAAAAAATTATTATCAGCGATACATTTTTGAAAAGAAAAAAATATTACTAGCAATACATTTTTGAAAAAAAAATTATTACCAACAATACATTTTTGAAAAAAATTTCCAACATTGCATTTTTGAAAAAAAAAAGTACCAACAATATATTTTTGGAAAAAAATTATTACCAGCAATAGATTTGACTCTCGACAAAAACCCTCTTTACAAAATACTTCAATGAAAACTAATCTATAAACTGATTTTTTACAAAGAATACATATTCTATTCATATGAACCTACCCTAAAAATGCTGTTGGCATTAAATAACCCATTGAGGTTGATATGCCGTAAAACAAAATAAACCAAACCATGTAACCAAGTCCTATCAGTTGAATATGAATTGAAGAATAGATGACTACTTTTACGTAACTTTGATTTCTGTGAGAATGATATGAAAGAATCCAGCTTTAATATTGTAACGCTCACCGAGTATTTTGGCTTTTCCTTTACAGAGTGGGCCAAAAGTAGGCTTACAGTTGTTTCACTATTTGTTTCAAATTTTATATCTAATTTCACTGAAATGTTCTTTCAGCAAGATGGAGCACCTCCCCATTATGCTTTGGCAGTAAGGGACTACCTTGACGAAACCTTTCCACAGCGTTGGCTCGGAAGAAGGGGCAGCATTGCATGGCCACCACGTTCACCTGACTTAACACCAATGGATTTCTTTTTTTGGGGTATAGTAAAGAAAAGGGTTTATGAGAGAAATCCCCACACAGTGGACGAATTAAAAGAGTACATCTCAGAAGTATTTATTGAAATTAATGCAGATCGGGATTTGTGTTTCATAGTGTTCTGATGAGATTTGAGAAATGTTGTAATGTCGAAGGAGGACATTTTGACGGCTTAAGATATTAAACTTTTACTAAAAAAAATGTAAGAAAAATCTTAAACAAATGTACATAAACAGTTTTGAACCAATAGGATTGTAAGAAACTAAGTGTAAGCCTACTTTTAGCCCACCCTGTATATCAATCTAATACAAAAGTGTTGATACTTTTTCTAAAAAATTATAAACTAAAAAAGATGTAAAGAAAGAACGTCATGTTAATTTACTGCAAAAGATTTGTTACTGTTTTTCATGTCTGCCTTGTGTGACGTTGATCTGTTTTGTATCGATTAGAAACATTAATCTTTCTCTTTAATTTTTGCAAAATAAAATCATAATTAACTGGGATGCCATGTGTTATTTCTCCATGACAGAAAATCGTTATGCGTTGTCAGTTTTTCATATTATTGCGTCATTTGATTCTGGTTTCCTTGTCGATCTTTCGTTACAACAAAATCTGATTCACAACTGCGACTTGATGCTGAAAATCCCTTTAAGGCAAAATACAAGGCTGAAAAATTCTTGGTTTACGACAAAACAGAGATTCTCCTTTTAGCACAGTACACGGGTCATTCAGAGAAGCCATATGTATATTCCGTGTGTGTCCGTGTGTCAGTGTCCGTGTGTGTGTCTGTACGTGGCCATTTCTTTATCTCTCTCTCTCTCTCTCTCTCTCTCTCTCTCTCCATCTTTATGTCCCTCTTTTTATTTTTATTTTTTCTCCCTCCACCTTTCTCCTACCATTTCCTTCTCTTTACTTCTACTTTGCTCACATTCTTTTTCCCTTTTTCGCTCTCTGTTTCTTTCTTTCTTTCTCTATCCTTTTCACCGTTTCTCCTTTTTCTTTCCTTCTTTTTCTCCCTCTTATTCTATTTTTCTCTTTCTCTCCCTCTCTTTATCACCTTCTCTCTCTTGCTTTCTCTATCTCCCTGGCTTTCCGCCGCGCCTCTATTTCTCCCTCTTTCTCTCTCTCTCCCTCTTTCTCTCTTTCTCTCGCTCACACACACACACACATACACACATACAGACACATGTACGTAAACACAGATACGATCACGCGCTGTCTTGTTTATAAATAAAAACTTATTTTACGCATTTCTCTTTTTTTTTCTTCTTCTTTGTTTATAATTTATTTTTACTATTGTAAAATTTCCGAAACTAGTCAGCCTATTTTTATTTTATTTATTCTTCAAATCACCTTAGAAAGTGCCTTTTTGCCATTTTAATGTTTAAAAAAAAAAGACTTTTAGAATTCTAGCATACCTTCTCGAAGGCTTTTTCTTCTCAGAAACGTTCGTCGTAGCAGCCGTGGTGATCCGCGTGAATACCGGTTAACAAGCCAATTATCATATTTGTATATATTTATATATAGACATATAATATATGTGCATAGCAATAACAAATATAGACACAACAAACAACAAAGTAAATTGTCAGCACAATTCATGGGATTGTAATGGGTAGAAAGTTTGTTTCGTAAAATATGTTACTCGTGAATTCGGTCCTCACCAAGCGCTTCATGTTTTTGGTATCGTGGCGAAATTAAAGTAAGCTCAGTAAGTAACAACAAAATAAATAGCCATTGAATATGATTTTAGACAATTTGGGTGCCCAGTGCGCACAAATACACACGCGCGCGTGCAAGCCGAGCGCAGATGCGTGGGTGGACAATAATCACTTTCTTCATTTCTTAACTCAGTTGATGTAAATTTCCATGATTAAAAAAAAACTTTTAACCAATGTTCAAATTAAATCTTGCTTCGGTTTTTAAATATTGCCAAAAGTGAAGAAGAAGAAATACAACTCAATAACACGTATTAGAATACGTAAAAATTCCTTAAATTGAACTTATTTCAACACGAGCAAAATTTCTTTTTCAAATAAGTGCTCAATAGAAAACGACAAAAGACAGTCAATAAATTAATGAAGGTTCAATCGACTTATCTCTCGACTGACTTCAAAGTTTAGCAAAACATTGCTCATCAAGGTCAGAAGATAGATATTAGGCTGGTGCGTAATTATCAACCGTTTTTAGACAATATTTATTATAAAAACAGAAGCGTAATAATTCAACAATAACATTTTTAAATGAGTATGATTATCGACACGCATTATAACCTGAAAATTAAATATTTTTATTAAAAAAGTAAACAAAACAACAATTTCTATTAACAAATAACTCGTCCACAAAAATGCCTGATAATTATGCACCAACCCTAGATAGCTAAATAGATAGATAATAAACATACTGATATGAATATGATGAAAATTATTAATATGAACCGGTTGAAATAGATATGAACAGACTGGGATAGATAGATAGATAGATAGATAGATAGATAGATAGATAGATAGATAGATAGTGTGACATGACTCTCTTTATTGATATTAAATATAAATCCTCATCCTAATTATTAAATTTTTCTTTCATTCCTTTCATTCTTTCTTTCTCTTTCTTAAAAATACGGCCTTGACCGCCATTAAATTGGTTCAACGGTTGAATTGTTAATTTCATATGTATTAGGTTGGTGCAAAAATAATGTTGTTTTCTCACATATGTTACTATCTGAGAAAGCGACATTATTTTTACACCAACCTAATACATCGACAATATATTAGGTTGGTGCAAAAATAATGTCGTTTTCTCACATATGTTACTTTTATATATGATTTCTGAATTAATTCATTGATATATATATATAGCCATGTTATATATCATTTTGAAGCGCGTTTTTCGCTCTATCGAATCGTGTTATTCGTTACCCTTCTCAATCTCTTCATTCATTTTTTTTGCAGGCTTTTCGACAGCATGGACAAAATTCAAATCCGCACGATTTTCCTTGTTCCAGTTCAAACTAGGCCGAAAAGCTGCCGAGGCAGCTCGTGATATCAATGATGCGTTTGGCCCAGGAACCACTAACGAATGTGTGGCACAACGGTAGGTTCAAGAAATTTCGCAATGGTGACGAGAGCCTCGAAGATGAAGACGGTCGCGGCGGGCCGACTGCGGTTGATAACGAACATTTGAAAGCCTTAATTGAAGCTGATCCTCGCAAAACCACACGGGAAGTTGCTGTTGAACTCGAGGTCGACCACTCAACAGTCGTTCGCCATTTAAAGCAAATAGGGAAGTCAAAAAAGTTGGATAAATGGGTGCCGCATGAATTGAACGATAATCAAAAAAATCGTCGTTTTGAAGTGTCTTCTACGCTCCTTCTGCGCAACAAAAGACCCATTTCTGAGTGGATTGTGACATGTGATGAGAAGTGGATCCTCTACGACAACCGGCGACGTTTGGCACACTGGTTGGATGTCGGAGAAGCTCCACAACACTTCCCGAAGCCGAAATTGTACCAAAAAAGGTTATGGTGACTGTTTGGTGGTCTGCGGCCGGTCTCATCCATCACAGCTTCTTGAATCCGGGCGAAACGATTACGGCGGAGAAGTACTGCCGACAAATTGACGAAATGCACCAGAAGCTCCAACGTATGTGCCCGAGATTGGTCAATATAGAGGGACCAATTCTTCTCCATGACAACGCTCGCCCGCATGTTGCACAACTGACCCTGCAGAAGCTGAACGAATTGGCCTACGAGACAGCCATATTCACCGGACCTCTCGCCCACCGATTATAAACTTTTTCAAGCATCTCGACAACTTCCTCCGCGAAAAATGCTTCAAAAGCCGAGATGATGCCGAATCGGCCTTCAATGATTTCATCGCTTCCAGAACTCCGGATTTCTATACTAATGGGATAAATAAACTTGTTTCTCGTTGGCAAAAATGTGTCGATTCTAATGGTTCTTATTTCGATTAATAAAGTTTATTATGAAAGGAGTTATGATCTTTTGAAGTTGAACGTCAAAAAACGACATTATTTTTGCACCAAACTAATAGTATTCAACGATTGAGGGGCGCCCCCTACACTAACTGGTCAGAAACTGGTCATATCCACTGCGTCGAGAAGATGTGGAAACGTTTATTTCATTCTCTGTGGGCTGGCTCTCCAGAAACAGAATCTGAAATCTTCCAGGATAATCAGTAATTCCAGGGCCTGGATAGACTATATATACCGTGAATAAAAGCAAAGTACTTTCAGGATTGATAAGCAAACCAATCAACTACGTTGAATGAGCGAAATACTACGACAGAGGAAAGAAAATGTCACAACCGAAACAAGACGAGATCTAATCCGGATTATTCACAAAAGAAAAACAAAAAAGAAATAATGATCGACGAATTCGATAGATAAGTAACCATTGAACATTTATCTCATGACAATTTTTTTTATATTTTCTTTCCTTTCTCCTAGTCTTCCTTCATCGTTTCCTTCTCCTCCCACTTTATATTCTTTATTAGATTAAATTAAATATAACTTTACATCTTGTGTTTGTTTTCTATACGTTGTCTGTGTGTATTGGTCCCTAACTGAATAGAAAATGCCATTTTTTTTTTCTTTTAAGCGAAAATTTGTAAGATAGATAGATAGATAGATAGATAAAGGCTTGCCATTTGTACCAATTTACATATGCACAGAGTGTAACGATGTACCCACTTGGAAACAATGCAATTAATAGTCAGCTTATTCCGAGCAGAAAAGAGAAAATAGTTTCAGAAAAGAAATAACATGATTGAATAGACAAAGAGATCCAGACATTTGAAACCAACAAAAAAAATTATATCTACAAGTCATGCGTGCATAAAAAAAAACAGTATATCGAGTTTTGGTATATACTGAAATAAAAAAATATTCTTCGTGATATTAAAATAAGTTTTCATTTATGTAAGTCCTTTTTATGACTGTAGCCTTCATTGTTTTTCAATGATGTGTATGCATGTGTGGAAGCTTTCATAGAACAAAGGCTGTTGTCAGGAGTTGAGCTACCAAATATCGTGCTAATACGTGACTGATAATAAGTATCCTATAACTTAACGGTGCCGGAGTCAAAAGAAATGTACTGGCCGAACAATAGGAGTATGGGAAAGGTAACTTGATCTGTTTCGATCTAGTGAAATTCTTTTTACTGATTTTATCGGATCGTATTTTGTTCTTTATATAATGTGTGACTCAGCTCGGCTCTGAAATTTAGAAACTTGGATGTGTTCTCAATGGTCAAAAAACAGCGTTTTTGTTACGTCCTATGCGCGCGTTTAGGGATCATTTAAGTGCGGTTGGTGGAGGTTCAAAAAGAAAGTTGAGAAGATATTGGCTAGATTCGAATTTGAAGAAATGTGATTGGATGGTGAATACAAATGCTTAGATGATTTTTATAACTGCTATTGAAAAATATGAAATTGGAGGCGCGACACTGTTACGACAGATACCTGGCCTTCTTCAGGTATCTGTCTTCACAATGTCATACCTCCAAATGTTGCGAAAAGAAGATGTGTATGTTGGTCCGAATAGAAAAGCATATGAGGTTCTTGATTTTGAAGTGGATGCGTGGCCGACTGGTTAGAACCTTAGCGTTTAGATTATGAAACTCGGGTTCGAATCTCACCATGGTCGATTAATCTTAATAATATAAGCCCGGCAAGTGTCACTGTTGAAAAGTGTCTTAAAATCCTAATGCCTGTGACACAATCCTTGTGATTAAATTGGTTTTGCTTGCACGAAGTCACGAGTTATCATGACCGAAACTTCGAACATACTGGCTTCGTTCAGTTATTGATCATCCCAATTATCATGCGGCCCCAGACAGAAACTTGTAACTAAGTTCTGCTCGCCAGGTGTATGCAACAATGATTAGCTAGACACCCCAGTAAATGCGTGTACTCGGATACGGTTAGACAGTTATTATAATTATAGCTGTATATTTCCTAATTGTAAAGTTTTTCCGAATCTTTTCTGTCAATTCACCCCAAATAAAGTGAAGTTACTTATCACAAATATTCACTCCAAGAAATTATAAAATTTTAAATCAAAATTTGGTTGTTTTTTTTATTGTTACTCTTTTGAAATTGTAAATTTTAAATCAAAATTTGGTTGTTTTTTTTTTATTATTGTTACTCTTTGGAAATTGTAAATTTTAAATCAAAATTTGGTTGTTTTTTTTATTATTGTTACTCTTTTGAAATTGTAAATTTTAAATCAAAATTTGGTTGTTTTTTTATTATTGTTACTCTTTTGAAATTGTAAATTTTAAATCAAAATTTGTTTAGCTTGCCTAACAGCAACTCTCAGAATGAAAAATTACCAAAAATTAGGGAGTTATTCACATTTTGTAAATGCTGATGATATTCAAGGTACTTACAAGGAATTTTTTATAATTTAAAAAAAAATTTAATCTGTTTTTAGCTTGTTTATCGGGATGAGCACGAATTTAAGACCACACATTTAGAAATAGCGCACCCGAGTCGCCCACATTTTAGGCGATCGCAAATGTCAACCCAATCGGAGAATTTGGTGTAAACTTTAGTAAATACAAATTCTTTTTATTTTGCGTGAATTAATATTTTGGGATGAACTAACAGAAAAAATCCGCTTCTCCTGATAACGTGAAATTAACGAATATTTTTAACCTAAACTCAAGAAGTAAATCATTAATCTTTTTCTTTTTATTAGTTATTTACAAAACAGAATTTGAAATTTTGAAGTCAAAAACACCGTTCCTGACTAAGTCAATGATTGAGAATCTGTTTTAAAAGTTTAAGGATGTTTCTGTTTTTTAAATAAACCTTGTTATTTAAAAAAATCTATGATGTCTGATATAAATCTCTCCTCCAAATAATTTTCTCTTCATCCATTTCGATCCGCTTAAACAGTAAAACGACGCCATCGATGCAATCTCAGTCAGTGGAATCTTTCGCTGTTTGTGTTCTGCACTTTTGTTAAGTAACAAACATCGATGAAAGGTTATCAAACTTCCGGTGACCTTCTTGAAGTCGTTTACTGTTTTTCACTGATAGCGACGCCATCGAGAATTGGATATAAAGATTTCCCATCTCACGCAGCTTA
Organism: Acanthosepion lycidas; assembly: GCA_963932145.1. Lineage (NCBI taxonomy): Eukaryota > Metazoa > Mollusca > Cephalopoda > Sepiida > Sepiidae > Acanthosepion > Acanthosepion lycidas. Next base: position 24,703,601 of record OZ010611.1, on the reverse strand, counting down.
AAACAACCAAACAAAACAGACAACCATTGCACTTTTACTATAAAGTTACCCAGCATAATTACTAATCTAATAATTCTGATAATTAAAAAGAAAAATCGACAATAAACAGTTCGGATTTCCGACGATATTCACATCTGTTTCTATTAATCTGTTTAACAACATCTGCGTATAATTGATGGAAGTGAATCGTCCTATTCTGTTTATATCATTATTAAATTAACCGTCTTGAATTTCTTTCAATTTAATTTTAGTTGTTTTTCTTTATAACTTACACAGACTGTCAATTTACGGACAATAAAAACAATACAGGACAAAAAACAATAAATAAATTCTCATTTTTCTCATCCCAAGCAAGGCAATAAAGCCATTAAGATGCGAGAGGTTACTGAGAGAATATGAGAAAATACACTATTAAGAAGAGAAAACAACAGGGATTAAGAAGACAGAAGATAACGATTGACATTATATTTAAATTTTTGAAGGTCAAAGTTGACAGGGAATCAAGAAGCTGGAAGAGAGCAAGAAGCGCAATAGAAGAAACTGTTAGCATAGGACTTACGGTTACATCTAGCTATTTCAACTGTAAAATAATAAAACCTTGCCACCAACCTAGTACTGTGCTTAAATTCATAAAATCTACGTTTTTTTGTTTGTTTGTGTGTTTGTTTGTTTTTGTCTTTTTGATGATGTTTTTTTTTGTTTTTTGTTTTTTTCTTTTTGTATGAAAAAGATTTAAATGTTGTTAAGTTCATAATAAAAAAAGATGATTTTAGAATTTGCGGAAGGAAAAAATCGTAGAAAAGATTGATATTAAATAGATTCCCACAAAGATATTAATATTCTAACACATAGTTTAATCTTTGTTGTTATTGTCGTTAGTATTATCGTTTCATATTTCGCCATTGTTGGCGTGACTCAAGGGGGGGAGTAATTATGTCATGTAAATAAACATTATCGGGTTGACTGACGTTCTGTAGATTCGAATTGCCTGAAAATAACACTTACAAGGCTCGTAAATTCAGTTTTTTGAATTTACTGCAAGTCAACTGCAATTACTGAAAAATTTATTTTTATATCACGTATCTGCTCTCTATTACTCTTTCTAGTGGCGTCTTCTTAAGCCGACTGAAATGGTATCCATTCCATGAACCTTTTACTAAACAAACTAACCATCATGGTCGATTGACAACACTGAACACTTTGTACGTTATTACATTTTTTGATTCAAATACAAACTTACAGTACTTGCGATTAAACTTTATACTTTTATGTAAAACTCAGTTGGCACTCTATGGTATGATTTTAAAATGGTAAGATTCTCTGAAAATTACGCCTTTATAAGAATTATTGACTTTTAAAATAATTTTAATTGTTTTTTTTTATTCTTGTCCAGTGTCATGTGACGATTAAATGGCGCTTATTTCAATACGTGATTGGGCGGTTATAAATTAACTGCACCTCAAGGTATAAATTCTAAAAGTATCCTTTTTTTTTTTGGCTTTACGCTTGAATCAAGTAAATCTCTGTGTGACTATCAGAAAAGACGAGAGCCTATTTCATTCGACGATTGAGTAAGAACTCTAACATCTGATTTAGAATTAAGAGACAACAACAAAAGTGACAATTCCTATTCCGCTGAAACTGTGTCCAGTAAGTTTGTAGGAATCCTTATAAACTCGGGGTTTTGTTAAATGTCAAAATTCACAGTGTCGGGGTTCGATACAGTAACATAAAATATTGTTGTGGCTCTACTCGTAGTTAGGCCGTTTAGAATAAAATCCAGTAGAAAAAGACAACGTAGTTACAACAAATAAACATTAATTTAATATAACGACAAGAATACAAGAAGCTGGTCATAGATTTAAAAGTAATGTATTGTTTTGGTTAATAAACTTATGGGATATAATATGAATTGTATTTATGTACGTATGTGAGAAACAGTGAAATGTTGTTACATGTGTGTTTGTGTGAAAGAGTCAGTATGTGCGTGCGTGTTTAGTAATAATGAGAGATACAAGTGATAGATACAATTTAGTTCTTACTGTAAAACTGTGTTGCCGTAGTTTGGAGCGATCTCTTTGTAGTCTGTCAGCGCTCTAACTTTTTGAGTGTGTGCGTGAATGGGTTTTGAAGATAAACAACTAGAATGACGTGGAACATTGGTGACATCTGTGCGTCTCATGTTTGGGGCCAGACTTCGTAAGTTTTATACGCTTTTTCATAATAACATCGGCTCCAGAATTATATTATTTATTTCTTCAACATTGGCCCTAAAAAACTACATGGCATGTCTTTTACTACGTCCACACGATAATTCAGCAGTATCTACCTAAAGCATGATGAAAGATCTTATTAAATATTTTAATGGAACCGACATCAATTCATTGGGAGAAAATTTCACCGCTGGAAAAGTTCACCGTAAAAGGATAAAAATTAAAAAATTTTTAATGGGTTCTAATTTTATTGATCAATGAATCTAAAACATTTTTAAAATAAAGTAAAGTAAATGATAATTGAGATTATGCGTTTTATTTTGATTAATTTAATAATTAAACCTTGGGTTTCTAAAATCTGATCAAATGCGCTATCATTCCCAAGTAGTCACGGATACAATTATTTTTGTTGTAATTTAGAACAAATATTCTAACATGTTTCATTATAAAATCTAATAAATATATACGGTTGTTATAAAGTTCATATAATGCCCATAGTTGCTGGTTAGTAAAACTGCGTGAAGAAGGGTTTAATCACATCAGGACATGGACTGAGAGTACAGAAGTTCAGTGCGACAAGCGTATAACTGGAAAGTGCTACACCATTGTAACCCATATTTTATCACTGTTTCATGAGCAGACGTTCTACTCATAGCGGATGGACGAGTCCATGTTTTAATAATAGGGGAGAGAAGGTTAGTCAGTCTTTCTACGCAACAACGCGGAACATTCCTCGTGGGGAACTCTTCTCGCAGTATACTTTCCTCGTGGGGAACTTACTCGTAAACCTCTAAAACAGTCACAACCATTTCAAATTAGCTTCTCACGCTAAGTCAACAAGTGGGAAAATAATATTAGAAAGTATATTCAGTTATCAAATATTCGTGAATTGCACTTTTAATTTTACATTGTACGTTCACCCTGTACAAGGCCCAAGAAACACTTGAGGTAGAGGGTTTCAGAGTAAGAGTCCCCAACCAAATCAATGAGATAATGCCACCGAAAGTGAAAGAAAAAAGAAAAGGCTTTAGAAAGAACGGGAAACTTAATCCTAAGCAGGAAACAAGGGACACACCTCTACTTCTGTTCAAAAGACTGGGAAGGGGTGTGAATCGGACGACAGAAAACCTTATCTATTCTTATTACTTACTAACTTACTTTGGAATGAGCGTTGATCTAAAGAGGTCAAAGCTCTTCGAAAACTTTATAAAATAAGCTGAAATAAATCAGATTGCCAATTAAAAGACAATATGGATTAAAATACGTTAAAGATTAAAAGACATCATAGATTAAAATCTATAGAAGATTAAATGAAGTTATTTAATAATCCTCCCTCATTCCGGATTTAAAACTGAATTATTATTAACTAGCAGCATGGCCCGGCGTTGCCCGTGCTTGATTCACTTGACTTAAAATTTTTTTGCCCTTCCTTGCCTTTAAAGGAGTGCCTTTTGCCATGCTGATGTTGCTACATGCCTTACTTCCTGCCTATCTCACACTGCGAATTTTTTCTAAGCTCTATGCTAAACATTAAATCTGTTATGAAAAAATAACTAAACAAAATGAACACAAAACGATCACCTTTAAAAAAGGACTCGTAACTGGAAAAACCGAATGAAAAAAGAATGTTAACAACACATACTTTTTCACACCCAACCCAGTTCTGCGGAATCAGAATCAACGTTGAGTTTAAGCAAGCGAATGAGCCATTTGGAGTAAAGTGCCATGCAGATTTAAATTTTTCCCACTTGTGACGAATGCAGCTATCGATTTTTTTTTTTTTTTTTGCATGCTAGCATGCTAGTTAACATTCATGTCAGTCAGCTGTTGGCTCTCACGCTGGCCAATAGAATCTTCCTGTCTATTTGTGGCAGCCAGCTATAGGTTCTCACTCTGGCCAGTAGAAAATGGCCGCAAACTACATGAAAAGTGCCGTAGAAGCATGAAAAAATCGATTATTTCCACTATCGATGGGAGTTGGGAAATGCAAAGTCGGCCTTGGCCTTCCCACTAACTTGGAGCATGTGCATGTAAATTTTGGTGCAAATCCGTCGAAAATTGCGGTCGTGAATTCGTTGCACACACACACACACACACACATCCTGTCTTTTATAGAAAGAGATTTTGACTAATATTTACTTATATTTTACTTGCCATTTTTTATCGCATTTTAGACCTTCAATCTGGAGCAGTGTTCGATGTGTGGGTGGTGAAACGGTGAGCAGCTTGGGAAAAGACATCGGCGAACTGAGTTCGAATTCCGACCTCGGTCGTTACATTTACTTTTGTACAGATGCACATCGGGAAGGTATGAACCATGGCGTTCTATATTAACAGGCCTCTGCGTAACGGAGCGACCTCTCTAGACTGGAGGCCGGCTGATCGTTTCAGTTTCAGTTTGAGCGAACTGCTGCGGACTGTATATTATTATGTTGTTGGCTCGAGAAATTCAAAGGAATCTTTTAATTTTACCTTTGGTTGGAATATCATTTAACTTATTTGAAGTAAGTATATTTGATTATTTTAGTTTGAGTCCATACATTATTTATATTTAAATTATAAAAAGTAAACTTTGGTGCTTAAATTTACTCGCACAAAAAATTTACTTAAGTTTTTTAAAGCCTTAACATTTTTAAATTAAAGTTTAATTCATTTTTGGCATTTTCCCTCTTAAAGTTTGTTCAACATTTTTTGATTAAAGTTTAAAGAATTATTTATTGATAAAATGCAATTCTTTTTGAGTAATTTGTGTTATTTTAAGAAGGAAAACAAAACGTTTAACAAATTTGAACAGAATTTAATTTAGTTTCTTCAAAGACGTAAAGAAAACTATTTTTATTATAAAATGAATTAAAAATGTTTTTGTTTTTTTCATAAATTCAATGTCATTACTTAATTTGATATTTATTTTTTGATATCGCTAAAAAAAAAACATTGTTATGAGTGAAAACATAACGTCAACGAAATTAAAGTTTAATTTTTCAAGTTTTTAACCATGATAAAAAATTAGCATAAGTCAACCTTTTTCTTTTAATAGAAAAATGTTGACTTATGCTATGTTATGTTTAAGTTGGAATAATAAATTTGAATAAAATTTTAATAGAGAAAGGTTCATTAACATTTCTCTAATAAAACTTTATCCAACATTTCCATTAAAAGTAAAAAAAAAAATTAAAAAAACGAATTTCTTCGCGCTTTTGTTTCCGAAGTTAAAGAATAAATGATTATTTTTACTACATTAGTTACCAATTGGTGAACTGTAAGTATTTTTTTACTTATTAGAATTAAAGAAAAAAATAACAATAATAAATTTATTACATGCAGTTAATGTCAATATTTTAATTAATATTATTTTTTTTTTCGAAAGGTCTCCTTTTTTACGCCTTTTGACTACAAAATTTATTTTACAATAATAATAATACCATTTTATTTATCATATTTTAATATTTTTCTGATATTGTTGTTAAAGGACAAAAACAAAATGCATTATTTTTACTTTACTTTTTTAATTGTTTTGCTTTAAGGTAAAAAAAACAAGAAGTGGAAATTTATTAAAAATTTAAAAAAAATTAAGAATTGGATTAAAAAAAATTAAGTGGATTTTCAAGCTGAAGGCAACTCTCTAAAATTTTTGGTTTTAATTAATAGTGTGTATTTGGATAGGGTGCGTAGATAAAAGCTGTAATTAAGAATATAATTAATTTAACTTGAAAATTTACTCCTAAATTGAAGTAGTAAGAGAAATATTTGTTAAAGATGTTTAATCTACCATTTCAGATACTATTTAGCCATGCCCCAGAAGTGCTGTGTATTTGCTTGCAAAACAAATTACAGAAGCCAGCAAGACCAAACTATGTGTGGTGAGATTAATAAAATACCAGTTTATCGTTTTCCAAAAAACAAGGACGAGAGAGAGAGCAATGGATAAAATCAGTTCCAAATGCTAATCTAAATGTTACTAACAATACTTATTTGTCAATAACATTGGCCTTCAAATTTTGATACCATAAAAGTTAAAGGAAAAATACGTCCAAAAAATCCACCATCTGTATGGCCAGGTGTGCCAAGTAGTCAACTCAAATACCAACCCCCTCAGCTGTTCAAAGGAATATAAAAAAAACCTCCAGTATTGTTAGAAATTAAATTGCTGATGAACTTAATGCTTTTTTAGAATTAGATAAAATTAATTATACAATTTTGAAAGAAAGTCTGCTTAACAACAAAAAAGACTTTATATGTCCAGTTGTAGCATTTTTGGTTGAAAATATTTTAACTGTTCAATTATCAAAATCTATTGATGGTATTCCTCTCTTTATGTTGAAAATTTATAACAATTTGCGCTTTGAAACATTTCATTATGGAGTTAAGTGTTATATTAGCAGCCTGTCCAAAAATTGTATAAATACAGTTGATACTTGGTCAAAACTGGAAGAAATCATCTGATATTTAAATTCTATGGCTTTTGATCACAAGAAAAATATCCTGAGTCAACAATTTTTAGCAATGGCCCCCAAAATGGTTGGAATAAAATACAGCTCAGATATATAGTTGTGCGTACTTTTGGGTACTATGCAAGATCATGGACATTGTATAATGAATTAAGATATGATTTTCAATTACCCTCATTAGCAACATTATGAAGGATGACGTCAAAAGTTTCAAAACTTGATGAAAAATCTTTTTTGTTATCTATATTTAATACTCTTAATACCAGTCAAAAAGGGTTCATAATTCTCCATGATGAAGTATATATCCAAAAGATGTTGCTATATCATGGCAAACAACTATTTGGTAAATCAGTTGACAATCCATCTGTACTTGCTCAAACAGTACTTGGTATAATGTTGATATGTCTCAAGTGAGGTCCAAATTTTCTTACAAAATTGATTCCAATTTCAAAATTAATATCCGCCTACTTATTTGAACAAATTGAGTTAACAGTCCAAGCTATCACATCTGTACCAGTTGATGTAAAGGCTATTATATGTGATGGCAACCGCGTAAATCAAGCTTTTTTTTAGTTATATCCTACACTTCGTGAAAAACCTTGGTTAACTGAAGATAATAAACATTTGCTTTTTGATTATGTTCATCTGTTGAAAAATATTCGCAATTTGTGTCTGACAGAAAAAACAGAACTAATCTTTGATGATGATGGAGTAAGTTGAGTTGCAAAATGGACACATCTTAAACAGTTATATCGTTTTGAATCTAAAAGACTAGTCAAACTTTCAGATTTAAATGAAATTTCCATTGCTCCAAAGCCAATAGAAAGACAACGGGTTTCTAATTGTGTTGTGTTTTCTGAAAAAACATATAATGCACTTCTCACTCAGTCTGAAATAAGTGCAGGTAAGAATGATATTGCCCTCTTCATAAAGAAGGTTTTGGCATGGTGGAAAATTTTAAATGTTAAATCCCTTCAAATTGATAAATTACATAATGATCCTCTACAAGCTGAAATCAAATCTCCAAATGACACCCGACTTGATTTTATCATTGAATTTGGTAAAATGGCTCTTAATATGGCTGGCAGTCAAGGTAATCATAAAAAACAATTATCCCAAAACACTGCTACTGCCATACATCATACTTGCAATGGAATTGTTAGTCTATGTCGACACCTTTTAGCTACAAGTCATAAATATGTACTACTTGGGCAATTTTCAACTGATCCATTAGAAAAAGAATTTGGTAAACTTTGCCAAGGATCAGGTGGCATCTATTTTATAAATGTTCAACAATGTATTGAAAAGCTGCATATTAAGCAAACATCTTTACTTTTAAATCAAAATGTAAATATTGATGAATTTGATGTTAATCCAGGTCACCAATATACATCTTATGATTATAAACTTTGTGAGGAAGGTTCAGAAATATTTGACAATCTGGAAAATTTAGAACCATCTCTTTCCATTGAAATAAAAATGGCTCTTGTGTACATAGCTGGATATATTACAAGAAATGATAATCAACCCAGTGAATGTGAAACCCATTTTTATTATGAAAAGTATGGAAAATATACCAATTTAATTGACCGTGGAAAACTAAAAGTTCTTTCTGACCACACTTGTCAATGGTTATTTTTTTGTTTTATCCTTTTCCATACAATAAAGGAAAAGGTTTGCTATAAATCATTAAGTAACATTTTTATGCTTATTTCTGAGTTTCATTTTTTCAACATGAAGAAAAAGCATGCTTCTATTTTTGCAAATATAGTTTGGCACACACATGGCACACCTAGATCAGAAAAAGAACCAGCTCTAAAAGTTTTGAAACTTTCCTAGAATGATTTTGTTTTATTTATCTATATTTCTGCGATGATTGATTCTTATATACACACTTCGGCTGATGTCTTCCAGCCTTCTCGGGTTCTGTTTGTCAAACCCAGTAACTGTAATGTAAATTTAAACCAAAGTCTTTATTCACTCACAGAGAATAGATTGAATAAAGGATTCAGTGACACCTGTAAATAATATAAATTTCTGATTCAATATATCTTTTACCAGAAATCATAATTACCCCTTTGTGTTGTTTAATAATTATCAGTGTTCATAGCAAAAATACATATTTTCATTTATTTATCTTTCAACACATCCTCTTATCCTCAGGTGTGAATAAAAATGTTATTCTACAAAATGTTATTCTAAATATTTCATAAAGTGGTTGACTTCATTTTCTTCTAAAATTTCTGAAAATCCTACATTTTTCAATAGGCCTCCAGTTCTGGCTCTCAGTTGCGCCATGACTTGGCCTGGAGTATAGAACGCCATGGTATGAACCCAACAGTCCTATCCCACGATATGGCTTAAATAGCAGGGCATACTAAGCTCTCTAAACGTGGTTGACAACTAACCTAAGAGAATAAAAACATTTAATTCAAAACCTGTATGTAGCCCTGGCGAGGCGCATAATAGACATGGATTGAAAAGTTTATGGAGTTCGCAGTTTAACTTTGGTGCGAGGAAGTGAGCTTTATAATTTTTGATTGTGGTTGAATGAAAAAGAATTTAAAAAATAAAAGACAACTGAAAAGTATTGGAAATAAAAAATAAAAAAGTTTCGGTAAGATTCGAACTCAGTTCCTTTTTGTCTCAAGAAAGTCAAACTACCTTTAATGGTTAAAGTACGAGAATCTAACGACAATGCAAAAGACTGAAGTGATAACAAAAACCAGGAAACCAAAGCAAGTCTCAGCATTGATAAAACAAATAAAACTTCGAATGTTCGCCAGGACATGAAATTATATTTGCACAAATCAATCAGAAATGTTTCCAACAAGGTTATAAAGACATAGTCTTGAGAGCTAATCAGAGATAAGATCGATTCCCAACAACAATATGACGTCATGGTTCGCTGACCAATTAGAAGTCAAGCGGCAGTTTCTAAACGGATCTTTTTGCTCATCATTCACACAAAGTGATGGAAAATTCGAAATCGGTTAAAATCGATTAATTTTATCAATTCTCTCATTGTTAAATACACATGGCCAAAATGCGCTCCCCACTCAATCCCGCATAGACACACACACACACAAACATACATATATATTACGACGTCTTAATACATGCATACACATATATATTAGGTTGGTGCAAAATGTCGTTTTCTCGCATAGTAACATATGTGAGAAAACGACATTATTTTTGCACCAACATAATACAATCTTCCATGAAACAGAGTATTTACTTAAATATTTGTGCTATATATATATATATATATATATATATATATATATATATATATATATATATATATATATATATATATAATAAATATATAAATATATATAAAATAGAATAGTTGTCGGGCTTTGTCCATTTCGTAGTGTGTGACGTCATTTGTTTACGTTTAGATACGCTTCGAGCAGATATGATCGTTCGAGGGAAATCATTTAAGCAGTAAAATCGACCTTGCTAACCAAACGCTCCTCTATAGCTAAACTGGTATAGCACTTCAGACTATATGACGGTTCCGTTTAGGATACAGGTTCGATTCCTGTCGGAGGTCACATATTTTCTAAGGAAATATCTCGGACGTTCAGGCCGGTAAATGTTGTTAATATTGTTTATTATAAACATAGCATCTACTTAAATATTTGTATCTATATAAATAACGTAACAATAATATATATATATATATATTCCAGGAGTCTCTTCGTATTTATAAGGAGTTCCATCTTTGAACTGAATTCGCTTTACCGTCCTCTGTCAAAACGCTTCCCAGATATTTAAACTTCCGCGTCTGCTTGATTCTGGTGTTCTCGACCTGCAAATCGCATTTCGTGCTCATCCTCTTAGTGATGACCATGCATTCCGTCTTCTTGTAGTTTATGCTTAGTCCTTTCTTCTCTCTTTCTTCTGTGGGAGATTTTGTAGTTTCTTTTCCGTGTCTGCTGTCAGTACTGTGTCATCTGCATATCTTATGATGTTGAAATCATGGCCGCCAACGTCTGGAAATAGTTTTATAGTTATTCAAACCATATTTTTTATTACTCTTTACTACTAGTAGTTGCTTGAATTTTTAGATGAATTATTTTCATCATTAATTTTTTCCTAGATGTTTTTGTTGCTTTTGTAGGGATACAGAATACACTTATATCCCTTTGGTGGAAATAAGTCACGTCGGTCACATGACAGCTGCTAATGACGTCACCCCTTACAGCGACGAAAGCGCTGGTCATTTTTAGTTCGTTGGCAGAAACCAAACGGTAAGGTTGCTTTCTTTAGCCCGGACCCCCCCCCCAACACACACACACACACCTTGACCCGGGTAGAGGCTAAATCTGCCTCCCCGTCAGCTTACAAGTCCATGGTGCCGTTTCCCTTTGGGAATATATCTTTCTCAGATACAGAAAGAAACTTCAACTTGCAGTTCTCAATTTGGGAAATTCCAAGACTTGCTGTTTCCCATCCGGAGAATATGTGCTCGCCTCGGACATAAATGAATTCGGTTCGTTTAAATCTGGAGTCCTAAAAATGGCTTCTTCAGGTACAGGAGTATCTCCATATTGTATCTAAGACCTTTCCTTTTTGTTTCTCCTTACACTCTGCTTCGTTGTGTGGATATATATGTGATATATTATTCTCCCCGTGGGAGACGTGTATATATGTCTATATATGGTTTTGTGTATGTCTTAGTAATATAAAAGTCTCTTTGAGAACAAAGCATGTTTATCATTCCTTTTCCTTTCAACCATTCTGTTCTGTCCATGAAATATTGGTGTTATTATATAATGGATATAATAATGCCCATAATGGGAGAAATACAAACGCGAGAATAAATCTTTCTTCCCTACCTCTACCTTGTTACACATTTTATAACTATATTTTACGTACTTTCCAGTAAACACCACGAATTAAATGTCTGTTAATTTGGTTCTACTTGACCGTTAAACTTACGTGCACAATTTAATAAAAGAGACTTCCATATCGAACGGCCTATCAAGTATAAGGGGTGAGAGGCTAAATCATGTCAAAGGTTATGTTTTGTTCATACTGAAACGATCATCGAATATAATGACTTGGCTTGTCATAGAATCTTGTCAAAAATAATGAACAGAATTCATTATTCATTTTACAACCAGTTTCATGACAAAAATACAGAAGACCGTGAATATTTTTACACGTTTATCCTGTATTACAATGTTTCTCAACGTGAATGCTAACGCCTTCTTGTAGTTTCTGTTGAAAAGGGGAGGCATTGGGAGTTTTTATTTCATTGGGTGGGCTCGGTAAACATACTCCGGTGGGTGGGCGGCCTTCATTTATTTCAAATTTTCAAAAATTATTCAATATTGGCTACATAAAGAAATTTCTGAAAGGTATCTAAAGCTATGGGAAACATTTCCAACTTCCTGTATGGCTGAATGGGGTTCAACACAGTTACATATCGTCTGACTAAACAAAGAAACCGCCTGCAAATTACCAAACGAGGAAATCTATGATTACTTCTAAGCAGCAATGAACCTAGAGTAAGAGCCTTAGCCAGTAAGCACTAAAGTCAGCCATCGCATTGAAAACATTGAGATAAGCTATCAAATGAATCTAGAGTAAGAACTTTAGCCAGTAAGCACTAAAGTCAACCATCGCATTGAAAATAAGCTATCAAATAAAAGCTTGTGTTTTTTAGCATTTTAATTATTGGCATTTATAGAAATTAAAACAATATTAAAATTATTTTTGCAATAATACCTAAGTGTTATCTTGCTATGAAAAATGAATTCAGTATAATATTCGAAATTTAATTTGACGTGACAGATGTGTTGACAACAAAGTTTGGGTTCAAAGGAGGCGTTGGTTGAAAAAAGGTTGGGAAACATTGTTGTATTGAAATATATTGAGTTAAATATCATTATCAAAATTTAGTGTCGTACTATTTTTCTACAAATGATTTATTTTTAAATAAAAATTGACAATTTCTCAGAAAGTGTGTTAAAATTTTTTATAAATTATCATTTTTGCTGCTGCTGCTGTTAATTCTCGTGGGATGAAGGCGTTGAGCCCACAAAAGCGACCTTGTCCCTCCAGCTTTCCTGCAGTCTTGGCAGATCATTGGAATATCCTCTAGTGCCAAATTAATCTGCTGGAGGTCCTGGCGGACGACGTCCTTCCAGAGGCTGTGTGTTCTTCCGTAGGATCAACTCTAGTTTGTAGATGGTAGATCAAACTGGTAAATGAATCTCATAGGGGAGGGATGTCATCAAATTGTCACAGGACGTAACCGAGCCAGCGAACAAGGCGCTGACCGATGGTGCGGAAGATGTTCGACTAGACGGTTCTCTGGCAGAGTTCCTCATTGGACACAATATCGGACCAGCACACTGGGGTTACAGCACACGAAGCCACGGGGAGGCGAGGGTCGGTCTTGGTGAGTGTCGTATAGTAGCACAGAGAGGACAGAGGAGCTGTAAACTCGTAGCTTGGTGTATCGGGAGTTGTCGCAATGCCGTCATAATGGTCTCCAGAGGTTTCTCAAGAAGCCTGCAGCCAGCCCACGTCTTCTGTTGATCTCCGTGAGGAGGTCGCCGGTGTTGGAAAACTTTGAATATAAGTATACGAAATACATGGCGAACTCGACGGAGTCGTTGCCAATGACGATGGTCGGCAGATCGGGGCCGTCTCCCACATGCATCAGCTTGGGGTTGTTGACGTGCAGCCCAAGCCTTATTGCTTCCTAGTGGAACATGCTGCGTGCTACCCTACCCACCTACCTCAAAAAACGGCCAGCGAGCAGCGAGTCGTGTCGACGGCATAGTCCGAGCTAAACATCAGGGAAGTGGTCGTGCACTGCATTCATGAGTTAGCCAATAATGCAATTGAATAAATCTAGGTTGGCTACACAACGATCAATTATATTCGTAGAAACAAATTTAAAGTAATTTAGTAGATGGATGCTGATTTGGAATTTGATCTTTTATAATGAAATAATTCGCACTAAAACACGATTATATACTGTAAAATTTCATCACAGACTTTCAAAATTGCAAATATACTGGGTGTCCATAAAGTCTATTTACAATTTAAAAATATATATTACAAAGGCAATTGATGAGATATATTAATCAGTTTTGTTCTATGAACCCAGTAGTCATCAATGTTTTGAATCACATTGCATTTGTGTATTTCATGTACCCTGTTGATGAAAGGGGTACTGTAAAATGAATCCCTACCATTTCCAGACCGGTGGATTGGAAAGGACGGCCAAATTACTTAGACACCTCGTTCACCAGTTATCACCCCTCTAGACTTCTTTATATGGCGTTATGTTAAAGATATCAAGTATCTAACAAAAATACGGGACATCACTGAAGTGGCGTAGCTAGGGGAGGGGGTGCGAGGGGAGGACTTTTGGTCCGCGGTGAGTTTCCAGAAAAGAGAAAAAACAATAGCATAATTTCAATAATTTTTGCAAAAAAAAAGCAGCGATAAGGAAGAAGATGAGTTCAAACGAAGTCAATTTTTCTTTGATATGGCTGGCTCAAAGCCAGCCAGCCAGCAATGAAAATATTGTCTCCAAAACTGGTGTCGTCTCTAAAACATAGCTGGTAGGGGTAAACCCCACTTACAAGACGTGAGCAAAAGGTGTGAAAAAATTGAACATTTTTAAAGGGCTTGATGTGGTATCGGATTAAATGAATTTAGTGAATCCACAGTTTTTTCACACCTATGTGAGAAGTCCAGACTTTGGAGTCGGTTATCTGATTTTGATTTTTCATGTCTGTGAACTGTTAGTGATCAAAAAAAAAAAAAAAAATAAGTGAACTAATTGTTTTATTATTATTATAGGCGTAGGTTAATTCGGATATAAAATCGTAACTTTTCATAAATTATAAAATAGATAAATAAACTGTAATAATTCCAATGCTTTAAGGATAGCACATGCATTCCAATTTTTTCCGGAAATATCGAACAGAAATTTGAAAGAAAACTGAAAAATAATATATTTTTAAGTGCAGAAACTTTATTTAAAGTCCAAAAATGGGCTTTTTTTTCAATTTTCCAATTTACAAGTTTTCACGGTAGTAAAACAATGCAACGTTTAATTTTTTTTTCTTCTTCTTTAGATAGTCTGTTTGCTTAATAAAACTTAAATAGGTACTTCCACTTTTTCGGCATAAATTTTCGATACCTAAGTTTAAAATGCATTTTTTAAAATGAAAAAACATGCTTGAAGATTTCATTTTAGCTTTACTTGAAAGTTGAATCATTAAATTTATTATTTCCATTAAGTAAACAATTCTGGTGTATTTCAGATAGAAACTATATACATTGGAATGTCAAATTTAATTTCAAATTTTTAAATTTTCTTAAAAACCATTTTCTTAATTTTAAGAAATTTGTAAACAAACACAAATTTATCGATTTTAAAAATATTTAAAAAAATTTCTGACACATTATTTTAGTAAAATTAGAAAATTTAATGTTAAATTAATCTGATTTAAAAAAAAATATTACTTAATTATAACATAAAAAAGTAATGTACAACGAATTATTAACGATTTGTACCGTAATTTTGATCCAATATTTGATCTATGTGTTGATTGACGAGTGATGACAGCTACTACGGATGACCATAAATGAAAATTACTAGAAATTTGAGTGAACGCTTTTATTTTTAGTTTTACATAAAGTTTATTTATTAGAATAAAGGGACAAAACTCTTTTTATAATAATGGCAATTTCAGTCTACCGTACATGGAAATAAGGAACGTATTAAGTAAAAAAATACAACATAAAAAATTATTTGAAAAAAAATTAGCACCACTAAGTTTATTAAGCTTTGCAATTTTGAACTCATAAATTTTGTTTCTACTTAATTACTAATTATCACAAGGAAATAGCCTAATACAGAGTTTTGCACGATTTTTAAACTATTATAAATTATTATAATTAAAATGTTAAATAAACTAAGAATTAAAAGTATGGTAACATTTATTTCAGTTTTTAAATGTGAAATTGATTTTATCGGACATTTAATTCTTAGTCTACTACTTTGCTAATAATAACTTCAACTATGTAAAACAAAATAATTTAAAAAGACATTGCATTTTTTACATTGTTAAAAGAAAAACGAACCGTGTTTCTGTTAATGTGACATTTAAAAGGAGTAACGTTTTCGTTTTTTTATATATATCCCCAGTTTTATTTTTAAAAAATAATTAAATAAGCACAATTGTACTTTTATTTCATAATTTATCAGTGAGAAGTCATAAATAACTGGGACTAGGATAGTTACTGATGACCAGCCTTAACCCACTTCCCCCTTCGGCCTTGTGCCACAATTATGTATCAAATACTTAATAAATATATATTGCTTTTTTTAGGCACCTCCACGTTTTCGTTGACAGCATGGCGTAATGAAAAAGGCCACAAACTTAATAAAAATAAAGTTTTATCGTCAAATCGTTTTTAAGATGAAAGACCAAAGTATTTTTTATTATGTTTTTTTTTTAATTTTTAATCCTTTCCAACAGCGTTGGAAATTTTGGTTAAAATCTTCTTTTGTCATAGCGGTGGCATAATAATTACATAGACTTTTTTGCACATTTTTCCGTTGAACACACATTAATTTGGTAATTCTTGTAAAAATAAATAATTGTCCGATTTTAGTGAAATTTTCAGGACTTGTTTACAAATGAATTAAACTATTTTTTAAACTTTTTTTTAGAACATTTTGGTATAAAAATATATAAAATTTTTACATATGTTACCCCCCTACATACACACACTTACTTAATTTCATAAAATTTTGCAAAATACCTTTCTATTTCCTGATTTTTTTTTATTCATTAAAAGTCGAACTCATTGGAGAATTTAAATCACCTAATTTTTTTTTTCAAACTTGCAATATTCTAACTGAAAATCTGCTCTGAATTGAAAAATAATGAATGCAATAAAACTATCTAATTATTTGATTAGAAAAGTTTTTAATTGCTTTTGTAAATAAGTTATATTAAGGACATTATTGTCTGAAGAAATAAAAATTTTCTGATGAATAATGAATTTTTACAAGAATTTTTTCATTTTTATATTTTTAATTTTAATTATAATAATTTATAATAGTTTAAAATCGTATAGAATTCTGCATTGGGTTATTTGCTGAATGTGATATAATAATTAAATGGAAACGAAATTTACAAATCCAAAATTGAAAAGAATAAACGTAGTTACACTATTCTATTTTTTAATTTTTTTTTTTTTTTTTTACTTAATTTGTTCCATTTTTAATCTATGAAATGCTAAACATGACATTATTATGAAAAGATCACGTGATCTAAGAGTTTTGTCTCTTTACAGAGAAATTAATTTAAGAAAATTTTATAGTATTTTAATTTTTTTATTTTTGCATAAAACATCTTTGAAAGGTAAATAAAAGTCAATAAATTATTAGATAATTGCGGAAAATATGTCCATTTGCAAAAATTACTTGGTAGTTAAAAACCAAAAAAAATGTATTCACTTAGATTTCGTAAATTTTATGTTAATTCTAGTCAGCCATATTAGCTGTCATCGCTTCGTCACTCAATCATCCATCAAATATCGCTTCAGATAAACACGGCCGATCAATAACAAATGGTTGTATATTAATTTTTCATGCTATAAGTAATATTTATTTCAAATCAAATTAATTTAATTTTTAATTTTCTAATTTTACTCAAATATGGTGTCAGAAATATATATATATTTTTGGAAGAGTTTCAAAATTGATAAATTTGTCTGTTTACAAATTTCTTAAAATTAAGAAAATGGCCGCTTTTAAGAAAATTTTAAGAAATCGAAATTAAATTTGGCATTCAAATCTATATAATTTCTATCTGAAATGCACCAGAATATTTTACTTACTGGAAATAATAAATTTAATCTTTTAGCTTGAAATTAAAGCTAAAATGAAATCTTCAAAAATGCTTTTTCATTTTTAAAAATTCATTTTAAACTTTAGGTGCCGGAAAAGGGGAGGTATCTACCTTTTGTGTGCTTATTAAGATATAAAAAAAAAACCTGACATCATACGGGCATTAGATTCTGAGAAATGGATAAAAATATTAAAAATTGATGGGTGTACGAATAATTTTGTCGTTGACTATGTAATATATATAAGAAGAAATATAGTTTTAAGGTGTGCTATATTTATAGTATAAACTGCTCAATATCAGAGATATAGCGTATGTAAATATAGAAGTGAACATTGAACATCAGAGGCGACTGTTTCATGCTAGACGCAATCATCAGATGTGGCCTGATGATTGCGTCTAGCATGAAACAGTTTGTCGCCTCTGTTGACTTCAATGTTCACTTTCACACACACACACACACACATATATATATATATACACACACACACAAATATAGGATTGGTGTATACGGAATAAATTCCGATAAACAACAAATACTATTCTTAAAAGCTTACTCAATACAGAGTAGAGCAAATACAATTATTTATTCGAAAATTATAACATAAATATGTTATAAAATCACTACAAAAATACCCATTTTGTTTCAACACCTCTGGTGTCTTATCAAGTGATGATGTTGAATGTTCAACACCATCACTTGATAATTTTTTTTAATTCACTTATAATTTTCGAATAAATAATTATATATATATATATATATATATATATATATATATATATATATATATATATATATGAAAACTGTAAGGGGTTAATAATGTGTATTGTAATATTGTATTTCTTCTGGGGAGGGGGCCGGGTGAACTTGAGAGCGGAAAAAAAACACTAGCTACGCCACTGCATCACTGATCTAAAGCAAAAGATCACTGACGCTATTGCCACTTCTGATGAAGCTATACTACAGTTAACATGGCAAGAAATCGAGTACCGTCTTGATGTGTTTCGCGTAACTAATGGTGCCAATATAGGGGTGAGTTCAATTAGCTAAAAAAAAATTCAATATCTACTTCTCATTTTGTATCAATTTCTACATATTTGTCTGTTTATTTTTTTCGTAATATTTTTTTATAATTGTAAAGAGACTTTATGAACAACTAGTATAAAATCAATAAAAAAATGTTATGTAATAAAAAAAAAAAAGTTGTTTCTGACAGGGGAAGTAACTAAAAATAACAAAACACGAATAACCTTCCCTTAAAACACGTAAACCATTATGCTCTAAAAATTAAAAAATTGCTTTCGTATTATTGTTCTTTCGTATTTACACACCTCGCTAGATTTTCCCTTTCATATAAATGCTCTGTAAACAACAACTTCAGACAGTTTCAGTAAAAATAAAATCATGTTGGCATTTGTTGTTTTTTTTTTACTGTATGCTTCATAACGTCAACAAGTTTAATAAAGTTCTTAAGCTGTGATTTAATTTCTGAAACTGTGCTATTTATTCCACACTAAAGAAGCCAACAGAAAATGGCATCACTTCGGTTTCCATTTCATTCTGTCTTGTTTATAATCATATTAACTTTTGTTTTGATCATTCAACTTTTTATGGATTTTTATAACTTAGCTTCCTTAGTCTGTCACAATGCCACGAGCTTTTCTACAAAAACATTAAAAAAAAAAAAAAAAAAAAAAAAGCCAATGAAAAAAGGAAAAAATTGAGTTTAAATCTATTACATAAATTCATTTTTGGCGCCATGAAAACGAACAAAACTTATCATTTTATATTGACAAACTATTGTTGCAATCTAGGGTCCTATGCTACTAAATATCTCTAAATGCACAAGACCACATTCTAAATCATATTTCAAGCACAATAATATAATCAAAAGAAAAAATAAATGTATTCCTCAAATACATGCAAATTCCTTAAGAGAGAATAAGAAAATGAAAAACACTGATTACATATTCAATAAATGAAAAATAAAAGTAACGCAGACTAAAATTAAGAATGATGCAAACAAAATGTTTTGGGTAAACCTTTTACTATATCTTTTTAAATTCAATGTCTCTTCAGAACATAGGTGATCATGGCTCTCCACAGTTTTCATTTGTGTCTATATTTCTGAGATTGTAATTATTTATATTATTTACATTGTTCTGGCTGTTGTCCTCATCTTTATTGTCAAATTCACGACGTTTCAGCCGTTTTACGCTCCGGCCTTCGTCAGGGTGTTTGGAATTTTGAAATTCCACAAAACGTCGTGAACATAGTAATAAAGATGAGGGTAACAGTCCGAAAAATGTAAATGAAGCGTTCATTTCTTTAATAACAGTGAATTGCTGACTTTTTTGTTAACTGTAATAGAGTACTTCACCATGGTTGGATTCAATCATCTTTCTTTTAAATTAGTTACCCATCCCAAACCCAGCGAATCCAGCCTACTTAATCTACCCTACCAATTTACCCATGACTGAGAAAGAGAAGACACGAATTTATTAATTATAATCCTATCACTACCTATTAGGTTGGTGCAAAAATAATGACGTAACAATGTCGTTTTTTGACGTTAAAAATACGTCAAAAAACGACATTATTACGTTATTATTTTTGCACCAACCTAAATATAATTAACTATATGCAACGAAACTTGAATAAACACGTGTTACAGTATTCGATTTTGTTAATTCTTAGTATTTTATACAATAGGCAACATATAGAAAAAGTATTACCTTTTAAGAAAATATCTATGTGAATGTCATTGGCTTCACAATTTCTTATTTGACTACGGTTAAATCACTTCAGCAACAATTTTGCTCTCAAGTAAGGACACTCGTGATTCGAAGGGAGATTACTCATGCTTTTAAATTTTCAGTTACTTCCCCTGAGAGAAACATGAATGATTACATGAAATTTTAATTTTTTTTATGTCATTTTTTTGGTAATTTTTCTTCTATTGAAAGTCTATTTCTCGTAAAATATTTTCAATGGTCCAGTTTTACTGCTTATAATACTATTTTAGTGCGAATTATTTTAATATAAAAGATCAAATTCTCATCATCCATCTGCCAAATTGCTTTAATCTCTACATTTATCAATGGTGGCACCATTATCTCGTATCCAAGAATTTAATTTCTTCTTTTCTGATCACTTCCTTTGTGATGATACCGTTGATGACTAAGTAGATCAATTCTTGCATGGAAGAGCCGATTGCATTGATTACATAGAATGAGTTTGAATTTGTCACACTTTTCTCTTGACATTTGACCTCTTCCTTTTCACTTCTAGTGGCTTTGAAGTTTTTAACACACTTTCTGAAAAATTAATCCATTTTGAGAAAAAGACTGTTGCTTAAATGATAAATTCTGAGATACCTTAAAAGTAAGCAATAACCAAAATAATGAAGAAATAGAAATTAGGAAAGCATTAAAATAAACAATACCCAAATTATTTGATGCACAGACAAACCCCCCCATCAACGAACTTTGGATGCAACAGACAAAATCTGCAGGCAAAATAAGAAATAAAAAAAATCTGCAGAAAAAATTTCAAAATCGGCAGCAATGTATTTCAAAATTAGCGGAACGAGTCATATTAGTTCTCAAAGTCACCTCCTAGTGGCAGTGACTGGCTTTTCATTTGTAAGCAAAGACGTGTGTGCAATATATAAAGTACGATAGATTAGCATGTGCGTGAGAAAGTAGCTGTGAGAAATCTATAATTTTTGCTATTTTGATTAATATATCTATATTAAGTATATATTTATTCATGCCATATTACATGTCTAGATTATGATCATAACTACTGGTAGTTACTATAGTGGTTTTATAACTCAAAAATAATCCCTTCCCATCAACAGACAATTGGCTTTAAAGGCACATCCCTCCCCCTATTAGTCCATTGATGAGGTTTGTCTGTATAAACTATTGCAAGTGCAATATGATATATTGATAACAAAAATTGTAGAAAATTAAGGAATTATAATTTTTCACTGTTTGCAGCCTATCACTATCCTCAAAAAAATTAAAAAACATGAAAGCGCTAATTTTTTTTTTACCCATATGCAAGTAATTAACAAAAATATCTCAGCTGATCCTCTTTCATGCAATGTGGTGTTTTTGTATGGAAGACAGATCCCTAGTCCCTAAGTAAGAATTATTGGTGACTTCCTTGTGCCCAAAAGTAAATAAAAATTTGTATCCCTTTATTTCCATGCTAATGACCTTGAGAAAAGTATGAAACCATTTCCCACCCTGCTATGGGTTAAATAATAGGGCAGACTGGGCTATCTAGCTGTAGATAGCAGCCAATCTAAGAAAAAAATTACTCTGAATTACATGGAAAATTGACAGTGAAAAACTATTCCACTATCTTTCAAAGTTATGGCAATTTGTAGTACTAAAAAAAAGAGCTGTGGAGAGACATGATTATCTATATCTGAAAGAAACATGATATTTAAAAAAGGAAATAAATCCTTTACAATACTCAGTAACAAGTTCAGCAGAAATTAAAAAAAAAAATTTCAAAGTGCCTTCTTGAAATTTAAACAAAATACAGTGTAACCCGGATATAAGAGAGTTGTCAGGACCGGAGAATAAGTCTCTTATGTCCGGGTTTCTCTTATATCGGGGTTTGGTCTATTTTGTTTAGGTAAGTATGGCTCTAATTTGGGACCAGAGAAAATATCTCTTATATCCGGGTTTCCACTGTACTGAGTTATTAGATGAAATTACAAAATTGATTAACAATACATTCCAGTTAATATAATTTCAATATTACTTTTATCATGCCTTAGATAATAGAGTTTCTTTTTTCTTCAATACAAGTCAGTGTTTGCTATCTATGGATGAAGTCATGATGTTGTCCCAACTTAAACTAAAAACAAAAGAAGTTCACAATGCATATCAATACGTGAAGATGTCTGCAGAAATGGGGCTTTGGATGCAACAAGAAAAACGGGTGTATCTCTATAAACAGAAAATTCATTTTATTATTAAACAAACATAAAATCAGAGCCAAAAATAAAACTCAACCATAAATTTTGATAAAAATCAGAAACAGTCCAAATAATGACAATCTTTGAGTTCAGAATTTCAAACAATATTTACAAATATTTAACCTTGAAAGCTTTTTAGGCCCTGGCAATTAATGAAAAGCTGTTATGACATTTTGCTTAGGTAAATGTAAAACTTGGGTTTTCTTTACAAATCATCAGCAAGTTTTTTAATCATTTCACCCCAAGCAAGGCAATACAACCACTCAGACACAAGGGGTTACTAAATATATTTAATAAAATAAAAAAAGCCCTATTTCTTACAACTTGATTACTTAATTCATGTATCCAATTTAAAACTGTTATAACATCCTCAGCAGTTACAGTCAAACTAATGAATTTAACTAAACAATGGAAATTTTACTACCAGGGATAAAAGTGTATAATTTAAATTAAATCAAGAATTTTTTTATTCCAAATTTGTCCTCAGAAATATTCTTACATGTCAGGATTTAAATATATTAATTTCACTGGGCAAGAAAAACATTTTTCTCTGCTATGACAAACTTTTGAGATATACATATAGCATATTGATATTCAAGGTAAATATCATTCTAATCACAAATTAACTCCTAACTGGCAGCATGGCATTCATTCAAGTTAATTTGAAACAATTTTCTTGTGTTTTATAAAGATGAAACTTTGTTGAATCTTGCAAGCAACATGTTAAGGATGTATGAAAGAGATGGATGCAAGGAAGTCTCTCTTAAAATGCATTTCTTGCATTCTCATCCTCATTTTTCCCCAACAAATCTTGATGAACATGAGGAGAGATTCCAACAAGCTATATCTCAGATAAAATCAACCAAAACCTGATAAACTACTACTATTGGTTCCTACAAAAAAATAAATGTATTTTCTACTAATAGACTATTTGCCTTGAACATAAATTTGCACCAAACATGGGTACCAGGACACATCTGAGATGGAATCAGTATCAAAGCCAGTCTTAACCAACCATAATGGATGAATATTGCTGGTTGTTGAATTAGCAATGATTGTCAGTCTGCCAAGAGTTATCTGGTCTTAGTTTTGGTTATCTCCTCTTTTTTTTTTTTTTTTTTTTTTAGACAGTCCCTAATGTAAATAAAGCATTCACCTCATGCGTGTGTTAAGTAAAACATGTCTGTGTTTTTTTATTAAATTTGTCTCCCAGTCTGAAGTATCAAGTCTAATCAAAACAAAGTATGTTTCGATCCGATTGATTCTTGACTTTATAATTTTCTTTTTCATTTGTTCCTTTTAATGACAGACCAAACCAACTAACAAGTGCAAGAGTTTCAAACATTTTTAAGATATTACAAATAAAATAAGTATTAAATACACAAAATATATTATCCACACATCAAAAGTAACATTGAGTATTTTCAATATGAACAGGTAAATCCTGCTTGTAAAATCCAATGACATAGATCCTGTTGGGTCAGAATGAGTATTATATATTTATAATAATTTCACATTTCAAGTTAATTTTTTTTTTAACATAAATGTACTTTTTACTAAGATATTATTTGTTTAACCATAAATATACTATATACAGTACTAATATACAATTAATATTTACCTAGAACATAAATAGGCTATATGTATATCTCAAAAAAATGCTAAGACGATTCTAATTACAGATTGGAATCAGCATATTTGAGACAGGATTTGATCTGGGTAGCACATGAGGCGTACCCACCACAAGTGTTTATTTATCAAAGGAAGATCAACATTATGGTTAACACTTTATAATTAACTTCCATACATATTCCTGGTAATTTTCCTATTTCCACTTAGCCAATGATTTAAGCAAAAAGAAAAAATGACTTTAGTCCTCACAGAGATAATGAAATTTGCTTTACTGAAAATATAATGCATAATAAAAATCAAAGTTCAAATCTCAAGATCAAACTCACTTTCATCAAGCTGAAAAAGATTCTTCATTGGATTTGATTGAGTTGAATTAATTTCTAATTTTCCTTTATCCAAATTATTTGAAAGGAGATGGCTTTGGTATATGACATTATTTTGCTTATTGTTATATAACTTCAAAGATAAAGGTAATATCTGACCATCTACAATAGTCTTTTGTTTATTAACACTAGATGATAAGTTGATCTTATCACAATTATTTCTCTCGAGCAAGTTATTAATGGAAGGATCTTTTAACCCATTTTCACAATTTAAAGATTTGGAATGTCCACTTTGAATATTCAAGGTATTTACAACACAATCTTTCTTAAGGAAATCATTTCCTTCAATACAAACTCCAGGAAAACAACTTTGAGGTTTAGCCATCTGAAACACGTCCTCTTCATCAAACTGTGTCTCCTTAAAGCTTTTAATGTTGGTCTCTTTACATGCAGTAAATCTTGGCAGATTTTCAGATGGAGAAAACATATGAGAAATCTTTTTTCTGCTTTTGGACAACTCCATGTCACTTAGTGACATTCTATGAGATTTATTTGATGCTAGTTCATCCACATTTGATGACAACTGTTCAACAGGAAAGGATTGATGGTGGATGAGGTTAGAACCTGGATTGCGAGTTTCACTCAACACATTGTGTGACCAGTTATTGCTTTTGTCACTATTAACTGAAGACAATTGGAAGTCACACTTTGGAGCTGTCCTTGGCTTTTTCATTAAATAACCAGAATTTGTAAAGGAATCTCTGAAGCAAATCTCTGAGAAAGGATTCCTGGAAATAAAAAAGGAAAAAAATATGCAACAGGTAGTCTCAAAAGTTTTTTAAGATTGAAAACACTTTATTAATGTTACCAAGAACAGCCAATGTAGTTCTTTTATTTACAATGTTTTAGATTTGATTTAAAAGTAACCATTCTAAAATAGAAAATCTATATAACTATGAAGAAAAAAATAAAATGTCACATGCTGATTAATTTTAATTGTTGTTCTCATTTTTCTAAATGATTATTATAATAAACACAATGTTTCAGGTGTGTACCATCTGGTTATCTTCAGATGTCCCTTTTGGGGGCTTATAGGGGATATCTATGAATTGATTCTAATGTTGTATTACACCTACATTAAATATACCTCCTCTCAGCGACAAAAGGAACACCTAATGATGAACAGAAAGTACAGGAACAAATTATCATGTTTTTTTAATATCTATAACATAGATAAGAACTAGAGTTCAAATAAATCAATGTTAAAATAATTGTTCATTGAAAAATATCAAAAACAAAAAGGCAAAAACTTGCTTGATCATTTTTTTCAGTAAAATTTTTTTCAAAAAGTCTCTTATAAATGCCTTTCTGATTTTTAAATCATACATTTTTATATTTTTTAATCTAATTTGAAAGTTGAAGTATTAGGTTGGTGCAAAAATAATGACGTAATAATGTCGTTTTTTGACGTATTTTTAACGTCAAAAAACGACGTTATTACGTCATTATTTTTGCACCAACCTAATACAAACATTCCATCGAAATAAAACTGACTGGATGTGAAATTTTTAAAATAACAAATACAGGAAAATTTTTCCTTGTTCCTTTTTTCAATTTTCTTAAAAAAATTAATTTATTCTCTCTTTGACTGGTATGTTAAAAGTGGATTTGTCAATTGAAAAATCCCTTAACACAGTGACTGATTATGTTTGGTCAATGAAAAACTATTTTTATTTCAGTCATCGCCAAAAGATGCTAACATTTTCACTATTATACCTGCTAAATGTGAAATAAACTTGTAATATATTTGTAAATAAAATGTAATATCCCCTTTTTGAAATTTGCTCCTTGTCTTCATTTTGTCCTCCTGTATATTGATGTGACTGATATCTGTTTTCCAACAATGTTATTTCATCTCTATTTTGTTTCTATATGAAAGAGTTAAGAATCAAGTGAATTTAACAATTTTTAAAATGACTTAATATTTACAAAAATTATAAATTAGGTCTACAAATAGCATTTGGTGAATCCACTACACTTTTCACTTTCATTGTTATGCAGTAGATTCTGTTATAAACGGAAATTTCAGGAAGAAAGAAAATTTGTTGCCACAATTCCATCTAAAAAAAGAGAAATAGAAAGCAGACAATCCAAGAAGGTATTTTTCATTGTCAAGGAGGCTAGACTTAAGCAAATATAAATCCAAATCTGGTGCCTCCTCACTTGTGTTGGCAGAACCCTTCCCTTGTTGATCTCCACCACTTCCTATCTCTGTCTATACTGGGCTATGTTATCAGTTGTCAGTGTCTAATATGTCTACTGTTTATTGGTGACATACAAATTGGAATACTCAGAAAAATATAAATGCTTAAACTAAAATAAACCAAAATAAATACTACTAAATATTGAGAAGACAACACAAAAATGCAAAGCTAATGGGGTTCAGTATTAGAATCTAACCAAGAAAACCTGATCTTTCTTCTTACATATCAGTGAACATGCATGAGAAATTGCATCTATACACGGAGTTCTTATTCAGAAGAGTTTATTCATTTTAGATTTTACTCTCTTCAGGTATCTGTTGTCACATTTTTTATTTTTTTGAATTTTGAAAGAAAAGCTTTATTCAATCTATTTATTGAGTATTCTTAAACGGCTTCCCAGGGACATTTCACATCATGACTCACCAATCTAATTCACCTTGGTACCACATGTTCATTTCTTCTGTAATGGTTCAGCACTACCAGACCCAGGGATTGAACTCACAAATGCCAGACAACCAGATATGCTTTAACCAACACTGTACTCCACTAGACCATGTGTCTCTTGGATAAACTAGTGTTGAAATTTTGATGCCATAACCCATTAGCCTTCAACAATCTCAAACCTGCCTCGTAAATATCGGCTCTCAAAGACTCACTGTTTTCATGACTTCCTGTGTTATTTGCTATGATGTTGTTATTTATTATAGTAGAGTATAGATGGGGCTGGTTATGGCTGGTTGAACATTGGAAGCCAATATTTATGGAGTGGGTTGAATGCTAAAGGGTTAAACCTAATATCTGTACTCAGGTGGTGGGTCTGTATGAGTGTCATGACTCAAGTGGTGGACGTTTTGTTATGGGTCCTTTCTTTCTTAAACAGATTTGTTTGTTTGTTTGTTTGTTTGGGTTTTATGGCATATCAACCACTGTGGGTTATTTAATGCCAAATCCAGTTTATATGAATTTTAAATGCCTATTTTGTATGGAATAAAAAACGTATAGCTGGCAACATTATTGTTTCAAAAACGCATAGCTGGCAACATTATTTTTCCGAAAACATTATCTGAGGCCTTGCTGTTGGATGTATTTTATCGTCATACCCAGGACGCGGATGTAGTTTATCGCCATACCCAGGACGTGTGTAAGACTTGGAAAAACTAGGAGTTCACTATTTGCCCATAGCTGGGACCCTAACAGGTGCTACCACCCCGGGTCAAGGTGGACCTGGGAACACCAGCAATTAAGAGGTGGTTCCACGCTCCTCAACCTCCTGATCAGAGGCCTTGCTGTTGGATTCAGTTTAACGTAATACCCAGGACGCCTCAGGTGTAGTCAGCGTATTCTAAAGCCCCAGCCGACAGGGCCTTTCTTAAACAGAGGCTCCCAGATAATATTCATCTTTCTGCCAAGTCTAGTGTGTGCTGATTATTGGTGATACACAAATTGGAATCTGCAGAATAAACTGGCTAATCTAGATGAGAATGTTTGCTACAGCAAGGAAAAAAAAACAAAAAAACAAGGATCCAACTTTGGAAATAAAAACATTGTTACAGATCCTGATCAAAAACAAGGATTACTTTATAATGAATGAATACAAATAACAATTACAGTAAGCTACTACACATACACAACCTCCACCAAATTCACAAAGACAGCATTCTATGGACACAGTTTGGAATGTTACCCACTAGGCCATACCTACAAATAAGCCTTCTTCCTGTTGGTTTAGGTGGGATCAAAAGTGAAAGTATTTTGTTTGCATTAGACAATGTCAATATCTCCATTAGCTTCTCTATTGGAATTCTTGTATGCACACCTAGAGAGGAGACAGATTCTAATTTAAAACGATGCTCAATGAGGAAAGGACTGACTTGTAAAATTCAATACAGCCAAAACCAAACTAGTAACATTTCAATATCAGCTAGCAAACCTTGAACTTTCACCTAACATGATGGAC
The DNA here is from genome assembly GCA_963932145.1 of Acanthosepion lycidas. NCBI lineage: Eukaryota > Metazoa > Mollusca > Cephalopoda > Sepiida > Sepiidae > Acanthosepion > Acanthosepion lycidas. The sequence continues at coordinate 24,674,860 of OZ010611.1, read as the reverse complement.
AGGTGTTCTCTCAATGAGACTCCTTGTCTTGAACATCAAGTTCTCCCCAGACCTTAAGTGGAATTCGTATATTCGATCTATTGCTAAAGATGCTGGAAAAATGGTTGGTTCATTGTACTCCTCCAATAAGTATCTGACCCAACCCCCTACTATACTCTATCTTCTTAAATGCCAGATCAGATCAAAAATGAAGTATTTCTGCCATATCTCGACTGGAGCTACCCATTCCTCACTTCCCTGTCTTGATAGAATTCAAAAGCGTCTATACGGCCTTGTGGGTGATGAATTTTCCACCTGACATCTTTCCCACAGACAAAATGTTGTGAGCCTCTCACTACTTCCATGGCATGTCTTCTGACAAGCTATATTCCTTAGCCCCACCATCCCTGACTTTTGCAACTGGGACCCCCTGCCATGCCACTTGCACAAGGGTGAATCATCCTCATTCCCTTTGTATTCCTTTTCCCAATCAATACAATCTTTTGATCTCTTCATGTGTCTAGGGGTTAATCCATTATCTTTCCCTGTATAGCCCCATTAACTTCACTTTTTGCCCTTTTCTTACACTCATGCAACATACAGTAACTCACTATCTTGAGTAACTCTTGGGCCTTGTATTGGGTGAAAATATAAAAAAAGCCACTCAGAGGATCTCATCAGAGGAAGCCTTAGTGAATAGGCTCACAACCTTACCATGTGGTTGATATGAATAGGGGCATCTCTGAATTTGAAATATGTACAGTGAACAAAGAGATAAAGGTCTATAAATTTCTGTTACAATAAGGGACTTAAAAATAAATTTTAATTATTTTTTATCATATAACTAACTTTCAAACAATTCTTTATGAAAAAAAAATTAAATGCTATATTTTTTAAATTGATTACTGTAAATTGTTTTTGTATTCTAACAAGGACATGATTTCTGTTTACTATTGTTCACCCAATACAATGCCTAACTGGCACTCAAGGTAGAGGGTTACTAAATGCTGATGTTCTAAGGGCATATAGAGAGGTAGAAAGGGTTGTATATTATGAGGATATATAGGATGGAAAATGGTTGACTCTTGACTTAAAGAGCTTAAGATTGTAGTGATTGGGGAAGCAACTCCTTGGGAGTCCATTCCCAATTGCAACAGTTCTGGAAAAGAAGTTGTCTAAGTGGAACTTCCTCCTTACCAATGGAATACAAAGGGAATGAGGACAGTTCAACCCTGTATACATGGCTAGGTAGAGCCTAGCTGTGAAGGTTGGGACCTGGTGGGACCAAGGAAGGGGTAGGTTCACCCCCAAAAATATGTCATGAAAATAGGGATAAAGTAGTGAGAGAGGCTAGCGACATTTTGTTTGTGGGAAAAGCATTGAAGGTTGGAAATTAGCTCATCACTCACCCACAAGGGCGCACAAACCCTTTTGAACTCAGTTGCAAGTGGAAAATGGCCTCTTGTGGACATAGAGCATGGTAGGTGAAGTAAGGTACTTTCTGGAGTTGTACAATCAGCCGACCATGTGAGGTAAACGCCAATTGTCATGTGATAGGTGGCCTTAACACATGAGAAGTTGATAACAGGAACACAAAGTAGAAACTAGTAAAAAAGCAAAAACAAAAAATGAAAACACTGGCTAGAAAAAAAGAGAATGCCAAACAGATGTATATGTAGATTGATGTTAGTCTCCCATTGACACACATATATGTGTGCTATTCATCCTGTTCTTGCAAATTTGGTCCACTCACATTGACTATTATTAGAAAAGATTAAAAAACTTACTTTCTTTTTTCTTGACAAGGGAACTTGTTAAATTCCTCTAAGCTTGCTTTCTTCTCTTTGTTGTTCTCTTTTATATAATCAACTTCTTCCATTTGTAATTCATTTGTTTCAGTGTCCACTTCACAGGGCAAGAATTTGGACCATTTGCTGCTCCTGCTTTCAGAATGTTGGGGCCATTTCTGATATTAAAATAATTCAAAAATTTAATTCTTTACAAATCACTTAAACAGTTCATAAGGCTCAGTTTTAAACACTTATTTTTTTAAATCAAAAATTACAATCTTAAGAAATACACAAAATGCTTATAATACTCATTTTATAGCCTAATTAAGGCTACAGTAACAAAAAGGTTTTGCAAGGAAATCATGAAAAAGTTTTATTAATTTTAGATATATAACATTGATATTCAAGACATCTTAAAAATAAAAATAGATAATAAAACTTTTGATTTAGGAGCAACTGACAAGCTATCCCAGGAGAAATGTCCTTGTCCTAAATTTTCTTAATTTGGCATTGACTTGAGATATTTCATGGATATGACATTGCACACACGATATCCCTGGTTAATATTTCTGTTGGCTTCAATCCTTGGGAATGTATATTTGTTTTGTATTTTACTACAAATTGTGGCACAAGGATGAAGGGAAAATGAGAAAAGGCTGGTTTTCACTGACTGTCCTAGTTAATCACAATCACAACCCATCCATTTATTACAATATACCCAATCACCAACTTATCCATCATTTCTCAATCCTACATATACCACAATACCACAGGGGTCCTACAAAACGCCCCATGACATAAAAATTCATTTTTTTCATTGTTTTTTTTTTCTTTTACAAAAATATATAAAACATATATTACATAATAGTAAAAATGATGGGGACAGGAATGAACCCCAAAAACAGAATTAAAGAATGCAGCAAAAACAAGCTAAAAGAAAACACGTTAGTAGGACCCGACCACCCCTCAAAATAATAACAGCTGTATTCTGCTGTTCAACAGAATCAAGCAGAACACTCACTAATGGAGTGAGAAGGAAAAAACAAAAAGGGTGGAGTGGGAAAATTAAAGTCTGACCCAGACAAGATAAAAAAAAGGGGGAACTGGAATTCTCAACATGGATCATAACAAAAGAGAGTGCCACAAGCAGGCAGAGAACAACATTTATATACATAACTAGGAAAGCAGTGTCTAACATAACAAGGGTGGGAATGGAGGTCAAAGGAAAAACCCCTCCCATTGCATTAAGGAGAATTAAAAAAGAAAATCAAGGCTAGCCACATTCATGCAAACCAGGCTTGCCACAGACACCCATCTTTCATTGAAATCTGTCGATATCAAATGCTTTCTATCAGAACTGATCTTTATCATTTAGCTGATGCCTAAAGAATTCAACCAGATCCTGATGAGATTAATGTTCATAACGCAAAATTCCCTCCATCTGCAACATCCACACCACCATTCTTGCTACGTCTAGCAATGTGAGAAATACCATCTATTTCACCCCAGAGAACAGGGGTGACACATTGTCACACACGTACGCAAAATCGATGGACACAAGCCAATTGGGAATGATACGAGCTGTCAACTCACTGACATAGTACCAGAAAGGGCACATTTGAGGACAAGAGAAGAGGCTCCTTGCCTTAACTTTGGCATCTGGATAATTGGTTTTTGCTGGAAAAGTAGTAACGGATTGGGTCTTGATTTTTTTTTTGACGGATTTCTCCGCTCTGCTTTGACCAGACTTTTTTTTCCTTCTTGGTAACGTTTTCCTCTTCCTCATCCCACACCCTTTTCAATGAGAAGGACTGCGGTGGCATCTCATCTGTCTCCATGTAGAGGTCCAGCTGTGGCAACTGTCTGCTGTTGCTGCTGCTGCTGTTGTCACCAATCCTGCTGAGACAGTTACTGCTGCTGGTCTTTGAGCTGTTGATTGCTGCTGCTGCTGCTGTTGTTGTTTTTGCTAAGGGGTTCCCATGGATTTGGTTTGCAACTGTAGCACTTTTGTCATCAGAATGCTGACTGATAGCTGTTTTGCTTCCTCCTCCAATGCCAGTAGTATGTCCCACATCACATTTGAGCATCTCCTCAATGGTGACACTGACCAATTTACAAGTTTTGACATTTGACATTAGCAGGGAGATGATCCTTGATGTTTCCCTTGATAAATTCGCGGTAATCTTCCTTTCGGTCATAATAGGCCACATCCTTTTTTGGCCTATTTGAACTGCAAACAGATGGACTTGGAGATGGTGTTTTCACCAGGGTAGCAATTGGCTGGGGAGACTCAGCCATTGTGGTCATGGCCTCACCACAGCACACCACCACAAGAAAAGTTCCAAAAATCGGTACAACAGTAACTACAAAATATTACAATGCAGAACAAAAACATGGTCACAAATGCAAACAAAGATTGAACTTGTGGTAACAAAGCTTCACTGAAAAAACAGGCTATTCCAAGAAAGAGAAACTATTAGGTTGGTGCAAAAATAATATCGTTTTTTGACGTATTTTTTAACGTCAAAAAACGATATTATTTTTGCACCAACCTAATAGTTCAATGGGAATGTCAATCCTTGGGAATGACTGCAAAACACTTTCCCCACCCCACCCATTTTATAGGCAGAAGCACACAAATGCATGCTGGGATTTTTTTCTAGCCAATAAAATAGGCTGTTTCTCAGTTTCATCTGACTTGGTCTCGGTCTCTCTTGTCTTAAAGTCAGAATACTACATTCTCTTGTCCGAACATGCTTTTTGTGTGTCAACCACAATTCTTAGTTTGTGAACTTTTTGCCTTATTACTGTTAATTTTCCTTGCATATATTGTTTGCTTGCTTTATATTATTTTTGGCCCTTTTCTTATTTTTCTTTTTATTGTTTATTGCAAACTTTATCAATTCTTTTTATAAGACAGTTCTGTTACTTATTTTGTATTTGACCATGGCAACTCACTTCACAATTACCTTTGATATTACCATGCTGATCTAAATAAAAATACATTATAAACTGATTTCAGTTCAAAGAATGAATATTGCAATCAAGATAGACAAAATCTTTGATCACATTTAAAATTAATTATTCCATAATTACCATATCTCGATTAGCTCCACTTGTAAAATTAGGGCAATCTGTTTCTTCTGAAATATCCAAGAAATCCTGATTGATAATCATCTGATAGTCTTTTTCATCCATATCTTGTTGAAGAAGATTCAGCTTCTGCACATGTTGCCGACACTCAGCACCTGTACCCTGACCGTAAATCTGAAATTTGTTGGGCAATTAATATTTTTATAATAATAATAAAGTGACAGACTTTGAAGCCTTGTTTTGTATTGAAATAAGCTGAATGAAAATAAGAAATAGTAAACAAAATATATCTATTCTTATTTGAATTATTTTAGACAAAGTGTCTTTTGTAACATACATTATCAAATACTTTTGCATAATCTATAAAACATAGATGTACATCCTTTTACATTTCTCTTTCTGATATTCTGAGCATAAATACTGCATCCATTGTTCTTTAACGAACACACAAAGTTCTTGTCCTATTTCTGCTGCGTGCTCTATTCATCCAAATTCAGATAAGTTTTGTCATATCGCTCATTAGGCTGATTGTCTGATTAAGATCACATACATTTGCACCTGGCTTCTTAGGCAGTGCTATGAAAATGGATTTACTTTTAGTCCTTCCAGTATATCACCACTGTTGGAGATTTCATTTACTATGTCTCTAATCTTGTCAATGGCAAAATTATCTGAGGCTACAAGTACCTCTATTATAATCCTGCGGCATAAAGTAAATCAAAGAATGAAAAACAAAATGAAGCAATTTTTTGTTTTTAATTATTTTTAATAAAGTAAATTATTAAATTATTTTTTATAAAAATATTTTAGAATGTCAATTTACTTTATTAAAAAATAAATTACATTACAATTTACTTTATTAAAAGTAAATTGTAATGTAATTTATTTATAAAAAAACTGCTTCATTTTGTTTTGCATTTTTTGATTTACTTTATTAAAAAATAATTAAAAACAAGTGTGTTTTAGAGAATTATTTTTATATGTCAATTTGCTTTATTAAAAAATAAATTTCTTCATTAAAAATAATTAAAAACAATAAAAATGGTTCATATTTTGCATAATTCCTTTTCAAATTCCTTAATTGAAGAAAAATATTCACTAATTAAAGTTTTAATCTTTATAAATTACTTTTATTCAGTTATAAAAAAGTCATATTTTTCTGGTGCTTAGTTGTCTCAATCCTGAATTGTTTTGGCAGTGTTCAGTTGGCAGTGTTGAGTTGTCCCTTCCCATTCCAGAATTATCATGTTCCATTCTTTGAGAAATTTGATGTATTTTAATGCTTTTTTTGCTATTGCTAATGTTCCTCATTACATTCTGCACTGTTAGCAAATAAAAAAAAAAAAGTTGATTGATTTATTTTCTGTGGTTTATATATATAAAAATTTTATTCCCTACCAAATCTAAGTTCTTGGGTCAAACACAAAAACTTAGAAGTCCTAATAGGCACAAAATAGCAAAACAAGACTCAGCCATTGCATAAAATTTTAAACAGAAAACACATTTATTACACTATGAAAAAGCTACAAAGTTTGCAGAAAAATTTCCTTTTGTGCACCTATTAATAAGGCAGGATAACAATTTCTGATAAAAAAGATTACCATGAAAAATGGAAGAACATTACAGTTTGGGAAAAGACAAGGTTTTTCAAAATAACAAAAACAGAAAACAATTCAAGGAGGCAGTAAAACAAAAAGTGCAACAACCTTTGAGAAAAAATGAGAACACCTACTTTTACTTGCCCCCTGAACACCTCTGTGACATATAGTAATGTTAGAAAAGTTCTTTTTAAATTCACTGGAAAATTTCCTAGAATTCTTTCTCATTCTTTGCTGTCTAACCACACAAGAAGTTTCAGTTGAACTTCAAAATTCTTTAATCTTTCTGCAGCTGGTTGGTAACTGGTGCTTTCTTGATGTTTTAACATAAAGAAAGCACCAGTTACCAACTAGTTACATTCTTGCTCCTTTTATTGATTTGTCTTGTCCCCTTGCTATCAAAAGGTATCCCCTTGCATCTACTGACCTGAGCTCTAGATATTTGGAAAATTAAGTTTATAAGGTCCCCCCCCCCATTCAGGTTGTTACTAAAACTTGAAACTACATCTCTTATTCGTGAGTATATATGAAAAAATAATTTTCCATAAATTGAAAATGGATCCTTCACAATTTTGGCAGGTTTTAACTGCTGAACCAAAAAAGATATAACAATTTTTTTTATACAAACCGTCTGGCCTTCATAAAAATACACTTCTCTCAAAAGAATATGTATTTAAAAAACAACCTAGATGATTAAATATTTACTAAATTCTAACATTTTTAAGTAGTAAAAATAAAACTTTTATATATAAACCCTCTGCAGGTTAATTAAAGCCAGAAAATATTTTTAGATTATAATTTTTTTTTTTTTTGGTGATAATGGTTTAGTGATACCAGTTATACTAATTAACCTATAGCTGGGGGAGAAGAGAGGAATTCATAACTTTCCCAAGTGTATTTGCATGTAGGTGAATGTCACAAACCCAATGATTTTTTTTATTTATTTTTTTTTTACTTTAAAGAAATTTATCAATGATCTATTTCAATATGGGATGAGTATTATCTCCTGTTCAATCACAATTAGAAATAAATTTATTTATTATACTAAAACTAAATTTAACAAAAGCATATTCTTAAACTACTGGTTATATAAGGAGAGGAATTAGCTTTACTTTTAAACATAAAAAAAAATAACAAATTTTTGATTATTGCACTGCTCGTCTTCCGTACTTTAGATTTTATGTTTATTTTTCTTGCTCTTATTTCAGACAGGTGTAGAATGTATTTCTGTTATGCCCTTTTGGTTAGCGTGCGTAAATAAAATGTTGTTTTCATTCTGCTTTAAATAAAACATAAGCATTATTTTTTGAAAATCCATTTATCCTTAAATTTACTAACAAATTTTGAAACACATCTCTAGCACAAATATTGGATTTTAAAGAGAATTTTTAAAAAAATTTGTTCGTTTTAGCTTAGCATCAAGTCGATGTGACAAAACAAAAAAGTAATACTTTAAAAATGCCTAATAAAAAATTTTATATACGGAAATTAATTTTCCATTTTCGGATTAGAAGACCATTTAGCATATTATCTTTTATGGAAGTTTAAATTCAAAAAAGCTAAATGCTTTTTTGAATTTAAACTTTCATTTTAAAACTTATTTTTCGTTTTTTTTTTTTTTAGTCCGTGGCGGAATGAACATATGACATATAGCACGCTTGTCTCGCAGATCAATTACGACTGAGTAACGAGTTCGATCCTCACAGGGTGCGCCGTATTTTCGGCCTTGTGTCACATCTAAGCTAAGTAAATCGCTATACTAAATTTAAATTAGTATCTAGTGGTTTACTAGGAAAGTAACTAAGGAAGGAGTATTTGTTTTACGCTCTCTTATTTGTCACGCTGCCCATTTGTTTTCCCAATTTATTTTTAGTTTTCGATTCTCCTCTCAGATTTTTCATTATTACTACTTCCTTCCTTTCAATTCCTATCAAATTTAGAATAATTAAATATATTTTGTTCAATTTGATATTGTAAGTATTGTAAGTAAATCTTAGTCTCAAAGTTTCGTATCAAATTTCTTTTTCTTACCTTAATCAGCGACTGTTTCTCCCCACAAACTTTACACGCCCATTTTTTTGATTTCTTCATTTGATGGACTTGAAATGTTGAACAAGAAAAGCAACGAATCACATTAAACTTTTGTGTCATTTTTCGAAGATTTTCTTTTCTGAAATACAATAATTGACATTTTCTTTTATTGCACACGTTTTTACAAATATTGGGGGGGATAATTACATGAATTTTCATTTTTTTTATTGTAACGGGAAGAGATGAGTTTATTGCTAAAAAAAATGATTCAAACAAAGGAAGTTGATTTTCAAAGCAAGATTTTTCTTTATTTTATTATTTTTCCGTTTACTGATCTGTTTTTTGTTAATTAAAATTTCTTAGCAATTACATTTATAAAAAATTTAAAAAAAAATAATAACGTGAATTTACAAAAAAAAGTTTCTTTTTTTAAAATAAGACAGCAAGCATCTTTATCAAAAAATGGCGACATTTTCATGTTTGTTTTTATTGGTAATATAAGTTATGAAACAATAACAATATAAAACTACAAGATTTTGTGTTTTTTAAATGCATTACTTACACGATCACGACAAATATGAATGTCTATTCTTTACAAACCAAATGTAGTAATAAATATCCTAACAAGTTCAAATCGGGCGCCAGAAAACGAGAAACGTGTTTGTAAACAATATGAGTTGCTTCCCTTGAATTGTGATATACCAACAACTGACTTCTTGAGTATTTTTATTTTTTAGTCCTACAATGTTATTAGAAAAAATAGGTAAGGTTTTTCTTGTCTTGAGTATATTTTTATTTTCATTTAATTTTATCTTTAAACTCTCCGAATTAATTAATCAAATGTAAAATTAACACATTTTTTAAAAAGGAGGATGAATATGAAGATTGGAGATTTTTTTCTTCTAATCAAACTAAGAGATTGACAAAAAAAGTGAAAAGACTCAACAAGTCAAAAGAGTAATAAAAACAAACACTGATACTCTAACTGAACATTAAAAATTATGCACTCAAGCCCCAAGGGTCTTTCTCCCGTGCATTATCTCTCGTTCAGTAGGAAGCTAAGGTCTTTCTTTACTTGGCTCTTGCTTGAGGAGACAAAAGGAGAAATGCCGAGGAGACTTGAGCCATTTTTTGTCTCAACTTCAACCTGCTTTAAATTCGACCTTGTGGCACATTGCATTTGATTGGCATGTGGTTCTGGACTTGTAAATGAATATTTGCTCAAGTCTCAGGGAGACATCCACTCAGGAAATACCGCTCCTTCTAGAGGAGGATACGATCGTTACCTGACGCATGAGATATTCCCAATAAAGAAAGAAGTGCTGAGGGGGCTCGAGCAACTTTTGTCCCCATCTACGTACACGTGAACTACCAACCCACTTTAAATTCGACTTTGTGCTATATATCCTACCCGAGTAGGAGGGCTGTTAAATACTTACTTTTCTGTAAAGCTTCTTTTTCTATTACTTACTATAGTACTGAAAGAATTGTTAATGCTGAACTTTTCTTCTATCTGTTAAGTAAAAATAAAAAATTAATAATTTTTCATAAATTTGCTATTGCTTTTTTATCGATTGTTTCATTTTTTACGGTTTATCAACCCTTTGCATGTTATTTAAAGCCAACAAATATTTTTATATTGTAAGACTTTTTTCTTTTTTTTTTTTTTGAAAGAGGTACAATGCTTCCTAATTAACCCATAGCTGGAGCAGGAAGAGATGGATTCATACTTTTCCCAAGGATATTTGCGCATAAATGAATATAACAAACCCAGCAGGAATTAGAACTCTGCTCTCCAATTAGCAATTCTGAGCCATTATTCATTACACCACCTGCACATCTAAGCTTACAGTGTCAAGATGACTGGAAATTTTCATCTTGAGAGTCAGGAATTGAATGACCAAAATCAGTTATTTACGCATAGGCTTTGAGTGGCACTTCTACTTATGTTGAAAACATTCAAAATATAATACAAATTATTAATTGACCACTGACTGCATTTCCCTCACATTTTCGAGGGATTTTTTTTTTTTTTTTGAGTCCACACCTGCTTAAGGGAAGCTATAAATACAAACCATAAAGCAGGTGCAGGCTCACAAAAAAACTCCCTAGCATAAAAGATGCCCTGTCATGCAGCATTTAAGCTAGCTCCTGCAGCAGACTCTTGATTGGGCCTTCATCACAGTAGGTGCGATAGGCAACAATAAACTACAGAAGAACTGAAAATTGATCGTTGCATTTAAGTATTGCATTAATATCTAAGCTTACCATTTAAAAGTTCAGCAATAATTCCTCTGCTGCTAATAAATTTAAAGACAATTTGATGTATGTAGGTCCTTACTTTCCATACAAACAATTATTTTTATTTCATAGGTGACTTTCACTAGATTACACAGTTAATTTTGATTATTCCCAAATTTATTTCCAAGTTGTAATAAATTGTTATCATACAAAAACTTTGTAGTGAAAAAATCACCAAAAAACAATCACAGTAATAAAAACTTGGGAATCCTAAATTTAAGGATTGTGTGTCCAAATCCAGTACAGAATGTTTTTCATTTGCTCACAGTCAACCTGATTCCAAAATGGTATGATATGTCGGGCTATGTCCTCTAGGAGTAAAATTGAAAACATGGGCAATTTTATTTTGAAACACTGTAATTTGATAACAGTAATTTTTTTCATTTGAACACAAGCTATTGAAAGTTAGAGAGTTGTGTCCCTTTATTTTTATTTTTTTTTATCAGTAGAATCCAACATGGCAGAATGCAAAAACAATCACAGTAAACCCGGGAAATTCAAAATTTCAGGATTGCCGGTCTGTATCTGAACCGGAATGTTTTTAATTTGCTAACAGAGTTGACCTGATTCCAAAATAGTATGATATGTTGAGCTACAGCCTCTAGAAATGAAGTTGAAAAAATGCAACTCAGCGACATTTACATTTATTATATAGATGATGAGCTATTGAGTTGTGTCCTTTTAATTGAAAAAGTATGACATTAGTATTTATTATATAGAAGAAAATGAACTATTGAGACCTGTGTCCCTTTAATTGAAGACGTATGACAGTAACACACTGATATTGGCATTTATTATATAGATTTTTGTTGGTTAAAAGTCAGTTTTCATAAGATTTCTATTTTTGCAAAAATTCCATCTTTACATCTCATGGCTATAAAAATTGATTTAAAAACATCAATTATAGGAAATCTGCCAATGTCTTAATGATTTTTTTCTTTCAAGTTTGCCTTGCATCAATAAAATTATTTGAAAAATATAATCATCTAACAGAATATTATTAATGTTTTCATTTTTATCATGAATAAGTTTTTAATTTTTAACTTTTTCTAATTTTTATTGTATTGACTAATCTGGAATATACAATATACAAATGTATATATTAGAATAAAAGCATCTAATTAAATGACAAACTGAGAAAAAAGCTTCTAATATGCTTTTCATCCCTACCAATGACATCTATAGACTAATAATAGTTCTATTTATATAGTCAGATTGACATAATGTGGAGGGGAGTATACAACAAACATATATGCAAAATTGTAACCAGTGTTCGTTGTATTTCTTTCACCCACCTCCACCTTCCCATATAATTTAGAATGGATTTTTTATTAATTCGACAGATTTTTATCATTTAAATGTTTAGCGGACAATCATATTTGCATAGTAGCTCCATTTATTTATTAAGCAGTATCTTTATTTATCATCATCTACTGGCCTGAATGTTGGAGAAATCTTATTAAAAAAAAAAATTGTGCTTTCTGGCAGGAATTGAACCTGCATCCTTCAGGGCATTTAGCTACTGGCTTGGGCATGGAGAACAGTCAGTCAGCTGAGGACAAATTTTGTGCTTTCAAGCAAAACTTCTCCTGTCATAGATCTCTCAAAGTTTTTCATATCTTTCCTGGGTTTTTGGTCTTGATAGTTTTTCATAACTGCCCCACAAGTTGGCATAGTACTTCTCCATTGATGGTGCATCCATTTTGAAGATAGTCCACAATGCCATTTGTATCCCAAAAACATGAAGCCATCACCTTCCTTGCAGATGAAACAACTTTGGCCTTCTTTGGAGCAGGTGAAGAGGGATGTTTTCTCTGCATAGATTACCTCTTTGTTTCTGGCACAAGGTAATGAACCCAACACTCATCCTGGGTTAGGAAACATTCAAGGAAACCATCTGAATCTGTCTTAAACAATGTCAGATTTTCTCGTGATATGATCAGTCTGGTTCACTTTTGATCAAGTTTCAGAGGATGTGGAATCCAATGAGCATAAATTTTTGTTATGCCAAGTTCTTGTACAGAATATTCACCACTGTCTCATCGGCTATACTAACAGTGTTGGCTATTTGATTTATAGTCAATCACCTGTAATCCATCACCTTTTGGCGAACATAATATAGAATATCATGTACGGAGCATATGAACAATGAGGAAGTTTTAAGGAGAATAGAAACAAAAAGAACAGTTGAAATCTCTGGGATACATAATGAGAAGAGATAGCTTGGAAAATTCAACACTCACAAGACATACTGAAGGTAAGAGAAATGGATGGAAACTGAGTAACTTACGTTATGTGTTTGTGTAACTGGATGCAAGAATGGGGGTGGAAGGGATTGTAAAGAGACAAATATTACTAAGAGCTACAAATGATAGGAAGTTGTGAAGAGTCATGATCGTCCACTTCCTGTGGGGACTTGGTACATAGAAGATAACTAATTATTCATGTATAGTATATTTTCCAAATTTTTTAGCCGAAATCAATTTCTCCTATGTGCCGTGTCCTTTCAGAACATTGGCAATGATGGCTCTCCACAATTTCCTGTCCTTTGTAGCTCTTAATAAATTTTGTCTTTTTCTCATCTCTCTTAAGCTTTATTCCACCATACTCAAGCTCACTAGGTGTAGAAGTCAAGTGGTTATGCATTGTTTTCCTCTGTCCCACTTGCCTTCAATCTGTCCTGTGAATTTTCCAAGCCCTCTTTCCTCTTTATGTACCCTAGAAAATTCAACTCTCTTCCTGGTGTGAAGTATAAGTAATTTTTTTTCTTTCCATTTCCTCTAGAACTTCATTGTTGCTCACACGTTTGGTCAATGGTATTTACAGCACCCTTCGATAGAACCACATTTCTGTTGCTTCAAGTCTCTTCTTCATCTGTCATTCACTGTCATATAGAAGGAGTGATATTACTTAACAGTTCAATACTCTTTTCTTTGTTTCTTAATACTTTGCTTAGTTTTTGAAATGCATCTTTCAATATCCCATTGTGCCTTTAAATTTCAGTGTTGCACTTTCTGTTCTCTATTATACACTTCCCAGGTATTTAAATTGTTGTACTTAAAACACTAATAGGAGTACCTACTATGCTTGAGAACTAAGTATTCATGTTTTTCTGGACATGTACATCACCATATTTAAGATGGTGTGACCAAAAGTAAATTTTGTTCAAACCTGAATAATGTTTTAACAAAAAACCCAAACCCAAAACTACATTTAAATAGAAATAATTATTTCATATAGATTATGCATATTTTATTCTACTATATTTCTGTCTGTATCAAAGTTAGATGCCATGATGATTTCATTTAAGTTGTTAGGGTAGACTGTAGATGTCTTTATTATCTTTTATCTTGTTGTCACACACAGTCCTTCTTTCTCAAAAAGCAAGTTGTATTAATGTCCACTTCTGTTTTATAGTACTAATAAAAAATTAATACTAGCCACAGAAATATTTAAAATTTGATTTCTGCTACTTTGAGCTTCTTTTTGCTCTACACTTGTTACCTTTTTGTCTGAACATGTCAATGCATTTGCTATAAATACTGTGTAAATTATGTTTCAAAAAATAATGTAAACTATATAAATTCTGATTTTTATTGATACAAACTAAATAAAAAGTTGAACAAATGTCAAATTTAACTTAAATTTAGTTTATACAAATTCAGGTTGTATTATACAATGTGTGACACCAAGCCGTTGGCTAGTGGTCAACTCCCAGTCATGGCGCGAAGCTGTAAGGTTTCTTCTACCGGCGTTTTAGGGTTGACTCTTTGTCGCTGCCACCAGCCTGTGTGCCGGTTGTTCGTTGGTCGTCACTACTCGGCAAAATCCCCTGGTCAGGATACCAATATGTGACACTCAGCCATCCAGGGTCAAATCCAGTGGTTACGGCACCAATATGTGGCACCAGGTTCAAGTTCTGGTCCTTGATGTTAACAGCTTCACCAGTTGTACCGGTTCAATGCCAACTCTATCATTCCCAGCCCACTTGCAACATCTGGTTACTGGAGTAACTGCCTTGATCTCAAGTCTAACCTACCCATGTTGTGACTTTGATCCTAGGTAGACGAGATCAATCAGATGTCAGGCCATAGTGTCAGCTGTTCAAATTGAAGGTGACATTGTACAAGCACAAAGAAAAAAAATAAACCAAGAGGTACAAGTATGTTAAGAAATAACAATTCAACTTTATCCTTCTGTTATATACAGGAGCGTGTTTTTCTGCCAGCCCCTTTCTTCTAAGTCAACAGGTTTAGTTTTTATGTGCTGGCTTAACTTTGTTTGTCAGCATAACTTTCTGTTGGTAGTATTGGCGAAGTCGGAGGTCATGGAATCTCTCAATCAGCTTTTGCAAGGCATATACCCTGGTTCAAAATCAGCTCAACTGTGTCTCCAGCTCAACTGCAACTCAACTCAACTCCAACTACTCCAACTGCCGAATAACCCATCATCGTTCATTTATATGGGTACCACCCAAAACCCGGTGTATGGGCCCCACACAGTCTGGAGTTCTCGGTAATCTCTATTTCAAACAAGAAATCTCTTTGGTGTCAGGCCAGGAAAATTGATTATTTCCCATTTTTGGAAAATTAACCACTTCCCATTTCAGTGGGGGGGGTCTCTGTTGTTCATGAGAGAAGGTTGGAGAAGAGCTATCCTCCTAGACTCTTTCTCTCTCACATTGATATTTCATACCAATCCCTTCAGTGGGCATTAACATCTCTGTCTTTCTCATGCCACCATATGACCAATGATCTCTCGGCAGTGCAGGTGTGGCTAAGCTGGCCTCCTTAAAATTATAATCTAGAATTTTTGTTCACAAAATTCTCCTTGCCAATTAAATTTTTTATCACATGTTCTCTTTTTCTTGGGCCACCCAAAAGTCACTTATCCAGTACTCTTAATGTCTCATTAATCACTGTCAAAGTTTTCCATCTGGTTCCTTATGCCAAGTTAGCCTTATCATGGAATCCTTGACTTGTTAAGGAATTAAATTCCTTTTATCTCGTCAAATCTCAATTCTCCACTATTTTCTGGGGATTGCCAAAATTTTACAATTGCCACATTGCCATTCGACGGCTTAGCGTCTGTTGGCAAAGCAAATGATAACAATCCTCTCACCTATATCGAGACAATGCCAAAATTTTATAATTGCCACATTGCTTCTCTTCCCCTTTTATCTCCCAAAAAAATTAAACGATATCTTGCAAAGATAATTAACATTGATTCTCACTTCCTGTCTCCAACCAAAATTTTTTACGACCAACACATGTTTTGGCCAATAATTCCATATTTGCCTCTCTTTCTATCTCCCTCGGCAATAACTCAACAGGACAAGATCTCACACGTGGCTTCTTCTTCTTTTACATTAATTTTAAGAATAAGGAGGGAAGAAAAATGTCTCTCCCTTCTTTGCTGGAATGTGATCGTTGCTTTTCTTGTGGCAGCATTAATAAGCGTAAAAGAATAAGAATTTGTTCAAATTGTCAACGGTCTTTTCATTTATCTTGCGTGGGTTTGACTAGAAATGCTTCAGCGTCTCTGGTTGTTTGGAGTTGTTTACATTGTCTGTCTCTCTCGGCTCTACAAGATAGTGTGATCCATCAACATAATGAAGCGAGCCAGAGGGATGCCAGTGAAGTTTTGAGGGCAACTTCACTCCTTAGACAATTCCGTAGGTTGCCTTTAAAAATCCCTAAATCTGTTAGAATCCCGGCAGCTGATGCCTTGGCTACTGCCATAGACTAGGCACTTAACTTGAACAGCTCGCTTGACTGGGATAACCTTTTCTCTTTCACAACACTTGTGCTCGGCATTCCTTACAATAAGGACCCTACATCATCTGTTTCATCTATTATGAAAAATAACATTTCTTTATTCAATTCGTCTAAAATAAATGCCACCGAATTTTCTAATCTTTCTAATCCTAATAGATTTCATCCTTCATCTACAGTCGACGATTCTAAGAGCCTCCGTGCCCTCGTCAATGCTAAGTTGATCGAGGGCGATGTCTCAGCTGCAGTTAGAGTATTGGCTTCATCCGATACTATACTAGCTACTACACCAGAAGTTCTCACAGCGCTCCGCCGGAAACATCCTGCGCCACCATCAGATGTCAGATTTGTTCAGATGGAAAACAATGATTCAAATATTGAAATCTCAAAGGAAGCAATGGTTGCCGCTCTGAAGTCTTTCTCGGGAAGCAGCAGTGGAAGTGTGGACGGCCTTCGACCTGGTAACACCAAGGACTTAATTTCTGCTCACACTGCCGAAGCTGGTGAACATTTGAAAACATCCATAACAGCTCTTATTAATTCCCTTCTCCGAGCTGAGATACCCAAACATGCTCGGGACTTATTATTTTCAGCCAACTTGACGGCTTTAAAAAAAAAAGTCTGAGGTATCCGCTCTATCGCTATTGGTAACATTTTTCGTCGTCTCGCAGCAAAAATTGCTAGTAGAGTTGTTGTGAAGGAGATAGGGCATAAATTGCGACCTGTTCAGCTCGGGGTAGGCATACAGGGAGGATGTGAAGCCGCGGTTCATGCCACAAGATTATTTTTCGAGAATACATCACCTGCGTCCCCACATATTAAAATTGGATATGAAAAACGCTTTCAATGATGATGCTCTGAAAGTTTGCCATCAACAGACTCCTTCCATATTTAAACTGGCTCATCTTTCGTATAGTCATCCAAGTATGTTGATCGCCTCCTATAATATTATCTCTTCTGCTACTGGAATCCAGCAAGGTGATCCACTTGGTCCGCTACTATTTGCGATGGCTATTGACGGGGTAGCTCGTTCCATCGCTTCTCTTTTCAATATATGGGATCTTGACGATGCAACGTTGGGAGGATCCATCGAGGCCGTAACTGCTGACCTCCGACGAGTTATTGCTGCTTTATCTCTGCTTGGACTTGAGATAAGTCAGAGAATTATAGTGCAGATGATTTCGAGAGTGCTATCCGGGATATTAGACTCATCCTTGAGGATATAAAAATAACACCCAAAGAGGAATTACATATTCTTGGTTCTCCAGTCTTTCCAATGGCCATTCGAGAGTGTTTGGATACTAAGCATGTCATTCTAACAAGAATGACTGAGAAATTGCAACTAATTAATGCACACCCAGTCCTCTTCCTCTTGAAGAACAGTTTTTCGCTACCGAGTTTCCTCTACATTCGCCGAAGTGCCCCTTGCTACCTCGAACAGGATTTCTTAAATGAAATAGATATCACAGTTAAGAGATGTGCGGAGCTAATTTGCAACGTCAATTTTGACGACACAGGGAGGAGGCAGGCAAAGCTCCCTTTGAGTTTCGGAGGCCTGGGCCTTCGATCAGCGGTAGATTTGGCCCTTCCAGCATATCTTTCTTCACTTTCGTCCAGTCGCGAATTAATTGATGAGATACTCGGTGGATCGTCTCAGTGTTTCTCAGGTAGTTCTTTCGAACAAGCTTGCAGCGTCTGGACTCAAGAATTACTTTATCTCCCACTAGACACATCACAACAAAAAAGCTGGGATAAAATAAAATGCGAGGCCAATTTTACTAATTTGAGGCTCTCTCTGGATCAGCATCGCCTCGCCTGTCTACTATCTGCTTCAC
This sequence comes from Acanthosepion lycidas, assembly GCA_963932145.1. NCBI lineage: Eukaryota > Metazoa > Mollusca > Cephalopoda > Sepiida > Sepiidae > Acanthosepion > Acanthosepion lycidas. Next base: position 24,656,459 of record OZ010611.1, on the reverse strand, counting down.
AACCGAGTAGTGGCGCCTGGCTCAACGCAGCGCCCTCTTCATCTACCGGTACCCTTCTAGATAATGAGTGCACTCGAGTCGGAGTCGGGATCTGTCTTGGACTCAAATTATGTGAGCGTCACAGATGCAGATGTGGAGCCTCCATCGATGAGTTTGGTTTGCATCCTCTCTCCTGTCGTCGTAGTGCCGGCCGCTTTCCACGGCATGCAGCCATTAACGACATCATCAAAAGAGGTTTCGATGTAGCTGGGTCCCCTTCCCAAATCGAACCCGTAGGCCTCGACCATCGAGGTGATGGAAAGCGGCCGGATGGCATTACCATTTTCCCTTTTAAAATGAGGAAGTCGTTGATTTGGGATGCGACCTGTCCGGATACATTTTCGGTCGGTAATTTGATCAGTTCCGCGGTTGAGCCAGGATCCGTAGCCCGGGACGCAGAGATGAAAAAAATAGTTAAATATTCTTCTCTTGCTGATAGATTTTTTTTATTCCTGTGGCAGTGGAGACTTCAGAGGTTATTGGCCCTCGTTCGATGGCGTTCCTTCGGAGGATTGGCGCGATTGCGTCTCGATTAAAGGACGAGCCTCGCGAAACGGAGTGGCTCTTGCAGCGTGTCTCACTGGCCATGGTTCGAGGTAATTCTTTCTCCATCAATGCGGTTGGCAGAGGTTAGAAAAAAATTGTTTATAGTTATGTTGTTCTGGAATTGTCATCAGTGGTCAACTGTACTAGAATTTAGAAATGCTTCATTGGGTCAACTCAAAAATTACGTCATTTACTTTTTATGTTTGAAGAGAATTTTTTCACATGTAGAAATATTGTTTGCATTGTTGTGATGACGGATTCGGCCGTTTTCTTTTGATTTCTTGATATATTTGTTGTGTATGTTTGCTTGGGAGAGTAGTGATTCTGTTAGGAAAGCTAAGATTGGAAAAAACGACCCATATATAAATATTTTAATAATATTTAAAAGAGGTATTCTCGAGGATTTTCCTTCTGAGTAAATTATTTTCTTTTTTATGGATGTAGCATTTTTTAAATCAAAATTGTGGTTGAATTTATTTCTATGTATGACCAAATGCATTTGCCAACTTGTTATTTATGTGGTCTCTTTTGTACTCATCGATGCGTTTCTTTTTTATTCTGCATGTTTCTCCAATGTATTATGAAGAACAGTTTTGGCTATTTATTTTATATATGTCTGCTTCAGGAATATTGTTGTTATGGTTGTTTGTAGATCTGAGTATATCCATAATGGTTTTGGAAGTGGTTGTGATTATTTGGATAATTTTAGATGGGATAGATTGTTCTGGATAGTGGAAGTTACGGAATTGGTCGGTAATATTATGCATCTGTGCTTGTATAATTTATTATTATAGACGATTTTTTATTTTTGTTGCAGTTGTGTATTTTGTATGCCCTTCTTCTTGCGTTGTGGATGAAATGATATGGGTATTGTAGGTTTTTGAATGAGTTTTCTATGCATTTTTATTCTTTGGGTAACTATTGGGGGCTTCAAGTTCTTAATGCTCTTAAATAGAAACCTGTAATTATTCCAGATTTAATTTTAGTGGAGTAGTTTGTGTAGAAACTGACCAGGTCGTTTTTGTTGGTAGCTTTTTTATAAACATCAAAATTAAGTTCATTATTGTTCATGTGTAACATGATATCTAGGAAGGGAAGAGTTTAGTTGGTTTCCGCTACAAAGATGAAGTCTATTGTAGGTTCAACTTTGTTAAGTTGGTTGACAAAGTCTGTTAAATTTTGTGGATATATTAGTGAGTCGTCTATGTATCTGAAACAGGACGAATTTGGAGGTAGAATGTTTTTGAATGGGTCACATTCTAGAAATCCTAAAAATAGACAAGCAAGAACGTTGTTGAGAGGAGATTTCATTGGTAAACCAAATTTCTATCTATAGAGTTAGTTATCAAAAGTAAAGAAACATTGCTTGGTGATCAGCTAGCATATTTTTATGATTTTATGTGTAGGTAGAGCTAATTTAATTGTTTTTATTAGGTGAATTTTTAGTATATTTAGGCATTTCTCTATGGAGATGTTTGTGTATAGAGATTTTATGTCTAAACTAGCCACATATTCGTTTTTAATGTCTATGCTTAGGAGGTCACCTGATTTTTTATATGTGATGGACTCATGGTGCCAAGAGGTGGGAAGTTTAATATTTTGCTAGTTTATGTGGGAGCTGGCTATTCTTGATATGATTGGACTCATTGGTATGTTCCCTTTATGTATTTTTGTTTGTCCATATAATATGGGGGTGTCTTTCGATGGTATTCAATAAGTTTTATCCGAGAGGAGTCATCATTTTTTAGTAGCTTTTTGATGTCGCTTGTGATTTTTGTGTTTCTTTTATAGCTTTGTTTTCGTTTTCATTTTCATAGATGTTGTCATTGTTAACGAGGTCACTCATTTACTGTTAGTAAATGTCTTTATCCTTGATTACAATTCCCCCTCCCTTATCAGAAGTAGATATGTGGATGTTTTTATTGTTAGCTAATTCTTTCAGAGCTTTTATGTATCTTCGAGGAAGTACGGTGTCTTTTTTTTCTTTTTTTTTTTTTGTATATAGCTGTGATTAGATCTTGGATGTAGCCTTCGGTAAAATCAGAATCGTTGTGGTGATGATTTTTAATTATGTAATCTGTGGTGTCATATTTTGGTATTCCGGTGGCAAATTTTTGATTAAAGCTTCTAATAGTGTATCCTATATATATATATATATATATATATATATATATATATGTATTCAATACTTTGCTAAAAAAAGAACATACCCTGATGAAAAAGAAAACAAACTTGATAATTTTTTATCGTCTAAATGTTTGTTATTAATGTTATTATTAAGAGGAAAGACCTAAGTATTTTTTGAGTATGTTTTAAAATTTTTGATCCTTCCTAGCACGTCCGAAATTTTAGTTAAAAATCTTCTTTTTTTTTTTTTTTAGTCAATAAAATCAATCATGTCGGCCATTTTTAACAACTTTGTAAACAAAAATGAAATTCTCCGTTTAAAAATCGTGTAAAATTCAATTTTATTTTAGGAAAATTAGAAAATTTAAAGTTTAATAAATGTACTTGGAAACAAACCTTACTTAATTTTTTAGCAGAAAAAATTTAGTTGAAAATACGAGAAGCATGTCTAACTGTGGTGATTGGTTTTGGAGGTGGGAATTGACGTTTATGTCAATGTATCGACAACTCACGTCAGGGCAATTTATCGGATAGAAGTGACGGATTTTAAGTGAACCAGCTTATTTAACTATAAAATAATTCTTAAAAATTAAATACTTTCAAAAGTCTAATATTTTATTTATTTTTAGGTACATTTTTTAACGAATATATGTTCAAAGCCCGCACTGTTTCCGTCCCCAAAATAAAATCTAAAAAAAATAAAAAAATTTATAATAGCAGTATGTCCCTCAGTAAAAAAAGAAAAAATTGATTATATTTAAAAAATGAAAAGAAAATATTTAGTGAAATATGTAAAAAAGAAAATGAAAAATTTCGAAAATGCGACAATGATGGTCGGTGAGTCAGAGAATTTGATACGTGCAACCAGAACGAAATCAACGCACTTTATGAGGTTGGATCCTCGCTATTAGGAGAAACAACTCTTAAAACACGTGACATTATTTCTGAATTGTGCCTCCATACTTTTGCCAAAAACTTTTTTAATACATTTTTAGCATATTAAAAAATTATTTTAAAAATACAAACGCTTCGCAGATTGTAATAAGCTTTCAAATTTAAGATCTGTAAAAATAAATCTTTTAATAAGAGCATTTTCAGGTACACACATATTCAAACTTAACTTTTAAATATTTAACAACTTTATCACATTTCGAATTTAAAATTGAAAGAAAAAGAAAACAATTTTTGCAAAAATTTGTTTTTCACTGGAAAAATATTTTGGCTTCAGACAATAATGTCCTTGACATATATTATTCATAAAAGCCATTAAAAGCGTTTCTAATTAATTATGTCTTAGTTTTATTGAGTTTTGTATTTTACAATTCAACGCTAAATTTTGGGTAGAAACATTTCTCGACTTATAAAAGAAAAACGATTAATTATATGCTTCAAAGTCTTCTGCATTAATTTAAAAATTGCAAAAATAAACATAATCGGGTTTTCATAAAATTAAGTCAGGTGGAGGAACTGATGTAAAAAAATATATATATATTTTTACCATGACTTTTTAAACAAACAAAAATTTCTAAAAAAAATTTCATTCATTTTTCGTATAAGTTCTGCAAATTTCATTAAAATCCGACAATTATTTGATTTTTGCAAGAATTTCCAAATTAATGTTTTTCAACTGAAAAAAGAGCTAAAAAGACTAATGCTAAATTATTGGGCAACCGCCGACGTAAAAAAAAAAAAAAAAAAAAAGATTTTTAACTAAAATTTCGAACGTGCTAGAGAAGATTAAAAAAAATTAAATAATAAAAAAATACTTTGGTCTTTCCTCTTAATAACATGAACATTTTGGCGATAAAACTTTTTTTTTTATTAAATTTGGGGCTTTTTCATACTATGCTGTTTTTTCGGCAAATTATTGAATATACCAAATCCTGTAATTGGAATTTCGATAAGTTTGTTATTAGGTCTCTTCTGCCGACTTTGGACCATTTGCTATTGTTAATGAGTATATTGAGTTTGGTTTGCAAAACACGAACATGCTTCTTCTTTCATCCTGTTCATATTTATGTAATTTCCTGTCATATATGACTTGTGGTAAAGAATGGTTTCTTTTTCTTCTAATTCCTGAATTAATTTTTTTTTTTTTTTAATCATGGGCATAAAGAGGGAAAATATAGTGTGACGATTTGACGAGCTTGTGTATCGTGTTTGTCCCTTTTGTAGTTTAGGTTCCTTTTAGATTGGTCAACGTTTTGTCCACTTCCGGTTAGCCCTTAGTATATCACCGGAACCGCACACAATAAAATCATGATATCAAGTGTGTGATCGGTACTTTTCATCATCTTCCTCGTCATCACTTTGCAACTTTTAATACCCTTTATACCTACATTTATCTATATTATTATCATTCTATTATTGAACATTTGTTTAAAGTAGTCATATATTACAGTGTAACCCGGATATAAGAGAGTTGTCGGGAACGGAGAAGACGTCTCTTATATCCGGGTTTCTCTTATATCCGGGTTTAGTCTATTTTGTTTAGGTAAGTATGGCTGTAATTTGGGACCAGAGAAAATCTCTTTTATATCCGGGTTTCTCTTATATCCGGGTTACACTGTATATGTTTGTATCTGTCTATGTAAAATCCTTTCCACCCGTGTCCACTTTCTACATAAACCACACCGCAATATTGAAATGTATTCCTATAGCAAACTTTATTCATATAAACAAAGTATTCGCTACATTTTTTTATCCATTTTAGACAAATGGTCTTAATTTTATGTTCAAACTTCCGGTTGCTTTTATTTATATTCAATGTTATCCTTGCTTGTTTGTATTTTCAAACTCGTTTTATTGATATGTATTTATTTTCCTTTTCTAGTTTTTACGCTTTTGGATTTTAATAAACCTTGGCCTTGCCGATGAACGAGACTTCGTCTTCAGAGTCTTAATTGCCTTAAGGCGTTTATCTGTATGTCTTCGAGATTACGCACTCTTATGACACGGGAGCATCCTCTTGGGGTCAGAATAAATAATTTACTGAAAAAATAAGTTCTTCAATTTCCATTAGAAAATAAAATTTAGTTTATTCCTGAATTATTTTTATCATTGAAACAGAAAACTCTACATCCAACCATTAAGCTAACCACTGAGCCAAGATGAAAAATAATTCTCACAAACGCAGTTCAATATTATAATATTGAATTGCGTTTGTGAGAAACAATTTTTTATATATATATATATATATATATATATATATATATATATCATACTTATTATAAAACCCAGGTTGTGTGTGTCTGTTCGTTTATATATGGGTTCGGATTTCCTACATTTTTCAACCGATTTCAACAAAACTTCACAGAACAACGTAAAATTACAGGACCCAAAATTGGAAAAACACAATTGTTTTTGCACGAAATCAATTTGAAAGCACGAGTAAGGGCCATTTATGCAGATTTTCGAAGTCTTTGGACGATGTTTTGTTACTGAGCCACCAAAACAAAGCCAATGTTCCAGTTTCTGATAGCACTAACGCTTGGCTATCTAACAAGTACCAAATTGTTTGCAAGACTGTCAAAGCCGCTTGACCAGTGAACCATAAACGGGGGTACCAAGGGACAGGATTTAGCCCTCTGAACACACATTCATTGGCACAGTATGTACAATTTTGGTTTGATTCAAATGAAATTTATGACACACTTGCGGCTTACTATCGCCTTTATGTGTTTCAAATTTCAGAATTTTTCGGCAAAAATAACCGTAGCTGCACGCAGATCAATCTTTTTTGTAGCATCCTTACACACACACAGCTGCGTACAACCGAGTCCGCGTGTCGATACCGAGTCTGCTGCAAGCCCATTGGTCGCTTTCACAGAGCTTGAACTTGGGGCCTGTCCAATCATCGCGCAGGATTTCTCACACGTTATAGCACCCGCGTAATTGCGCGTCAGCTTATGTGTAAGTGCGCTCAAGGTCAACCACCTCTATTGCGTGACTCGGGCGTTCTTTCACACTTTGCGTTTATTGTTGCCTGCATGCACGCACTTGGCTTACTTTATTCGCCAACTTCGAACACCACAAGTTGTTGTTTACGTGTTCTAGCTGCTTTTTTGTTTTATAGTTCCAACCCAACCCCACACACGTTAGCCAATTGTACTAAAAACCCATTTCCTTTTGGATTTACCCTTGGTTTGCCTTTTTAAATTCCCACTTTTAATAGTTTCGAGTTCCCCTTTAGTAACATCTGAACTCATTTTACTGGGTGTTCCCCTTTTTGTGTCTACGTTAGCAGTGCACGTTTTTTCGTTTGGGATTTGTCGAAATCTCTTTTTAAGCTTTACCCTCTTTGACGTTTTTACTGTTTGGATGCCACCTAAAAGGAGGAAACTTTTTGGACGGCGCACGGCAGCTGCCTCCACTGCTAGAGCAGCGATGGCGAGTGAAACCCCCGAACAGACATCTTTGCGTCTTTCACGGATGGCCTCGCGCTCAGCTGCTCGCTTATCTACGGAAAGCGCCGCTGCGCGGACTGAAAGATTGGCTTCAGCGGCTTCAACCATGTCCTCACGCCGCGCCAGGCTTTTCAGTTGAAGAACGTTCACTTCAGAATTCACAGGACGCAGTCCGCGTGGCTAGGTTGAGGGCTTCACAGTCCCCAGCACAGAAAACCCTTCGTCGTTTGTGGGATGCTACAGCCAAAGCTTGCTCCAGGGGTTTAGAAAGCCCCAAACAAACAACTTCACGTCATCTTAGGAATACTAGGGCTACAGCCGCCTCTAGAGCTTCAGAACAACCTCAAGAAACCAAACATCGTCGCTTTAGAAATGCCCTATCCACCGCGTCTGTCAGAACCTTAAAAAGCCCTGCATAGACCACTGATCGTCGCGTTAGAAATGCCCGCTCCACTGCATCTGCTAGAGCCCTAGAAAGCCCTGCAAAAACCACTGTTCGTTGCGTTAGGAATGCCCGCTCTACTGCGTCTCCCAGGGCTGCAGAAAACATTAGCAACTTCGAGTTTCTTTGAATGGCGTAACTTCGCCGTCTGCGTCATTTCGATCAAATGCCGCATACAATTATGACTGCACTGTCAACTATTCCGCTAGGAGAGACGTACAAATCGGGGCCATGGATAAAGTTCGCACTTTTAGCAACGCAAAAAAGTGGGCCGGTGAGCAACCTGGGCTTTGTTGCTCTGGGGGCAAAATCAAACTCCCTTCTTTAGACGAACCTCCCCAGCCGCTTAGGGACCTCCTTCTGGGTACAACTTCAGAGTCAATGCATTTTCTTGAAGTAATACGGAAGTACAACTGTTGCCTCCAGATGACGTCTTTTGGTGCGAAAGCTATTAGTGAGGGGAGATGGATACCTACTTTCAAAGTGCAAGGCCAGGTTTACCGCTTAATGGGATCACTTTTGGCTGATCAGGGAGAGCCACCTCAGTTCCTACAAATTTACTTTCTCGCTGACTACAACGAGCAGGTTGTAGCGGCCCCACTTGCGCAAAGTAAGTTTATCTCAGAAACTCAGACTGCGACGGATGGTTATCCACTGTACAGACGTAGAAGCCCCGCTGAGGGCGGCAGAGCTGTGACAGTAAAGGGGCACACCCTGGACAATCGTTGGGTGGTGCCTTATTGCACGCTGCTGTCCAAGACTTTTGGAGCCCACATAAACGTTGAATGCTGCTACTCGGTTAAGTCAATAAAGTACATCTGCAAGTAGGTTAATAAAGGCAGTAATGCTGCCGTCTTCGGTATCCGGCGCGACAATTGCGTTGACGAGATGGCCGATTACGTGGCTGGACGCTACCTCAGCAGTAGCGATGCCTTTTAGCGAATTTTCGGATTCCCCATACACCAAAGGGCTCCAACCATTGTGCAGCTTGCTGTTCACTTAGAAAATGGACAGAGGATGTACTTCACCGAACAAAACGCCCAGCAGGTTGCGGAAAACCCTAAAGACACAACCCTAACGGCTTTCTTTAAATTATACTCAACAGATGCTTTTGCCAAAACATTGATATACCCCCAAGTTCCGTCCTACTACGTGTGGTCAAACAACCGGTGGGTTCGGCGAAAGGCTGGCGACCCTGTCGAGGGTTATCCCGATGTAAGGTCTAACTCTTGCCTTTGACGCGTTTATACTGTGCCCCCCAGCCAGCAGGGGTGCTTTTACCTCCGCCTTCTACTTCATGAAATTACTGGGCCAACGAGTTTCACAGATATTCGCATTGTCAACGGCATAGAGAACCAGTCTTATAGAGAAGCATGCTTCCGTTTGGGATTGCTTGAAGACGACTCCCAATGGGATGCAGCCATGGCGGAGGGTGAACTTCTCAGAACGCCATCACGGCTTCGAACGCTCTTCGCCATTTTGCTTTTGCGATGCGAACTAAGCGATCCTCTGTCGCTCTGGCTAAAGTACAGAGAATCCATGTCAGAGGATGTGCTGTTCTCCGTTCAGCGTAACAGCCCAGGAGTTGAATGCGTTTCACTGACTTCATATTAAACTGAGCGCTGGTGGCCCTAGAAGATGTTATTTTCGAACTGGGAAGTGCCTCTTTACCAACTTACGGTTTACCACCACTGCTCAGAGACGGTTTTGACACTGTACCAACTGAGTTATTGCGGGAAACATCCTACTCCATCGAGGGGCTGAACGCATACATTACCGAAAACGAGCCCAAACTTCTACCTGATCAGAGGGTTGCTTTCACTACCATAACAGACAGGGCAAACGGCTCCAGTGGAGGTATATACATTTTAGATGCGCCCGGAGGAACTAGCACAACCTTTGTTACCAAATTAGTCCTGGCAGAGGTACGGCGTCGTGGGGAGATTGCTATTGCGGTCGCATCTTCCGGGATTGCTGAAACATTGCTACCGGGAGGTAGAACCACTCATTCGGCTTTTAGGTTGCCGCTTGATCTATGCCGGTCACAAACTCTTCTCTGCAACATAACAAAGAATTCACCACAGGCTGAAGTTCTGCGGAGATGCAAACTTATAGTTTGGGATGAGTGCTCGATGGCACACAACGGTGCCCTTGAGGCACTTGACCGAAGTCTCCAAGACATCTGCAACACCTCCGACCTGACTCTACCTGTTATTCCTAAAGGTACACGCACTGACGCTGTCCGCGCCTGCCTGAAGTCGTCTGCCCTTTGGCGCCACGTGGAGACTCTTAAACTGAGCACGAACATGCGTGCCTACTTGAATGGGGACTTCAGATCCGCTGAGTTCGCACGGGGGCTTCTTGCTCTTGGAGATGGGAAAATGCCATCTGACACACAGGGTTTTGTGCAGATGGATCAGCTTGCCACCACTGTTGAATCACCAGATGAATTGATGAATGCAGTCTTCTACAACCTCTCCACTAATTTTGCCGATGCCGATTGGCTTGCTGGGAGGGCCATATTGGCACCGAAGAACTGTACAGTTGATTCCATCAACCTTAAACTGTTGGATTGTATTCCCGGGCAATGTCATGTTTATAAGTCCATTGACAGAACTTCCGATCCATCTGAATTAGCTGAGTATCCCATAGAAGTTTTGAACTCCTTTCAGCCGTCCGGACACCCACCTCATATTCTTCTGCTCAATGTTGGTGCTCTGATTATGCTAATCAGGAATTTGCTCCCACCTAAACAGTGCAACGGGACTCGCCTCATTATTAAATCCCTTTCTCCGAACCTGATTGAGGCGACCATTGCAACTGGCTGCGGCAAGGGGGGAGTCATTCTGATTCCCAGGATGCATCTTCTGCCGTCAGACGCAAGCATACCAATCAACTTTCGTCGCTTACAATTTCCCGTGAAGATTTGTTTTGCTATGTCCATTAACAAATCACAAAGACAGACGCTTAGCATCGCAGGTCTGCATTTACGTGAACAGTGCTTCTCTCACGACCAACTTTACGTTGGGTGCTCACGAGTTGGGTCTAAGTACAGGGTTTTCATTTACTCTCCCAACAACTGTGCTAGAAACATAACCTACACGGAGGTCCTGTAGACAACCGGCCCGGTAGCGTTTAAGCGCCATGCACACATATGCAGTCCGATTGCATAGCAGTTTTTTTGTTTGTCATATTGGTTTTAACGTTAGGTCGTCGTAGTCTCCACTTGCCATTACTAAGACATCTTTGTAAAGGTTATCCAGCTCTATTGCTGCCTTCTGACTTTCATACCTTCACCCTCCATCATCGCGTTTGTTTGTACACTATGATAACCTCACCGTATTCAGTTGCAATACAAGCTGCTAGACACATGAACACCGGCATTAGATATGATTGCTCCACTAAAGTTCCGGTTTCATTAACAGTTGATCGGAGCACCTGCAGTTCGTACCAGTGCATACAAGCACATTCACACTTGAGAAGCTTCGGAGTCGTGTGCGTCTACGAAATTCAGGCTTCTGCTTCCATATACACTTTACGGCTGCCATGGGTGAAACATGTCAGCCATACGGCTCTATTGTTTTGTTTGTAGTCGTGTAAAAAAACCTAAAAACACACGCCAAGTACGGCGGCCCCGGTCGATTTTCATGAGCTCTCAGCCGTGATGTTGACTGCGATTGAAGAGAAGGCATTTTTTTCATTGCAATTGAGGCGCTCGGCCGTACGGCGACCCCGGTCCGGTTCCATGAGCTCTCAGCGTGATGTTGACTGTGACTGAACGATGGCACTTCTCCATTGCAATTACGATGCTCGGCCTTACGGCTACACCCGTTGCGGTTTTAAGGGCTCTCAGCCGCGATGTAGTTAGTGACAGATCAGAATAAAGGAAGTTATGTCACAGAAATTTTCTTACCCTGACACCACGTCACTGTTTGCTCTACACTCGGTTTTACGGTTCTGCTTTGTGGTCGTGGCAGTGCTTTTTTTTTGGTGGGGGGGGGGACATAAGACGCGTCTTTTAGTTAGACAAGCGGTTTGTTTGTGATTGCGCACGACACATACTTTATGTCTATGGCTTCCTCACGGCAAGTTTTCCCTTCAACCCCTATGAAATGTTGCAACTGAATCGTGGTTCTTTGACTACTTACCACAAGTGCTTCCAGTAATACTTAACGATCCAATTGGTTAATGCAGTAACTGCTGCCAGCTTTTACTCACAGATGCCTTAGTAATGGCAAATGACTGATGCTACAACGGCTTTCCGTTACTTCCTTCGATACCTTCGAATACTTGGGCCTGCATGATGTCTGCTTAAACTTTGTGTGCATAGCGTTTCAACGTTTTGTAGAAACTTAGTTTCTGTCGACTTACAAAGCACATCTTTCAAAGCAACAACCGTCCCCAACTCCTACTGTTACATCCCCGGGCAACGCCGGACTCTACTGCTAGTATATATATATATATATATATATATATATATATATATATATTATTATTATATTAACAATTATATTAGTAGAAGTATTGATTTTACTCATCACTGATCAAAAAAGGTTTCTTAATTTATCAACGTGTTTTTTTGGGGTTTTTTTTGCCTCTTTGCAATAAAGCTTACTTATTTAACACTTAGCACTTATCAAGCACTTCAGAATTATTGACCAGACTTGAAATAGACTGGTTTAAAGTGTCTACCTAACATCGAAGTGAACAAATTTGTTGGCCTTATACTAAAATGTTTCACTGTGCCATTTACACTTCTACTCCTATTTATTAGAGAATTCTGTTGTCAGTTGATACAATGAAACAAGATTAGCGGCTTGCTGACTGAACAAAACAATCATGTCTGATTCACAGCACAAGCAATTTTGTCTTCTTTTGTAAAAGTTCTGCGGCAATGACTTTTCATTTTTCTCAAATCATTTTTTGTGACATTTTTAAAGCCGGTTTTTCTTGTTATTTTCTTGCCAATGTTTGCATTTATTTTTTAATTGAGAGACTCTTGGCTCCCAGGAGAGGAACTTAAAATCTAAAACAAGGACTTTTAATAATATACTCATCAGGAAGGAATTTCAGTCACACACTATATATATATAAATATATATATATATATAGAGAGAGAGGGCAATTTAAAAAATATCTTACATATGTTAGATTTGGTTTACCCCCCTTTTTTAATTTAGAGTTGAAATCTAACCTAGGGAAGATATTTTTGCTCAAGTTGCTCAATAAACACTACCCTGAGAGTTCTATGTTACACAAGATGTTCAATAGAAACAGAGTTACTGCTGTACTAGCAATTTAGGTCTTCTTCCTTTATGTGCTGTAACCCTTTAGGGCGTAGGTGATTAGGACCCTCCAGCTCATCCTGTCCCTTGTATCTCTCATAGTAATAAGTTTTGTCTTTTTGTTATTTCGCACAGACCCTGTTGTGCCATCCACTTGCTCAAGCCATCAAGTATATCACGCGCTGCTTTCCCCTGTCCGTCCTATGAGTATTAGATTTTACAAGTCCCCCTGTCCATATATTTTTTTCTTCAGGTTCGGGTCGTTAAGGAGTTGGGTTGTATTGCAATTTGGGTACTGTGTTAGGTTTCTTCAGTTTATGTAGTTTCACTCTTAGTTTACATATAACAGGGATGTGGTCGCTTCCGCACTTGAATACGTTTTGCAATGAACAACTGCATTGTTGAATCTTTTGTTAATGGTTATGTAGTCAATTTGATATTTAGTTTCTCCTCCTTGACCTCTCCGTGTTCTTGGAACCAGGTTTTAGCTATTACCTGGTCATTGAAAGTGTCCTATTGGACACATTTTTCTCCGCGTTCCTAGTCAGAATTTGCTAGCTATCTCCTCTGCCCTCTCATTGCCTACTTTGGCATTCAGGTCTCCAATGATAATTATAACTTCTTGTGATTTGCAATGAACCTTGGTAAGAAGACAAATTTCTGATAAAAAGGATTACCGTCGAAAAATGAAAAGAAATATGATTTCAGTTTAGAAAACATCTACTTTTACTTGCCTCACGAGTGTCTCTGGGACATATATATTAATTTTAGAAGAGTCCCTTTTAAATCCACATTCTTCGTGCTTAGGAAAATTTCTGAGAATTTTTTCGTTCTTTATTGTTCAACAGCAGGAGAATTTTCATTTGTGAACTTCTAGTCTCTCTGCAGCTGGCTGGTAACTTTCTTGATGCTCGCTTTTGCCCACTGACCTGAGTTTTATTTATTTTGAAAAGGTGGCTCACAGAAGACTCCACCCAAGTTTTCACAAGGGCATGAGATCACGGATCTCATTGGCCACAAAATATGAAAAATCAATTTTTCATAAACTTGAAAGGGATTGCGACGCGTATCGCCACATATATTTAACTTTGACTGGGAATGACGTGGAAAACGGAAAGCTAAGACACTGGAGGTTACCAAACATGTAGCGGTCACAATGCAATTTATATTTGACGTAAAATAGCACATAGTATAAAATACAAGCCAGAATGTAATGGTTCAAAACATAACAATTGGATTTATTAGTGTTTTGGTGTACGTGCATATAAGCTGAAGGTTTGATAAAGTTCCGTCTTTTAGATTTGGGAAATATTTGTACCGGAGTTCACGAAGTTGAATGAACTATTGAACTGTAGTTTTAGAAGAATAAAGTTCCTGTTGCATGTTAGGAAATGTGAATTGGTAAATTTGGTAAGAGTTCAGAAGAGTTAAGAGTTTGTACTTGCGTGAATGTTGGTAATGTTCTTTAACGTCTGGCCGCAAGGTTAAGACGAGAGCTCTTGAAGATTACATTTTGGCAGCAAGGAATAAGACTCGATAGAAAACGGAGAGAGAGAGAGCTTACACGTGTTTTGTTTATATAAGGTGGCGTATCACGTGGCTTAGTGAGCGGGAAATTTCATTCCTCGCGTGTAGGATATCTGATTGGTCGGAATTGACCAATCAGCGAGCTAGTTTTGAAGAGATTAACCAATGAATGCTTGTCGCATGATGTGATGATAATCACTACAGTGGAGGAGTGTATTTTCCCGCGGGGCGGGGGTAACTTGCAAATGTGAAAGATTCCACAAGATCCTTCATAATTTTGGCGGTTTTTATCCGCTGAGCCGGAAAAAAAAGTGTAACAACTTCATAAAATATACTTCTCTCAAAAGAACGTGTAGAAAAAAAACAACCTAGATGATTAATAAACATTTATTCAAGACTAACATTTTTAATGTAGTAAAAATAAAAATTTTAAATAAATAATATAATTTTAGAATTACATGTGATATATTGTCATATACAATTACAATTATTTTAACGAAGTTCTTAAAAATCTTATTTTCCAGTCTTGGAACCAACCGTACTAAAATAGCCTCCAATAACCAAATAAGAGTTGCATTCTCTCTAAACTAAAATATTGTGAGGTACCAAGTAAATATCTAACTCGCTACACGAGCAATAATTTACTAATCATCGCTTTACAATGGATGTCGAGTGTGATTTTCTATAGATAACATTTTTAAAAAGCCACGAATTCAAGCAACGGTTTCGTTGATTTTGTGTTGAGTGACGCCCGCCCGGTGAACTTATATAAAGGACTTTCGACTTTGCTAAAAATATTTCCCATGTACTAGATAAGCGCATTGTAAAGGCACAGTGCTCACCCTTCACGCATCCTACCCGATGATCGACGAGTGAACTTAATAATAGCGGCGGGGATTGTAGGCGAAAGGCCAAAAGCGAAAAAGATAAGACGTAAACAAACCCAAACAGACGACAGAGAGACAAAAAAAATGTAGTGTTTAAACGGTGAGGTCACAGACCCACTTCTTTTTAATGAATTAAGCAAACAAAGAGAAAAAAAAAAAAGAATTTTTTACTAACATTCGCGAGAAACAATATGCGTGTCCACGTCATTAACTTTATCTCGAGTCCACGTTTTATTTACAGGAAGCAGAAAAAGTGACCGTTTCATTCGCCCCCGGTGCTATTCTCAGAACGAGAGAGCAAATACGCGACTAAAAAGTTGACAGGAGAAACAATAGTCATACCTGCACCAGCATTTGACTAACAATTAGTAGTGTTTGGATTTTTAAATTTACATCAGCGTATTTTTCTCAAGGCTTTCCTATTAGTATTTTTTTTTTTAATTTAATTAGCAAATTCTCATTTTTTCTCTATTCCATGCTTAAAATAACTCTTTACAATTTAAACTATTTACAAATTTTACATCATTTGGACTGTTGTCCTCATCTTTATTGCTATATCCACGACGTTTCGGTCGTTGTACGCGCCAGCTTTCTTCAGGTGATATACGTTGGAATATTGGATCGAACCCTTTATTCCGTTCACCGAACCACTAGAACCGAGTTTTAGAAAACATACGGAGTTGAGTTATTAAAGGAAAATAACTGAAATTGAGATATTCAGAAAAGATATGGAACTAGAAATATCGTCCTCCGTGGACGAAATAAAAGGTTCGGTTCGAAATTCAAATGTATACCACCTGAAGAAGACCTGAGCGTACAACGTCCGAAATGTCGTGAATATGACAATAAAGATGAGGACAACAGTCCGAACAATAGTTACAATACCTCATCTCAGAAATATAAACAAATCCTCGTTGCAGTTAGAAAATCTGGTCACTTCGACGTTGTATAATGGATAGCAAGCTTGTCTCGCTAGATCAACTATAAATAGGGAGTTTGATCCTCACTGGGTGCCACATGATTTGGGCCTTGTGCCACATCTAAGTTATGCTTAGAAAGCCACCATTACATTTAGAAAATTTACTTTTAGTTGCGTTAGGATAAAAATTCTGCGCCTTGCTTTGTATTTGAATTATGTATGTTTAATTTTAGGACTAATCTGAGTCTTATCATGCTAATAGAAATAACTGTATGTTTCTCAACAGAGCGTTTTCCAACATTTCATTCTCTAACTTCTGGCATTGAGTATTTCCAACAATAATCACTTTACATTCTCATCACTTTCGTTTTCATTTGAACCTTGCGAACAAGATGCATTTTCCAGCGTCATTTTTAAGCTTCCTCGCGATTCAACTGTAGTTCCACGGAATTTGGTCCTGCCTTGTATCCCAACGCAACTGAACATTAGTCACAGACTTCAACCGGAACCAAATTCTGTCTTTTTAAATACAATCACTTCCAGGTTTCAGCTGGCTTTCAGATGACTTTGATGTCAACTGTAATCCCTCGATTTGACCCAGTGCGTCTTTGAAGTGAATTTTTTCTTAATTACATGAGGCTTTCTCGCAACGACTTTTCTGGTCTGTCTCTTTTTGCTACGTATCAATTCCGGATTTTTTATTCAACCCATTTTCACAATTTTCTATAGGCTCTATAGTCCAACCCCGTGTATTCCAAAATACTATCTTAGGTCAAGTATCATGGCGGACTTAGCGTCGGCCTGGGTAACAATTTCTTACCACAAATTTCAAAAGAACATAATGATTCAGTTTCCGTATAAAATAAATCATCTTCTGGTTTTGAATATTGGCGGCTAGACAGAAAAAATGAATCAACTTACATATTTTCTAATAAGATATGTATTATCCTAATAATAATGAGTATTGTTTCCCTTGGGCTTTTTTAATTTAGCTTACAATAATTCAAAACAAACAGAATATGATCTGTTTATGTAACACGAGGTTAAAAACTGCAATCCGTGCGTGCTTTCAACATAGCTCCTGAGTATACCTCTGACCCAAAACTAAAGAGTCCTCTAGTCCAGCTTAGAAAACAGCTTTATCAGGGTGTTGAGGTTTCAAGATTATTTGAAATGCTCCATGTTTTTTTTGGGGGGTTTTTTTGGGGGGGGTGGCTTTGTACAATAATATTTACCCTGAATAAGTCCCAAGAGCCACTCGAGGTAGAGCGTTATAAAGTAAATGTTCGTGACATGGCGGTTTATAGTCGTGAAGTTTAGAACTGGTGGAACTAAAGAACATAGTTCGTCTGAACACTTTCCATGGAAATAGCGATAGAGACTTGCGAGTTAATGATGCCAAGATATGTCACTGATGAATTCACCAAATATCTTTTATATATCGATAAATACTTTTGAAACAATGCCTTGCCTTTTCACCACTTTATGCAATGATCTATAAATGACACTTACCTTGATTTCTCATCATAAAGAATTCAGAAAAAGCACAGTTTCAATAAAACCAACATAAATTTTTATTTCCTAGAACATATTTTTGGAAGACAAAAGTTGCTGACCAACTTACAAACAGAACGATTTGTGAAACCTTTATATAATTTTAAAAAACTCTTCCATTCTTAAAAATAAAAATCTTTGAATTTTGAAATCTTATTTTTTTTTTTCTTTAATAATTAATATGTGTGAATAGTAAATAGATTTTTCAACTTTCTACATTAGGTGTACGATCTTTTATTTCTGTATTATAAAGATTTTCTTCGGGTGCAGTTAAGTTCCACAAAAAACAGACACACTTGAAGAAAAGAAGCAACTCAACGACAGTATTAAATTCGAAGGTTTAACCTTCGAATTTAATATTGTCGTTGAGTTGCAAAGGTACAAAGGTTTGTATGGACAAATATGTTAAAAAAAGGCTTGCAAATATAATTTCGGACTTAACTGCTAGATGATTGTCCAAGGAACACGTGGGATTTGTGGCTTCTGGACTTCATTAACGTTGGGAAGGACAGCTCCAATATACATGTGGCCACTACGGCTGTTACGTTGTAAAAGAGGAAGATTTCAAGTTCGAATTTACTGCGTGGCCCCAAAGTATATGTCCTGATTGGACAGTAGGTAGCCAATCAGAATCCCAGATTAGTAATATTAGGTTGGTGCAAAAATAATGTCGTTTTCTCACATAGTAACATATGTGAGAAAACGACATTAATTTTGCACCAGTTTCAAGCTCAAGTTTGAGTTTTAAATGGTAATGGGTTAACTCCCTTGACTATCACTTTCAAATTCTTATCGAATTTTCTTTTTTATATCTTTGTATTTTGCCATTTTTATTTTATAAGTGTCGTAAAAACAAATAACCTTTCATCTATTATACAGCCATGTTAACATTTACCTCTTAGTATCGCGTTGAATATCTTTTTGGTCTACCCCATGACAATCGACTGTTCTGATACTAACTGAACAATAGTTTTTTAAGTATTAGGTTATTGAAAAACTTGCAAAAACTAGTATTTTATTTATTTATTTAAATATGTAAATTAATCGCATTATTAATTTATTAAAATATTTTCCTTGATTTTCTATGATTCAGCAAAATGCATCCTATCATAAAAAGAACGATTCCAGCATGGTTCAATGAATTCGTCAATATTTCGAATCTGTTGTAACAGCCGACCAGAGAAACAATATTCTGTGGAGTGAAACAAGTGTTAGCCTGGAGAATATACGGCATGCAGAAGAACTTCCTTTCCTAGCTGCTTGGTAGTTTAAGTCATTTAAAAACCTAGGAGGAGGAAAAAAACAGGTTTAACCAAAGAGTACCATCCATGTTAAACATTAGAATTGTGAGTTTCTATATGTTCAATTAATTTTGTTCAATGTGCCTACCTCAGAGTAGTCTAGGGGAAAGGAAACCACTACTTTCCTAAGAACAGCCAATGTTATTTACACTTTGCAGATATTAAAGAAAAGGAAACTGTGGACAGCTGTTATTGCCTACAGTCTTAAGAGATATAATTAAAAGAAAAAATCACTTTTAGGTATTTTTGTGTAAGTACAAAATAAAATTGGTAATTGCCAAAATACAGGTTAAATCATGTCCAGGCTTGTTCTAATAAGATTGACAGCTTCGACAAACATTTCCTTTTCAATCTTTCGAACGTTAATTGTTCTCATTATTTCTAAAGTAACAAATTAAGTGAATATGAGTGCTAGTTCTTCACTTTTGTTCCTTATATTTGCTTGTTCTCTCTCTCTGGTCAGTATCTGTCAAGCCAGAAGAACGAAGAAAAATTAATAAAACTGCTATTTATTAAACCTGTTCATGTTGAAGTAAGAAAACAAATACAAGTGGTATGTTGTGTTCTAAATTAACAACAAAAAGAGTAGATAATTTTCATTGTTTAAAAAGCAAAATTAGTAAAGTATGTAGTGTACTGAAGTTATTCCTCAAGGGGGTAACTCTGAATCAACGTTTTAAGGCATGAGAATGTCTAATGACGATTTGAAGCAGGAGATAGCTTAAACTGTGAAAAAACTACAAATAAAAAAAAATACGTCGAGTAGAAAAAGAAAATGAATTTGTAGAGTGGAAGGTCTGATTAGATAATGGGGCCTTCCTAAGTCAGACTTTGTAGGAATTATATTACCTCTTCCGATGTTATATAAACAGCCGAGTGACCAGGGGGTCAAGTGTATTTTTGTATCTGTATTTCGTATGACAAGATTTATGTTGAGATCATAGACAAGGAACACCACTGGAAAATTCGTAAACTTCAGGAATCAGCACATATGCTAGGCCACAAAATTCTCCTGAGCCGACCAAGCATAGAAATAAATACAATATGGGAACCAGTAATAAAGAGTGCCAAAGAAAAGCAATGATAACAACAAAGTTGCAATATGAGCTCTGGTAAAAGCATGGAATGATAACAGCAAAAATTGCAATATGAGCACTGGTAAAAATGGATGCTGAAGACATTAGGCTTATAATACCCAAAATTTCATACCTCAAAGACACATGGCACAGTGGATAGATCCAGTGACAGGACCCAAAGAGTGTGAGTGCAAAAACTGGTTAAGGCAGTGGAGAACTTGGAGAGGGTAATTAACAGGAGATAACTCATAACTGACATCCACTAAACATGGCACGTTGAACTAGACCAGTCTACCCCAGTGAGTGAAATAAAGGATTCAGTTCGACATTCCAACCACCTGAAGAAGGCCGGAGCGTACAACGGCCGAAACGTTGTGATAAATATGGCGACAAAGATGAGGACAATAATGTAAATAATCAAGATTTATGTATTTCTAAAATTTCTCAAATTCCAAACAAGAATTTTTGCTATGTTTATTTAAAATACTATAAAACTACATACTTTTATAGATTAACAAATATTAAGAAATGGACAAAGTCCGACAATTTATTTATTAAAGACATTTTTATGTTTAACGTTCTTTTTATAGATACAAGTATTTAAGTAAATGCTCTGTTTATAATAAACAGTATTAAATAACATTTACCGGCCTGAATGTCCGAGAAATTTTCATAGAAAATATTCGTCCTTTGACAGGATTCAAACCTGCATCCTATACGGAACCGTCATTTAGCCCGGCGTGCCTAACCGATTCGGCCACAAAGGATCGTTCGGTTAGCAAGGTCGAATTTACTGCTTATAAACTTCAATCTTCCATGAATCTCGTACATTCATAACTGCTCATGTCGTATCAAATGTAAACAAATGACGTCATACATTAAGAAATGGACAAAGTCCGACAATTTATTTATTAAAGACATTTTTATGTTTAACGTTCTTTTTATAGATACAAGTATTTAAGTAAATGCTCTGTTTATAATAAACAGTATTAAATAACATTTACCGGCCTGAATGTCCGAGAAATTTTCATAGAAAATATTCATTCTATACGGAACCGTCATTTAGCCCGGCGTGCCTAACCGATTCGGCCACAAAGGATCGTTCGGTTGGCAAGGTCGAATTTACTGCTTATAAACTTCAATCTTCCATGAATCTCGTACATTCATAACTGCTCATGGCGTATCAAATGTAAACAAATGACGCCATACATTAAGAAATGGACAAAGTCCGACAATTTATTTATTAAAGACATTTTTTATGTTTAACGTTCTTTTTATAGATGCAAGTATTTAAGTAAGTGCTCTGTTTATAATAAACAGTATTAAATAACATTTACCGGCCTGAATGTCCGAGAAATTTTCATAGAAAATATTCGTCCTTTTAAAATTCTATGAAAATTTCTCGGACATTCAGGCCGGTAAATGTTATTTAATACTGTTTATTATAAACAGAGCATTTACTTAAATACTTATATCTCTAAAATGAACGTTGAACATAAAAATGTCTTTAATAGATTAATAAATCCAACATTTGAGACTTTGAAAATGAACGCATTCCACGAGAGGTCATCTGCTTTTAGACAAAGAAAAGTCATTAAAATATCTTATTGAAAAACACGTAATATATCAATGTCAGAAGTGCTCAAATTTTCTTATATATACGAGACAATATTCAGATTGACACAGGAGAGACCTGATAACAAGATAAGTGAAGTTCAGTTCTATCGCTCCTCCTCTGATTTCTGCCTCCAACAAATTCACAGACAAAAGATCTCTCGATTATGAATTACTGCTAGAAGAATCTGCCTGTCAATTTCCTGAATCAGTAATTTCTACTTTCCTTTTCTTTCTTTTTTTTTTAACAAGTCCTTTAACATGATGGTAAAATGTTTTTTATTACAAAGTTTTCAGTTGAAAATTTTAAAGGTTGACAACCAAAAAGCCATTATTTTCTCCGCCAACATAACGATGCAGTAAAAAGTAAAATTCAAACTTTTAACGAGAATTATGTCTCGGTCATATAAACTTTGTTCTTGCGCAGTAAAATGATTTTTCTGATAATGTTGAATCATGTCTCAGGAGTTTTCAAAATTGTATATATTTCCCAGACATCGGATTTTCATCCACGACATGGAAAACACAAAAAGAAACTTGCGTTTAATCAAAGACTATAACTAGCTTCTAATTATCCCAGTTATTATAGAAAAAAGAAGCTTTTTAAAAAATACGTCGGAGAAAATGTTACATCAAAAAGTATACACAAAAATACTAAGAACATTTTCTTAAATACGCCCTTTTTAGCACACGACGAAAAAATCACTGAATAAACATTGGACAAATAAGAAGACTTAAACATAATTTACAACCTCAATGTGTAAACGGTAAATGGAAAACTTAAGATGACCGGATCTCTTTAATAATATTGAGTATAAAACGTCCCGGCACAGAATTAGAAGCTTTTAGTTTCGTATTAAAATTTGCAATTGGAATTCAAAATGGCGATATCAGACTATAATTAAAAAATCATAGAATGATAATGTTGTTTTGTTGAAGGGTACATACAAGAGATTCACTTCAAATACTATCTAAAAATCTACCCGTCAACTCAAAGTTGAACGAATTATAAATAAGAACGCCAGTACATTGAGCGATAAAACTGAATATTAAATGATAATTGTATGGTTCTATCCAAGATACTCAGAATACCATGGTCAGGTCATTTAAGTAACGAGGAAGTTATAAAGAAAATGGAAACTGAAAGGACGTGTTGTGAATATGGATTATCTCCTCTTTGATAATCCAAGCTATAAAAGCTGTACATTTCCGCTTGTCAAGTAGTAAGATTCGTCGGCGACTGTCGAACTGTCTGCATTAGCAGAGAGGAACCCGGACGAGGCTTTGCCGAAGGGCAAGGTTTCGTCCAGGGAGGTTGACAGGGCCTGAACCCGTCTAGGCGGGTTCAGAAAGGCCATATTTTTGGCCGAGCCTACGGGCTCGGGGATACCCACATTAAAACGGCCTTGTGCCACATTCGATCCTCGTGGGTGGATCGATAAATACCAACGAGTAGTAAGATTCTTAATTGAATAAAAGATTACTAGACAGAATCTCTTGTCCTGTTTTCATTACAGGACGCTTGTACTTAAAAAGACAAAGTTGAAATTTCCGGGATGCATAGTTAAGAAAGGGCTTGGATAATTTAACATTCAAAGGACATGTTAAAGACAAGAATGTAAACGAATAATCTTCTTAACGGGTTTATTTTAAAATAGATGGTGGAGCAGTGACTGGGACGAATGGTAAGGGGATAATTGTTGCTTAGAGTTGTGAATGTTAACAAGGTTGTGGGTTTTGTGTGTATTTTTTTAGGTGAACTTGAGTTTCTGTGCGGACGTTTATATCTTTGAGTCGACTGTATTGAAACAAAATTAAATACTCTTGAGTATGACCGTTTTACTTTTTGATTCAGAAATAATTTATGAGAAGTAAGGATAAGAACGGGTCGAGCTCATGTTAACTTTGCGCTGAGTCGGGAAGACCAGACCTCTACTTCATAAGTAGGGCTGCTAAAAACACGTCCGACGATGTCGCTGTTAAATGGAAAAAGTTCAGTCGTCAGTGAACCAGGGAAATTAGCATTCTACAGTGGGAACGCTATTACCGTTTGGTTCACATGTTGAAGCCAAGAGGAGGAAGAGAAAGATTCTGATCTTTCCGGAAGTGGGATCGTAAAATCGCACATGTGACCAGAAACCATTTCCGGTTTCTTTTTAACTTGCATCATGGGAAGATTATTTATTTATTTTTAATTCTTTATCATTATTTTATTTATTGGTTTTATTTCATTTTTCCACAGAGCTGCAAAGAGTAAACTGCAGAAAGCCGTTATGACCCACAACCTGAAAGGATACATCATGACATTTTATGGATTAAATGGAGAAGATAAAATTAATAAGGAAAAGAATATTCAGCGATTCAATTAAAAAAGAGAAAATAATGAAAACAAATTATGGTTACAATTATCAGAATTCTATCCAAAGATAACTATACGCTCTACGACTTAGTAAAAACTTAAAGCCAGAACATCAATTGTCTCAGGGAGAGGTAACGCTTTAGGTAACTGTTTAGGAAAAGCCCTAGCTAAAATTTAAAATAAAAAAAAACATTTTATTAGAAACAAAATAAATAACCTTTTAAAATAAATGGTCATCTCGTCAGCAAATTGAAAAAAATAACAATATATAGAAAACCTTATACCATTCAAAGATCAACCTTGAATTTGAAATACTTACTAATTCAGGGCTCTGACTAACTGCTGTCCAATCAGGAGTCCTTTTTGAGGCCACGCGGTAAACTCAGTTCTGAAATCTTCCTCTTTTGCAACTGACAGCCGTAGTTACAACACGTTATTTGGAGCTGGCGTTAATGGATTACAGAAGCCGCGAAGCGCACTTGTTCTTTGGATGCTGTTCTAACAGTTATGTCCGCAAATATAAATTATATTTGCTAGCCTTCTTTTTACCTGTTGTGTATACACATTTTTCTGTACATTAAACCCGTCAAATTTAATACAGTCGTGATGTTTCTTCTCTTCTTCAAGTCAGTCCGTCTTTGTCTTTGACTTTGTGGAACTTAACTGTAACCGAAAAATCTTTATAAATGAAGTAATTTACGTATCTAGCTTAGATATTACTAGAATGGCTAGGAGGAGATAACATTACCGACAAACTTGGATCTTCGTGTCCGCAAAAAGACGGAGTGTCAAAAGGACGGTTTTTCCATTGACACCGCTATTATTTTAACTACCTTCACTCCTCGGTAATGTTTTAAAAAACAATGATTAGAATTGTAATAAAACCCAAACACATGAAAGTAAAGTTATACATTTTCTTTGTTCTTGAGAATTGACAATAAAAATAATAAACACTATTTTAAATAAACAATCTCATAAATAAATATTGTTCAATATTTTTGTTGTAAATTCCCAAGAAAAACTGTATAAATTTACTTTCATCATATCTTCTCAAGGGTTTTATTAAACACACCACACCTACATAAAATAAAT
Source organism: Acanthosepion lycidas (assembly GCA_963932145.1). NCBI lineage: Eukaryota > Metazoa > Mollusca > Cephalopoda > Sepiida > Sepiidae > Acanthosepion > Acanthosepion lycidas. Next base: position 24,631,285 of record OZ010611.1, on the reverse strand, counting down.
AGTTATTTGTTATTAAGGAATATGTTTTTAGCTTCATTCAAAAATTCACTTGATTAATTTTAATACATTGCATAAACATTACTGTGTTACGTTGTTTTCAAAGTACATAGTTTCAAGACTGCCGGAATAACTTGTAATCACAGCTACCTTAATTAGATTGTGCACCAACAACATCTCACGACTCCCCAACAAGTGGTGACATAACGACGTGAGACAAACTTTTACAAAACTGTCGTTATTTTTTTTTCTCTACAAATAAATGTTTACAGACAATCTTCACTCTTTTAACGTGAATTTTATTATATTGGTCATGGAGCAGGGCCACATAAGCACAGCACATGGAAGCGGCGATTACCTTTAAACCGTCCTTCTTTCAACGCAAACAACGTCAATGTTTAGATTTGCAACTGCAAGCAATTTTTAAAGAAATTATTTTCCACCGACTGCGATTACTGCTCTGTAGTTGAGAAACTACCCACAAAAGTAGCTATAGAAGTTGCATTGGAATCCTTACCACATGACCTGCTGTACGATATGCTAAGGCAGGAAGTAATTGAGCAAACTGGCAAGTCAGATGAAAGCAAACTTCAGGATTTATTCAATAAGGTCAAGCTGGATGACAAAATGCTTTCACAATTGCTACGTCATATGAGAATCTTGCTAGGACCAAATGTAATGTCTCATACTATACTACGGCGTAAGTGAATGAACAAGTTACCTATGAGCACTACGCAGATCCTTGAACCTATGACGGAAAGATGATGATTTAGACAAACTTGCTGATGTTGCTGATTGCATGCATGCGATAGAGAATAATCCTTCAATGAATTATCTGTGTAACGACAGGCAAAATGATCAAGAAATTAGTCAAATTAAAAAGGCGATCTCTGAACTGACCAAGCAAATGAGATAGTTAATTAGGTGCGGAAGCTGCAGATTGTATTCGAGAAAGGTCGGAGATAGAAAGAGAAGTACCAGTAGACATATAAAAAAAAACAAATTATGATACATTATGTTGGTATCATAGAACTTTTGGTAACGAATGCAATAAGCCGTTTAATCACCAGGCAAACGAACTAGCCAGCCAATCAGCGCGACTCCATTTGACTGGACAAATAACATCACAGAGTAGTTGCTTATAGTATTTGCTTGACAAATAGTGACATGAATTTTCTTATAGACACGAGAGCACAGGTCAGTGTTATCCCAGTTACGTCTAGTATAAAGAAAAAAAAAAACTTCAGCGTATAAGCTACAGGCAGCAAATGTATCGACTATAATGATGTACAACGAAAAAATACTTAGGTTGGGTCTTAGTTTGAAACGAGAGTTCAAATGGCCATTTATAGCAGACGTTAAAATACCCATTGTTGGAGCTGACTTTCTCACTTACTACAAGTTACCTGTGAATTTGGAAAAAAGGACCTTGTCAGATGATGAAAAAAAGTTGAAACTTTCAGACATTCGCACTGCACACAGGAATTGCTGCTGCACTTTCCCCGGAAGGCGAATTCAGCCACATTCCGTCCAGACACAACACCCAGACACAATCCGTCCTTTATTGCAACCTAGTTGTCAAGACATATGACTACTCACCACCAGTGACGGCGAGAGCGGCGGGTGGGGCAGCCGGCACAAATGTGCCGGGCCTCGAAACCCGATGGGCCTCAAGAAAATACCTTTAGGGGTTTAGGGGGAATTCTTTACAAAAGGTAGAGAGTAAAATTACGAAACGGTATTTTATTGAAAAAAACAAAAAAACATAAAACAACTAAAGACTAAAACCAGTTCCAAATCAGCTTAAAAGTTCAATTTTTGAACTTTCATTGAAGCAAAATTCGTGATGAGTTCCTCAAAGTCTAATTCTTGTGCAAAATCACACTTGATCGCAAGAGTTGCCAAGTAAGACATGCTCTTTAAAAAGTCTTTTAAGACACGCAAGATTGAGCTTGTTTATCCCAACTTCTCCTTTTCCGACTGGGTGGGGAACCTCAAAATAATCTGAATGCCGAACCTCGGAAATTCTCTCCCCGGCCCGGTACTGCTCACCACATCCAGACAACAGGGCAATCTACTCACGCGGTACTGTGTAGACTGTGATCGAATAAATACAAATTTGCCAAACAACAAGAGTTTCAGAACAGGGAATAGTCCATCCTTCTAAAAACTCTTGGGCATTTCCAATTCATCACCTTTTAGCAACAAAATGATTTTGTGTGATACTAGAACGCAAGACCTTATATTCCTCCAACATTACGCAAAGCCATTTTCTGGTACTTTCATAGCATGTCTCATTCAAGTATAAGCGAAACAGTTAAGTTGATCACACAACGATCCGTGTGGCCCAGTATTACGACTGACATACGTGACTAATCTATAAATTGTCTATCCTACCAGGCGTTATAAAATCAGTAGACACATTATGTCTCCCATGGGAGTTTTTAGTGGGCCGGTCGGACCCTTCACCAACGTTCATATCGACTCTCCCACCTATAATAAGTAAGAGTAGTAAGAGTAACGAGTGAGTCAGTCAATGTCAGTCGACCGGCTGATTGCTTGAACTCCCTGCCTTCGGGCGGGGAGGAACCCGAAGGAGGCTATGCCGAAGGGCGGATTCTCTTTCGTGGAGGTAAACCGACCCTGAACCCGTTTATACGGGTTCAATGGGCATATTTTTGGGCCGAGCCCACGGGATCGGAAATCCCACGTTAAAAACGGCCTTGTGCCACATGACGCCCCAGTGGGAGGGGGGACTGAATATCGTCAGTCGATGTCGGACGACCGGCTGAACGGTTGAACTCTCTGCCTTCGGGCGGGGAGGAACCCGAAGGAGGCTACGCCGAAAGGCGGATTCTCTTTCGGGGAGGTAAACCGATCCTGAACCCGTTTATACGGGTTCAATGGGCATATTTTGGGCCGAGCCGACGGGCTCGGAGAGCCCACGTTAAACTGGCCTTGTGCCACATGATGCCCACGTGGGGGGGGACTAAATATAGTCAGTCGATGTCAGACGACCGGCTGAACGGTTGAACTCTCTGCCTTCGGGCGGGGAGGAACCCGAACGAGGCTATGCCGAAGGGCAGAGTTTCGTTCGTTCGGGGAGGTAAACCGACCCTGAACCCCTTTATACGGGTTGAAAGGGTATATTTTTGGCCGGGCCCATGGGCTCGGAGATCCCACGTTAAACCGGCCTTGTGCCACATAATACCCTCGTGGGGGGGTGACTAAATACTAGTCGATGTCGGACGACAGTTAGTCGAATACGAAAGTATCAGCGACCACAACAAGATTTCTCTGCGTAATATATATTATATCAAGTTCCTAACGTTTCGTACGTCGAACCTATTTTAGGACCGATTTAGTACAAATACAAGCCTCCACCGAGAAGTCACTCCACACCAGTTTCGTTGTCGATTGCTACTTACGTTGGCCGGCGGCATATCTGATCGAAGATACCTGTACAGAAAAGGTCATTATCACATTTCTTGACAAATGGATTTCACAATTTGGTGTGCCAACCACGATCATGACAGATCGTGGTCCTCAGTTTCTAATCTATTTAAGGACTTTACAAGAGTTCTAGGCATACACCATATCAAAACAACCGCATACCATCCATACGCAAATGGTATGGTGAAGAGGTCTCATCGTCAGTTAAAAACTGCATTAGCAGCTAGTGATAACCCAAACGATTGGGCAAAAAACTTGACACTGATTTTATTACCAATACGGAACACTTTAAAATAACATTTGCAGTGTACTCTGGCAGAAATTGTTTTTTGGTACGGCCATGGCCTTACCGGGCTACATTTTTAAAAAAATAACTTTCAGCCGTCAACGATATTTGCACAAGAATTAAAGTTAAAAATGTCGCGATGGTTACACAAATTTATATCCCCAAAACACTTGCACAATTACGAAAAAAAATTTTCTACGCAACGATTTCACCAAGAAACCATTAGTGCCATGTTATAATCGTCCGTTTGTCGTTTGTGGTAGAGAGGATAAATATTTTACAATTCTGCGCAATGACAAGAGAGAAAATATATCCATTGACAGAATCAAACCAGTTTACATTGACACAAAAGATACGAAAATTTCACAGTCACCAACATTTTCAGGTGATAATGTGACACTGGTCACAAAAAAAGGGTTAATTTAAAAAAAAAAGGGTTAATTTAAAAAAAAAGGGTTAATTTAAAATATGAACTTGAATAGACGGAGAGACGGGATAATATATAAACTGAAAGAAGGAACAGAATGGTTTCCTATCGAAAATCTAGCTTGAAGACATACCTGAAAAGAATGACTTTATTGGTTTTAGGAAAGATATTATCAGAGACCATGTGGAAGGCGTTAACCCACAAGGTCCAAGGCGAAAGTTGTCAGGTCGGCCGAAAGTTATCTCAAAGTCAGGAGTCAAATGACCAAAATCAGACATTTACGCATAAACTCTGAGTGTCACTTCCGGCAACATTTAAAAATATTCAAAAATAAAATTCATTATTTACATTATTGTCCTCATCTTTGTCGCCATATTTATCACAACGTTTCGGCCGTTGTACGCTCCGACCTTCTTCAGGTGGTTGGAATGTCAAACTGAACCCTTTATTTCCCTCACTGGGGTAGACTGTTCTAGTTCCACGTGCTATGTTTAATGGATGTCAGTTATGAGTTATCTCCTGTTAATTTCCCTCTAAAAGTTCTCCACTGCTTTAACCGGGTATTGAACTCACACTCTTTGGGTCCTGTCACTGGATCTAACCAACGCCTTTATCCACTATGCCATGTGTCCTTGAGAAATATAGACAGAGAATAAAATTCATATTATTATTCGACCGATGACAGCGCTTCCCTCGCATTTTTGAAGGGCTTCATTTTGACCCAGCACCTGCTACATGGAAACTATAAATACCAAAGATAAAAAAAGAAAGAGTTAGAGAATAGGGATTGCGTATTGTGAACTTGTAGCGACAGTGTTACCAATATTTAACTTTGGCTAGGAAAGGTGGGATTAAGGACAATGCGTGGACGCAATGCAATTTATATTTGACGTAAATAGCGCATAGTATAAAATACAAAACTGAACGGAATGATTTCAAAACATAACATTTGAATTTATTAATGTTTGACATACATGTAATGCAAACTAAAAAGGTAGGACAGAGCCGTGTCCCTTTGATTAAGGTAATAGTTGTACCTGAGTTCATATTAAAAGGAAGTAATATTAAACTGTAATTTAAAAGAATAAAGTTTCTTTAGCATGTTTGGAATTGTGAGTTGTAAAGTTGGTACAAGTTCAGAAGAGATTTCAGAGTTCGTACTTGCGTGAATGTTGGTAATGGTCTTTAACGTCTGACCGCAATGGCTAAGACGGGAGTTCTTGAAGATTACATCTTGGTACTTGGTAGCAAGGAATGAGACGCGCGAGAGAGAGATGAATGAAAAGAAACTACTCGGGGAGCTTACACGTGTTCTGTATTTATAAGATCGTGTATCACGTGGGAGGCTCCAAGGATATTGAGCGGGAAAACAGATGGGTTGCGTGCAAGCGGTTTGATTGGTCGGAACTGACCAATCAGCAAGCTAGATTGAAGGTGATTGACCAATGAATACTTGTTATATATTTGTAAGATTGTGATGGTGAAAATTATAAAAGGAATTGTGCATTTCCTAGCAGGGGTTAACTAGCTTGTTGTGGAAGCGTCCACGAACTCAAACATGAATCACTCATCAACTGAATTGACATTTCCCGCTTTACCGACGTAGATTCTCCAACAAAATTAAGTACCTACTTTTCCTTTCTTTTTACACCCCAATGTATATAAGGAACTTTTCCTTTCTTCTCAAGGGATTTATTAAACACACCACACTATGTAGAAAACACCAAATAAATTTTTATTTGTTACAAAAAAAATCTATATGTTTATTTTCATTCAAAAGTTTACTTGTTTAAATTTAAACTTTGCATAACTTTACTGTGTTACGCAGTTTTCAAGGTACATAATTTCAAGGTTGTCTTATTCAAGACTGCACCCGGAATAATTCACCAACAACATATATCACGACTCTCCAAACAGTCTAAATTTGTAAAATCAGAAATATTTCTCTTCGATGATCAACACAGTCATAAAATTTATCGACTTTATAGAAGTTAATTTTTTCCACATTAAATAAAAGTATTTACCAGCAAGCATTGCCAATGGATTATTTTATTGTCAGCGTTTTAGCCTGCTTTAGAATTTTTACAATCCAGGCTTCGCGTCTCTGAAGTTCTTCCGATTTTTTGCTTTCCAGTCAACTTTGATCTTCAAAGACTTGAATGCAATGTCAATCATTATCATTCTCTTTAATTCCTTGTTCATTTATTGGCTTCTCTCAATGTTTTTTTTTGGGGGGGGTCAGATTCTTTCACGCTCAGTAACCCCGTGCGTCTTTGTGGCTTTATTGCTTTGCTTATGGTGGAATAATTAAAGAAATTAAACAAACATCACAATAGGAAAATTTGGAATAATTATAGGTTTTTAATACAAAGTCCAAAGAACGTGCAGCCCCAAATATCTATATAAAAACAAATACATAGAAAATTTTAAAATCCTGCAATATCCTAGTGATTGCCAATAGAAAAACATACAAAATCCACAAAAATAAAAAGTTTAAATACAAAAACTAAATATTTTATAAACTCATAAACTTTAAAGAAATTTAGTCAATCTCAAAAATATTTCACAGTTAAAATATTTAATCAAAGCAAAACAGCTTTAAAAAATCAGATGCACGAGTTCACCAAATGTTAAAATAATGCCCTAAAATAAATAATAACAAAATAAATAATAATAACAAATAAATAAAAATAAAATAAATAAATAATCATGCATTTTAATAAATGAAATATCTTTCTTGAATGTATAATTTTAGTTTTAATTTCAAGCAAAATTTCAAATTATCAATAAGTAAAAAAAACTTTTTTGTATTTTAAACGAATTTAAATTCATTTCTCCTTGTCAGTAAACTCTATCGATTTTTGTTCATATTGATATATCTATCAACAATTCTCTCCAGTAAAATATCTTCCAAAAAATTTTTTTTCTGAAACGTTGATAAAAATTGCCGATTTAAAGGTTAATCTGTATTGAAGCAAATAAGTTTAGTTTAAAATATTGCAGAAAAGCATCTTTAATAAGTAGGGGCGCTTTTTAACGTTAGGTGGGGCTTATGCCTGATGTTTAGGAAATTTAATCAAGGAGCACCTACTTGAAAGAATGCCATTTTTTTTCGTTTTGTTTTTTAAATCAATTCACCCCAAGCAAGGAGATAATGCCACTAAAACGCAAAGGGCTACTGGGAATAAGAGATAATGAAAAGACTTTAGCGGAAACCGGAAACCCTAAACAGGAAGCAATACAAACCTCTCTTCCTGTTCAAAAAGACCTGGGAGGGGAGTATGAACCAGATGATAAGGGAACCTATCTATTCACATTACGAATACAACGTTAAAGGCTTTTTATGTCATTTTTTAACTACCCAGTAATTTAAAATATTTTGTGAAATTTAATACTTTATTAAATTAATAGTTCTTGGTTTTATAGCCTTCCTTATTTACTAAGACGCTTGTAGAAAAAATGTTAGAATGTTACCGATAAATTTCAACTTTATTATGATACCGCTGTAGTGGATGTGTTAATTATAATGGGTAAATACTTGTTAAGAACAGGCTGCGTGAAAATTAACGATTTCCACTAACATTAAAATCTCTATATTCATACATAGAATAAGATACAAAACTCAACAGAATGATTTCAAACATAACAATTAGATTTATTAATGTTTGATGTACAAGCATGCGAACTGAAAAGGTAGGACAGAGTCGTGTCCCTTTGATTTGGTAATAGTTGTACCGGAGTTCATATTAAGAAGAAGTAATATTGAACTTGTAATTTAGAAGAATAATGTTTGGAATTGTGTGTTCTAAAGTTGGTAAAAGTTCAGGTGTGATTTCAGAGGTTGGTGAGTGAGTGCATTGAGTTGTTTCGTGTTAAATAAATTTAACTTTGCAACTTCAAAAGTATGACTGACGTGGAGTAGTTTAGCAATTGGTTATCCGTCACGAAGTTCACTGGTAAACTTGTGCTCGTGCATTGTATTTATTTACATTTCTGGTCACGTGTGTGGCTTGCGAACACATTTCAAGATTTTGGGCGGTATTTTGTATTTAAACACGTGTGCGTAGGCGTTGTTATGACTTTGAAATATATTGGCCAATCAGAAGCAATTATTGTAAAACTTGCGTCTGGAGCCTGGATTGTGTTTAGCTTGCACAAAAATCTATAACTAACATGAAAATGTAAATTAGAAATGTTTTTAGCATTTCTTGTCCAATGAGGATGTAGTGTACTCAGTAATTGGTTCTGATCCACTGGCATATAGAGGTTAAGCTCTATACCGCTCATATTGTCTGATAATGTCGATTCTTGTAAATATGGATACCTATCTCCATAAAACTTAAAAGTGAACAATTCTTATAAATCGATTATTCATCGGAAAAAATTCTTAAGACATTAGTGTCCATAATACGTTTTATTCGTGAAACAAAGCTTATTCTATCATAAAAATGTATAAAAGAAATGTAAAATTATATAAAATTAATTACGGTGTGAATAAAAATTTAACAATAGACTAGGTTTATTTATTACACTTTATTTTGAGAGGGAATGCTTAAAAAACTCAAAGAAAGTTACTAACACATTCTTTAAAGAAAATATTGCTAAAAATCAAGCTGGACGGTTAATAGAAATGGTTTTAACAAAATTTTATGTGTAAAACTTTGTATATGTGAGGGTCAAGTTGATGTCAAAGAACCGACATAATGGAGCCTGACGATTTATAAAAAATGCATCTATAAAATTTGGTTTTTAAAATTTTTTAAGAGAGGCTTTTTACCTAAATATTTACCTAAATAAAGTTTTAAGACAATTGTGGTTTAAAGCGATTTTGTATTTTTTATTTTTTATTTTATTTTTGGTTTTAAAAATGATATCGCAGCAGTACTCCCTTTGCGGCCTGGTCTGGATCCTCCATAGCAGGATGAGTCAGGTACTTACTGGAGCAATACAGGGAATCAACCATTTTTCCAGCATCATTACCGATGGATCGTATGTACATGTCACATTTGAGGTTTGTGGGTTACCCCACTTTACTAAAAAAAACGTTGCTAGGGGACGCTCCTTAAGCCTATGAATAGGAAATGATATTCTCCTCCTCCCTTTTTCTAATTTTCTATTGATAATAAGATGTAGTCGCACTTAGGGAAAAAGGTGTCCCTCACTGTAGCTCGTTCACTTCACTTTCAATTACTTTTTCCCGACCTTCTTCTACACAAACGTCATACACACAACAACATTTTATATAATTAGAGTTTTCTTCTTTTATATTTATTGTTTTTGTCACCTGCAACATAATGGTGACGACAACATGACATTTTTTCCTAGATACAAAAACACACAAAACTATATAAATAAACTCAACTATGCATCGTTTAGACATTTTTCATAAACCGAGAGCCATTAAAAGTGTCATTCACAACCAACTTCTCTACCTACGCACGTACAACACACGCGGAAAAGAAAAACTTTCAAAAAAAATTATTAACTATTACAAATGTGTGATTAAACCCGATGTAAAGAGCAAAATCAAAAATTTCAAAGCTCTAAAACAATTCTACACGACATAACTCTCTGGACAAGATGTTCTCCAAATCAGCAAATTTTTTTTTTTTTTTTTTCAACACGTGCAAATAAAAAAAACCCCTAATAGCCATTATATTTACTACTACGGTCTTCAGGAGAGCAACACTCATTTCATCTTTACTGCCTTTGCTTAACCCTTTCTTTCTCTTAGGCACAATTACGCCTCCACCGGCTGATATCACTTTTTTTTTTTCACCAAAACGAAAAATACGACTTTTGTCTTACAAGGTTGAAGCACGCAGAGCACAACTCATTTTCTTTAAGAATACAGACCAGAATTCAAAAATAGATCGACGCGGACCACACGAGAAAATACCACTCAAACGTCATGGAAGTCAACTCCATTCTCAATTTTAAACAGCATTGTTTGAGCTCGATCAGAGGAGAGATCAGCTACCAATCTTTGGTTTTCTAGAGTTTTGGAGGTGCACCCATATACTGTTTTACCATCAGCATAGATATTCACTCGGACTATGCTCTTAGGCAGAATATTTATACAAAGTAGAAAGTATAGAAATTATCTCACTTGTTGGCTATTATAGCTTGTGGGGGCTTCCTTACATTGCTCAATTCAACAGCAGCGGAAAATAATCAGCAGGGTACAACCGGAAATCCCAGAATACGTAAAAACACTGACCAAGCCCAATTCAACCTCTTTTCCACCTTCCTGTTCAGCGGTCTCTACACTCAAGGCCTGCTCTTTCCCATTTTTCCCTTCCAGTGGTATCTACCTTCAAGCCCTGCGCACAAACATCACTACAGAAGACGAGGCTACTCCTGGCAGCTTGACGTCAGATTTTTCGTTCTTCCCGCGGGAACCGGCGGAGAAACCTCCCTTCAATACACCTACCAAAAGAAAACTACATACAACCCTTGCTACAAAAAACGAAGCCTGTCGTAGCAGTTTTACACTCGGATTTCTCGATCCTTTCGTGGGAACTAGCGAAGAAATCTTTCTCAACTAAAACAACTACTATACTCAAGAACTTTGTTCACTGGTAAACCCCATTTTTATCCGCTAAATGCTACTATTTTTCATTCGCTTTTCAGCCAGAAATAAAAGCTGTTGAACAGTTACTTTCAAGCTTTGTTTTTTGTTCATTCCACTCACACCGCAGAACATGCAACCGGAAAAAATCCCAACACAAGAAGGTTGGGCCGAAGAGCGAACCTCGGCGGATGCCCACGTTGATCGCTTGGGTCTTCATATATTTAAGGATTAATTAACTGAACTTTATAAAAGTAATATCTACTTTTTACTTAAAATTAAAGAAAACGTTACTTTAACCTCGTGGCGTCAAGGGTTAAAGAAAACAAATGGAACACCAAATATATTTCCAAAGTTTTCTAATAAAATAACTTATTCAGTATACAATAGATTCATTGATGAATAATACTGAAAATTTTGTTTGAATTTGTCAATTCCCTGATTTTGGGCAAATTTTAAATCGTGAGTAGCAGTTTTTTAATTTTGGAAAAAACGCATCCATATTGGCAGTTAATCCTTAAATTCACTTATTTAATTTGAAATCAATCTCTAAAATAAATATTGTTTTTTTAAGGGATTTAATTTAATGTTTATATTTTTAAGGCAGTTCAGAGTTAATGAACAATGAGTGAACGTGACAATGTTTTACAAATGCCTAAGCACTTTAAACATAAGTGTATTATGTAAAAAGTGTTTTTTTAAAGTTTGAAAGACCGTGGCAGTACCTAATATTAAGCCATACAAAAAAAAAAAAAAAAAGATCCCAGAATTTCATAAAAATTAAATGAGTGATGGGAAAAGAAGAAAAAGATTTCCAAAGGTTTTACATTTAAGGTCCCACGTTGAAGCAAAAGATAAGATTTTTAACTAAAATTTACAAGGTTCTCAAAAAGAAAACTTATTTATCTAAAAAAAATTCTTGGGTACCTTCTTAAGAATGAACAAAATAAAAAGTTCCAAGCCATTCCTAGAAATTAGGATTTCACTTTCAAAATTAAAAATTTTACCTTTGACTAGAGGCACTCGTGAAGAAAAAAAATTAAAACATTCGTGGACTATTCTATTTACATTCATTCTTGGTACGTTGACTATAGCGGAGAGCTAGCTCCACGATGTAAAGGGATTTGCAATCGGATACATCTTTACAACATTGCCAACCAAAAGTCATCTCTTCTTCCTCCAGCTATGTGTTAATAGCAGAGCACAATTGCCCTGGAAAAGGCACGAATTTACTTCCTCGCATGCTACGCTCATGCAGTCCTATATAGACTGGGACTTCTAGCCTGAGGTGGAAGTAGTCTTGGATTAAGTCTACTCTGAAAATCAAAGATACGTGTGCTACAGAGACTATTGCACTGACTTCGCTCAAGAAAAAAAAAACATATAAGAAAAGGTCATATCTGTTACCATACTTGCTGCTGGTACAGTAATATTTTCATGTTTATCCTCTTCTATCGTGAAGTTATACACATTTGATTACAGTTTTCCCAAAATTATACGTAAAAAAATGTTAGAAAACCATTTAACACTTGACTCCTGTGGATTCAGGTTTAGTTGAAGTACAATTAAAGAATATGAAATTTCATATTTTATTGGATTTTAGTTAATTCTATGTACCGTGTCCCTTTAGGACGTGAACGGTCATGGTTTTCTATAACTTCTTAAACTTTGCAGCTGTTAGCAACTTTTTTAATTACACTGTCCCCATTTTTGTCATCCAAGCAATAGTTTACTTACTACTTTCTTCTATAAATCTTGACTTCCACATGTCCTATCAGTCGCAAATTCTTCAAAATCTTTTTCCTTAAGGTCTTCTAGAAATTTTAACTGATTAATAATAAGCATCTTTTTTTTTCATATTTTCCTTAAAATTTCCTTAGTATTAGAGTCAAGCTTAACCAGGAATGGTGGCCGTCAGGAATCAACCCCCTTGTGTCTATAGGGGACTAAAAAAGAAAATCAAGGTTAACCCGAATCACGCGAACTAAACCCTCGACTTTTTACCACCTAGAGCAAACGCTTTCTGTCAGTTCTGATCTTCATCCAGAGCTGATGCCCAAAGAATCTAAGGAGATCCTGATAGGAATGGCGTTTGTCTCGTAAGATTCCCTCCATCCGCTTCACCCACATCGTCATTCTTGCCACGGTTAGCAGCGTAAGAAACGCCATTTGTTTCACCCCAGACCATGGGGGTAACACATTATTGCACAGATATGCGAGATCGATAGACACGCGATGTTTGGGATCGATACGAGCCGTCAACTCGCCGACATGATCCAGAATGGGTGCACTAGCGGACAATGGAAGAAGGCGTATCCATCCGTTTCCTCTAAACCACGATTACACCGGTGATAATCGGGCATTTCTGACAAGCCCTCTCTGAAAGCCACATCATTGAAAGATAGCACATTCCGGATAAATCGCCAGGTAAGCGAAAACTCAGGGTTACTGATGAAATCTGCCGCTGGCGCCCGGGACCTTAAAGATCGCAACTAGGTCGCCAACAAGTCAAGCTGCCCACAGATTGGGTAAGACGCAATCCCCTCCACTAATCCCTGATATAATGTCCTCCTTGACTGTGAAAGGTCACTGGACTGAGGAATAGCACGCAAGGCCTTTCGACACTCAGCGAAGAATTCCAAGGCTTACGATGGCTCTCAACTCAGAAACAGAAAGGCGTGTGATGGTAAGTCTAGAGAAGGCGTCCCTAACACTCCTCGCCCACAGCGAATCTTCTGTCAACACAAGACATAGGAAAACTAAACCTAAGGCGTATCAGTGACTCACAAAGTACGGCATCTAATCCCACCCATCCAATGACAAGGACGCTGGATACAGACGGCTCTGCGGACCTTTGGCTTGACTCCCCACCACAAGGAAGCGCCCGAGCACCTACCAATGGTCCTTGCAGAGTTGGAAGTACTGACATTCAGTAAAGTATGAGGGGAAAGATAAACATAGGATACACCTCAGTCCTACCCTTTTTAGTAAAAACCACTTTTGGAGTCAAGTCCGAGCTGATGCTGTTCTCTTCGCCAATACCTCTGAACACTTCTTTTCCAGTTGGAGATCTTGATCAAACCACACTCCAAGAATGTGGACAAGATCGTCAGTCCAACTGAAGGCCCCCGGAAGATCAACATCCTTCCAAGAAAAGAAAATAATAATAATAAAATTGTTTTATTAATAATAAAATTTAGTTTATTCCTGAATTATTTTTATCATTGAAACAGAAAATTGTACACCCAACCATTAAGCTAACCACTGAGCCAAGATGAAAATAAAATTGTTTCTCACATTTCAATATTATAAATTAGAAGAGGTGTTGATTTTACTCATCACTGATCAAAAAATTTTCTTATTATTTGATTTTATCAAAGTTTTTTTACCTATTTAGATAATAGAAAACAATAAGTCTTTTATTGATTTAACATGAAACTTGTTAAGACCTTCAAAATTATTCACCAGACTCAGAATAGACTGGGTTATGTGTGTACTTAACTTAGAAGTGAACAAAGTTGTTGGCCTTATTACACTTAATATGCTTCAGTGTTTAACATTTAAACACTAAAATGTTTCACTGTGCCATTTACACTTCTACTCCTATTTATTAGAGAATTCTGTTGTCAGTTGATACAATGAAACAAGATTAGCGGCTTGCTGACTGAACAAAACAATCATGTCTGATTCACAGCACAAGCAATTTTGTCTTCTTTTGTAAAAGTTCTGCGGCAATGACTTTTCATTTTTCTCAAATCATTTTTTGTGACATTTTTAAAGCCGGTTTTTCTTGTTATTTTCTTGCCAATGTTTGCATTTATTTTTAATTGGGAGACTCTTGGCTCCCAGGAGAGGAACTAAAAATCTAAAACAAGGACTTTTAACTAAGGAAGACATCAAGGAGGAATTTCATATATATATATATATATATATATATATATATATATGTGTGTGTGTGTGTGTGTGTATATATATATATATATATATATATATATATATATATATATATAAACAACATATACTTGAGCATAATGACAATCTGGGACAAGGAACTGTGGATTTAATACTAAATCAAGAGCTAGTGTAATCTTTTGCATTCATAGTCACAGGCATTAGTTTTGCTAAGCACTCATATGTCAGTTACGATGGGAGAATCACTCTCATTTCCTCTGTGTTCCAAATGTTAGAATAAAGTTTTCACTCAAACCACTTTTTCTCAAGAATTGCCACTGAGTGCTTCCCTAAACACTACAATATTAACTTCCTCTTTCATTCATTTCACACACCTCATTTATCATTACCATTTTATTAGTAACCCTCTACCTTGATTGGCTCTTGAGCCTTGTAGTGGGTAAATTTTAGTATTAAAGAATTATCAGGCTGTGGACTTATTAACGTACATATATACATGATTACATATTATATTGTCATTATGAAAATATAATTATCAAATTATTTGTTAATATCACTTAATTAAAATGACAATATAATTATTACTTTGAAAATATTCCTAGATTAGTTGTGTATGTTGCATGCATTATCACAGAAAGAAATTTATTAAACAAATCTGTGAAAAATTTCATTCATCCTAATGATTATCACCTGTCAGGTCAAACTCAACCAGAGAGGTTAATCGGTAGGAGCAGGACAAAGGCTTTCTTACCTTGAGGAACAAACCCCAATGACTGAAAGCCTAGAGACATATAAAACTCTCTAATTACATAGAGAAGCAAAAGCATCAACAGATCAATACAATTGCTCGATATGCAGTGATTGATGGCAAACGATAAGTGACACAAACAACAACATGAATCAAGAAATCCTAGTTAGCTGAATACTGCAGCTGCTAGTAGGAGTTGTGATCACTAGTAATTATTTGTACTTACATTGTAAGTGTGAATTTATTTGAAAAAAGTATGACAATTAAATTGAATTATTCATGCCACACACACATTTTGTTGGTTTAGGCAGAGAAGAATGGGTGAAATTAATTTTGTTTGAGTTCACTTAAAATAGAGAAGAAAAGAAGAAAAACAACAAATTCTGACAGTAGATACAATAATAATGTTTGTATACTACAAGTAAAAAGTTTGGGCCCAACCTGCATTTCTTTAAAAAAATGCTTTAAAATCAGATATTTTTGTAAAGTAAAAGATAAAATTTCAGTAACTACAGTGTATTTGCTTTTATTTTGACAAAAAATAAGCTCAAATATAAAAAAATTACAATACAACAGCATCATATTTTGTTTTCATCAATAAAACCACCACCTGCCTTAATTACTGCTTTACAAATTCTTGGCATTCTTCCAACAGTTTTTAAAAAAAAAAGTACAGAATACTCCCAAGCATTATTCACGCACTGAAAAAGCTCACTCTCACTGTTTGGGTATTTTCTTCAAACTCTCCTATTAGGTTGGTGCAAAAATAATGACGCAATAATGTTGTTTTTTGATGTTAAAAAATATGTCAAAAAACAACATTATTACGTCATTATTTTTGCACCAACCTAATAATTAATCCTATGCTAATTCAATGGGAAAGAAGTCAAGAGACTGATGTAACCAAGCAATAATTTCCAAAATTTTGTTCCTTTTTTTAAAATGAGGCAATTTCTTACATAATTTAGAAGAGTGTTTTGGATCATTTTCTTGTTGAAAGGTGAATTTTTTTTCAATTATGCTAGATAGTATAACATGTCTTTATAACATTGAATGATATTGTTTTTTCATGATTCCCTTGACGTGAAACAAATCTTCAGCTCTATTGACAATCTCAAAAAGTCTATTGAGGGATTAATAGTAAAAACAAAATATAATGCTTCTCACACAAAATATTCATAATTTAACAAAATGTATTGTAGGGAGATGAATCCAAATTTGAATATTTTGGTAATAAACAGATTCTGGAAAATCCGTCGCCTTTCTCTGTCTTTTTTACAAATACTTTCATGGTAACTGTTCCGAGGAGCTGCAGTCACTGGTTCCCAGACTTCATGAATTCAAGCACCCTACAAGACTGGCATCCCGCTCTCACCCTTTCACTGTTGAAACTATTAAATGTAGCCGTCTCTTCTACTCCAATAGCTTCATATCTCGTACCTCTTACCTGTGGAACGCCCTTCCCTATTCCAGTTTCCCTGAGAGCTATAACCTCCGACTATTCAAATGTAATGTCAATCGACATCTCCAGTTGCCTTGATCTATCCACTATCCTTCTGCCCATCCTTTTCTCTATCACTCTTATCTGATCTTACTCCAAATCTTCTGTAACTCCTAGTGGCTTCCCGCCTTGCTTGGGGTGAATCGCTTAAAAAATAAAAATAAAAAAAATAAAAGCAAATAAAATATAGTTGCTGAAATTTTATCTTTCGCTTTAAAAAATAAATCATTTTAAGATGGTTTTAAATAAATGTAGAATTTCCCCAAACTTTTTGCCTGTAGTGTACTTTAATATTGATTACATTTGAATTTTTTCTTTTTCTTTCCCACTGGCTTTGCAGCCAGTCCTATTTTTCTATCACTTAACTTCAATTATTATTGCATCAATAAGAGAAAAACATTTGGCAATAAAGAAAAAAATGCTAATGATTAAACATTTTAAAAAATCAGCACAATCAAAAAGTCATTATTAAAAAAAATGTAATACTGTAATGATAAAAATTTGGTTGAGTCACAAGGGTCACATAACAGCCAGTGAGTGACATCAGTTCATAGATTGACAAAAGCCAACCTTTAGTTAGACCTCCTCATGTCAAAACATGCCTGCTCACACAATGTAAGCTGCAAAGACAGATGTGACAAACCCAGAGTGGTAGGGCATACAGAGAAAACCACATGATTACAGTCCTCCTATATGGTAACAAATGCTGAACAACTTCCTCACAGATGAGACTTGAAGCAATAGAAATATAGTTCTACAGAAGGATGCTGAGAATACCATGAACCAAGCATGTGAGCAATAACGAAGTTCTAGAGACAATGGCAACTAAAAGGACACTTATACTTAACATCAGGAAGAGACAGTTAAGGTTTCTGGAACACACAATGAGAAAGGATGACTTGAAAATCTTCATACTCACATTAGAGGCAAAAGAGACCAAGGAAAGCAATGCACAACCTACCTGGTAAGTGACTAGATGGCAGAGCAGGGTATGGGAGAGATAGGAAAAAGACAAAAGTTATTAAGGGACAGGAAATTGTGAAGAGACATGGTTGTCAACATCCTGAAGAGACACAGCACTTAGAAGGAGAATGATTTTATATAAATAATACTGCTCATCTGAATATTATTATGATAGATTAAGACCAAAGTGCTTGAACAAACTGCGTTCCTTGGTTCCACCAGTTTTAACCTTCATGGTTAGGACCCACCATGCCACTCATATTGTCGCAAACCACCCACATTCCCTCTGTATTTGATTGGTGAAAAGTAAGTTTCACTTGAGCAGTTTCTTCTCACAAACCACTGGTCTGTGGAACCAACTCCCAAGAGAATGCTTCCTCAGTCAGTACAATCTTAAACTGTTCAAATCTTGGATTAACGATTATCTTTCCTATACATCCACATAAACTGTGCCTCATATTCTGTAACCCTCTACCTTGATGGCCTTCAAGCCTTCTGCATGGTTAAATAAACTGCAAGAAAAAAAGAAGAGAAATTTGTCATTTTCAGTGAAACAAAAAATATGAATAGGCTTCAGTCACCAACTTTCCCTCAGAAGGAATGAATAGAAATTTTTTTTTATGTATAATATAATATTATTATTATACTAATGTATAATTGAATTTACTTCTGATAAAATTCCAATGATTTTCTGATAGTTTTTCAATAAATACTGAATTATTATTTATTTGAACTTGGGGTGAATTTTAATTATTATTATCACAATATTTTAGCTATTGTAACTGCTAGTATCCTTCAAGCTCTTAGACATTTTGAAAATAGTGTTTGGTGAGGGGGTTAATTTCACTCACCTCATTACCAATTCAAATACTATTAATAATATTCCTGTTTGATAGTTGAACAAAGTTAAAACAGTTGTAATATTATGATTATTTTTTTTGAAAAGCAAGATCAACGTCTTCCCATTGACATGAAATGGAAAGATTATATTAAATCAATTATGAGGTCTTCTGCTAGAAAAGCTGGTTCCCTGTGTCATAGTAGACAATTTCTCTTGCCAGAATCTTTCTTACATATTTACAAGTCTATCATTCATCCTTGTTTTGAATACTGCTGTCACATTTGGTCTGGTAATAATTTAGAGATTATTGATAAAATCAAAAGAAGAGTCTGCAATGTTATTGGTCCTGACCTAGCATCTTGCCTTCAGTTACTTCCCACCATCACAGTGTATCTTCCCCTGTACCTTTTCTATAAATACTTTCATGGCAATTGTTGTGATGCACTTTCTTCTATTTCTGGTATATAAATTGTATTCATGGTAAATACTCATTGGGGTTTAATTTTTAAATGTTGTTATTCTTATCGCCTTCCCCCTGGCAAATTGTTCATATGGGAACTAGTTAGGACCACATAGAGACTTTGATGTATTATGGTGGCTGTAGTAAAAACGACAAGTAAGAATGTGTTGTTTTGGTGTAAGGAATACTGTACTATATTTGGGCCAGTAATCATGGCTGACTAAATTTAAGACAAATTGAAGACCAACATTCTCCTATCCTCACTTTTGGCCTTGTGCCACATTTTTGCATTAAAACAAAATAAATATTACTTACCTCTATGTTACCTACACTTTATGAATTTATGCACAGTATTAAATTTCTTCTATCACACTTCTTGCTTGTGGAACTCTTTTGGCTTCTTGCTTCCCAATCAACTTTGATATTCAAAAATTTAAATTCAATGTCAATCATTATCTACTGTTTTCTTAATTCTTGTTCTTTTATTGTTCTCTCACTTTAATAGTGTTTTTATTTCATGTTCTCTAACACTCAGTAACCCCCTTGTGTCTTAGTGACTTTATTGCCTTGCTTGGGGTGAAATGATTTTTAAAAAAATCAGTAGGAAAAAGAAGTTTAAAAAATAATCAACTTTTCACTAGAGAAAAAGAGCATGTAAAATTTATTGTTTAATGCACTTAACAAAATAATTTAAATTTTTAAAAATTATGCAATAAATGATAATAAAATATAAAATATAAAGCTTAAATATTTCAATAATATTTCGAGTGAATTTCTTTCAGAATAAAATGTTTTTTCCCTGGTTATGCACTGTTTAATATTTACTTTTTCTTTATCATTTGAGTTTTGTAAATTTTTTCTCACTAGTAATTTTTATAGAAACAAAATATCAATATTTGAAGCAGAAGCAACAAAAAACACAAAGAAATTCTTTTCTTATG
Source organism: Acanthosepion lycidas (assembly GCA_963932145.1). Classification (NCBI taxonomy): domain Eukaryota; kingdom Metazoa; phylum Mollusca; class Cephalopoda; order Sepiida; family Sepiidae; genus Acanthosepion; species Acanthosepion lycidas. Next base: position 24,611,185 of record OZ010611.1, on the reverse strand, counting down.
ACTCACCTGGAAAGTTATATACATAAGAAATGTCTGACACAAAAGCACAAATTATGTATATAGGAATTTACTTAGACTGTTATAGTTTAATACAAGGATACAATTATATATGTATAAAATCAGAAGATAGTTACTCAGTTTTATTTATTGAGGAGTACAAGAAATAAAATTTTTGGTAGACTTCAATATTCATGCCTGCCAAAAAAAACAGTGTCAAAAGAATTTTTTTCCTTATATTTTAACTACCTTCACTCATCAGCATGTTTATTGTTTTAAAAAGTGATGATTAGAATTGTAATAAAACCTAAACATATGATGAAAGTGAATTTATAATTTTTTTTTATTTTTGAGAATTGACAACAAAAATATTAAACACTATTTATTTATTAGATTATTTATTTACAAGAATAATTTTATATTTGCAATTTTCTAAAACTAATGCAATGTAATATTTAGCATTTATGAATTTATAAATAAATGAATATGAAAACAATGTTATTCATAAACATTTATTAAATTATTAAAATATATGAACCAACTATAAAGAAATCATTCTTTACCATTTTATAAAGTTTGAATCAAATGGCTATTAGTCAATGTTTTACCAACAATTCCAATAAACAATGTAATAAAAAAAGTGTTTAATATTTTTGTTGTCAATTCTCTGGAACAAAAAAAATGTAAAAATTCACTTTCATATATTTAGATTTTATTACAATTTTAATCATCAATTTTTAAAACTATAAACATTGTTGAGAAATGAAGGTAGTTAAAATAATAGCAATGTCAAGGGAAAGACTGTCCTTTTGACACTCTGAAGGTTGAAGTTTAATGAAATTTTTTTTTCTGATAATATAGTTACTGCTATGAAGCTTAATTTAGTTAGCACCTTTGCTATTCCTGCAGGTGTTGTCTGATAGTTAAGTAGCATGCAGTCTTTTAGGGATTCAAGTCTCAAATTCACCCTGTGTCTATTGACTGGGTTTTATGTGTACATTTTTATTATAAAAAAAAAAACCAGATCAAAATGAATTTTTTGTAGGAAAGTCTCTGAGTGATTTTACTGTTTGCAAAACCTTCATTTTGAATTGCATTATGGGTTTATAGGAATTAAAGCCTACATTTATTTTTCAACCAATAAAATCCTGTAAAAAGGATAAACAATCATTACTAGGGAAAATACCACCAAAATAATTGGCGGGCATAGTTGTAGACCTGCCACATGTTATTTGGGGATCATTTTGAAAATAACAATAATAACTCCTTCCACCATTCCCACAAATTCAAGAAAAAGATTTTTTAGAAGTCAGTGTGAAATTATTATACTAACTAATGAAAACTTTGTATTCAAAAAGTTCACACATCTACATGAAATTAGATTTCAAATCCCCTCTGGATATAAAAATAGAAGTGTACTACTTGCAGAGGTGCAAAACAATTACGGAGGCCAGTTTGATCTACACACATATGCACCCCCCCACACAAACAATGGAATAGACAAAAACCAGCTGCTACAGACTAAGGCCTTCTCCATGCACACAATAGAAGAGACTAACCAGCAACTGCCGACTAAGTCTTTTGTCTATGAACTCACAAACACCTAATGGCTAACTGTCATAAAATAAGTCTGTTCATCCATTTCACGCAGCACTTTTTCTTTTAATGTGCCATGTTTTTTCAGGACGTAGATGATCATGGCTCTCCACCTTCTTCTATCCCTTGCAGCTCTCAACAAGTTCCTTCCCTCTGATACCTCTCCCAGACCATGTTCTGTCATCTACTTGCTCAAGCTCACTATGTATGTCATGCATTGTTTTCCCTTGTCTCTCTCTCCCTCGATTCGACCCATGAGCATCAGATTCTCCAGACCCTCCTTCCACATTTTGTGTCTTTAGAAACTTCAACTGCTTCTTCCTGATGTTAAGTATAACCTTGTTTTCAACCTCATCATTGCTCACATGCTCAGTCCATGATATCCTTAGCATCCCTCTGTAGAACTACATCTTTATTGCTTCGAGTCTCTTCTTCATCTTTGAGGAAATCGTCCAACATTTGCTGCTGTAAAGAAGGACAGATGTCACGTAACAGCTAAGTATTTTTTTCTTTATTACCAAAGAAATCCTCCTGCCTCGCAATACTCTGTTCAACTAAAACTTCACTGCAAGGAACACTGAACATTTTATTTAAATGTTATTTCAATCGATGTTCAGATTCTGCTTTTCCTCCAGAAAATATCCTTTTTTATGTTTCATTTAAAAGATGTGTTGCTATTGTTGCTAAATGTTTGGAATCCCAACACTCGGGCAGCAACAAAACCAAGGAAAACGAATTTCAGCAAGTTTACTCCTCACTAAATTTTCTGTCATTGGAATCAGCAGTTCTTTTGATATTTGGTTTAAAAATCACATTTTCTAGTAAGGGCCTTTGATTGGCCTAAAAGTATTTCACTATTCTTCGTGGTGACTAGAATATGGAAATTTAAATTAACTGACAAGGTCATGGCATTGAGAGATTAACATGGTATCAACTCATAATATTAGGTTGGTGCAAAAATAATGTCGTTTTTCTTTTGAAGTTGAACGTCAAAAAAACGACATTATTTTTTGCACCAACCTAATATAAGACATTGAACATTTGCTTCTCTAATTGGAGTTGCCTTATTATTATTATTATTATTATTATTATTATTAGAGAACAGCACAACTGGATAAAAATATATGAAGACCAATATCTTCTATGTGTCATGTCCTTTCAGGATGTTGTCAATCATAGCTCTCCATGATTTCCTGTTCTTTGTAGCTCTTGATAAATTTTGTCTTTTTACTATCTTAAACCCTGTTCTGTCAACCATTTACACAAGCTTCATAAGTTGGTTATGCACTGTTTTGCTCTATCCCTCTTGCTTTCAATATGTCCTGTGAGTGTCAAATTTTCTAAGCCCTCTTTTCCCATTATATGCCTTAAAATTTCAACTGCCTTGTTCTAATGTTAAGTATAAGTGTCCTTTTTGTTTCCAGTTCATATCCTCAGCATCCTTCTTCATGTCTGCTGCTTCAAGTCTCTTCATCTGTAAGGAGATTGTCCAGCATTCACTGACATATAGGAGAACTGCTATTCCATAACAGTTCACTACTCTTTTCTTTGTTTCTAATGGACTTTTCCTGTTTCTTAATACTTTGCATAGCTATTGAAAATCATCTTTTACTATCCCAATGTACCTTGGGATTTTAGTATCACATTTTCTGTCCTCTATTAAAATGTTTCTCAGATATTCAAATTTTTGTACTTGTTTCATTTTGGTACTGCCAATTTTTAATTTACATGTTGGGATGTTCCTTTTGCTGACAGATATTCTATTTTCTTGCAATTGATATTTAGTCCTTAAATTTCACTTTTCTGTAGTAATTCCTCTAGTTTCTTTTCTGTGTCTGCTGTCAACACTGTGTCATCTGCATATCTTATGTTGTTAAGATTATGGTCGCAAGTAATGAATCCTGGTATGACTTATAATTCTTTTAGAATCAGCTCACTGTATAGGTCTGTTGTTACCAAATGGTGTGGGGCAACTCATATGTGCAGCAATAAAGGATAGCAGGCAGAATGGTTGAAAGACAATCGAAGATTTAAAAATGGTTTCAAAAAAATTCATATGCCAAAAATAAATATGTTTTCAAAATTTAAAATATTATTATGGATCACTTGTAATTGTATGCATGAGTCCCAGTATAAATAGTTATAAATAATTATTGACTGATTTAATCATGTCTATATTTCTGAGATGAGGTATTATGTACACTATTTACATTATTCAGACTATTGTCCTCATCTTTGTTGCCATATTTATCACAACGTTTCAGCCATTGTACACTCCAGCCTTCTTCAGGTGGTTGGAATGTCAAACAGAACCCTTTATTTCACTCACTGGGGCAGACTGTTCTAATTCCACCTGCCATATTTAATGGATGTCAGTTATCAGTTATCTCCTGTTAATTCCCCTCTCCAAGTTCTCCGCTGCCTTAACCAGGTATTGAACTCACACTCTTTGGGTCCTGTCACTAGATCTAACTAACGCTTTTATCCACTGTGTCATGTATCCTTGAGGATATCTGTGCATGAATTTCTGGGTATTATAAACCTTCAGCAATCATTTTTTACCAGTGCTCATATTGCAATTTTTGCTGTAATCATTGCATGTTTTTACCAGAGCTCATATTGCAATTTTCGTTGTTATTATTGCTTTTCTCTGACACTCCTTATTACTGGTTCCCATATTGTATTCATTTCTATGCTTGGTCGGCTCAGTAGATTTTTGTGGCCTAGCATATGTGCTGATTCCTTAAGTTTATGAATTTTCCAATGAAGTTCTTTGTCTATGATCTGAACCTGATCCCACCATAGGTGATGATCTCCCTTTTCTTTCCATATGTGGTCAGCCACGCCTGATTTTTCCACTTCCCCTCATGTTTTCTGGTGTTCTTGAAGCCTTACCTTAAGGGGGCGGCCTGTCTCCCCTTTATATTTCTTTCTGCAGCTGCACAGGATGGCATACACACAGTTTGTAGTTATGTTCTCCTCTATGGAGGGGTCTTACTCGGAAGAGATATCTGCGAAGTGAATTATATTTTTTCCTTGAAATACAGCCTTTAAATACAAAATGTGAAGTACATGGTTTTTTTTTTACATACATGTTTTTCTGTATTTTTCAATAATTCTAATTCTGAAAATTTTCAGAAGCTGATGTTGCAGTTTAAAGTTCATCATAATTTCATTACTGATAATTTCCCCCAGTTGAGACTTATTTAAAGGACAAGTCACCTCCCTTAAAATTCTTCAAAGCATTCTGAGCAGTGCAAACAAATTTTAATTTCCTTACAATATTTTTTGCAGGACAAATGTCCCAGAAGTCGTAAATATTTACAATGAAAATGACTCCACCTGGAACAGGCTTAAAAACTGTCAGAATCATTGCATCCAAAATAAGATATAGTTGAATCTTTACATCTGAAATTGAAAGATACAAATGAATCATTATATTGGCAATGGTGCTTTTACCACTAATAAGAAAAAACATGGTGGATAGTAAAAAGCCAACAAATAAAGAAATGACACAGTTGAGATAATAAAAAGTATGTTGTTGTGAAGTTGATATTAGCACTAATCAGCTGCTAAGTCGTACTGATATTTATTTATACAATTTATGTATAAAATGTGGCACAAGGCCTAAAAGGGGGATGGGGAATGACGGTCTTCTTCTGTCTTAAATCTAAACTTAGCTAGTCCCAGACACGGACCCAAACAAACCAACAATATTCCAATCACCAAAACAACACATTCACTCCTACCTTTCATACTACGTTCACCATAATGCCTCAAATTCTCTATGAAGTCCTAACTAGTCCCCTTATGTACAAAAATTGTCTGTGGGGGGAGGGTCAATAAAACAACAACTTTAAAAGATCCCCAAATGAGTATTAACAATGACTTAAGTATTTACAATGAAAACTAAACAAAACTGTGTTAGTAATAAAACCCCCCACAAACCATAAATGTGGCAGCAAAATCAGTTAACTAGACGAAATCAATGCGGGGCTAAGAAAAAATAAGAAAAAACATTCATTCCTCCAAGCATTCACACAGACACACACACATTCATACACAACAACAAATACGAAAAAGCACACACACACGAAACGAAAGTCGCCCCGCATCCACCAGAGAACTGAAGTCACTGACCACCTAACGAGGGAGGGGATGGGGAATTAAACGAAAGAAAAATAGGGACAGAAATAAAAGGGACCAATGCGCATGCATACCCTAGCTAAGTTTACTAGAAAAAAGGGAAAACTAAAGATTCAAAATCAAAAACCTAGTCTAAGCTAAAATCAGGGTGGGTTGACTATGTTCAACCCTGTTAGGACAAATCCTGTACCTAACCGACATCCAAGTGCCACTCTAGGTCAGCCCCTTTCACTCTACACATTCGCGCAAGATTCACCCACCTTTTGCCAAATTCCGATGAGGTGAGCCGCCGCCTTTCCGTCCTAATCTTGACTTTAAGCTGATGCCTAAAGTACAAGATCAGTTGGGAAGAGGTGAACTTCTCGCCCTCATGGAATTCCTTCTGACGCGTCGTCCAAATCACGACTCTCATAATCCCTAGTAAGCAACAGAACACATAGTGTTCAGCCTTCGTCAATTGCGACACCACATTGCTACAAACAGAACTGGCTTCCAGGACAAAGAACTTTCCCTGCAGCATGCGAACCATGAGGCCTTCAACAAACTTGCACAACGGCACTACCGTCTTGCACTGAAAAAAGGCGTGACCAATGGTCTCGACTTCCCCAGTGCAGCGACGACAGTTTGGATATTTCTCCAAACCTGCTGAACAGAGTCTCTTGCCGACCCAGAGGGCCCCACGAATCATCAGCCAGGTGAGTGATGCCTCATCGTTATTGAGACATTTCAACCCAGGCGCCCAAGGCCGTATCGAGCGAGCCTCCTGCTTCGTAAGACCGAGCTCGTCGATCAGATCATCTTGAACGGACCCCCTAACTAACAATTGATACAATGCCTTACGAGACAACGCCTGGGCGTCGGAGAGGCCATCCGACGTCCGCAAGAGGAGCTTCAAAGCACTACGACATTCGCGGTAGAAGGCACACTCGGCACGAGGTCTATGGCCGGCCTCCTCCTCGCACGAGTGCACACTTCTCAGGGATGGGAAATGTTTTCGGACATCTTCTTTCCAAAAGGTGCCCACCTCATCCAATCCGCGACACATTCGGTCTAGAAAGGTAATGCGAAGCATATATTGACGAATCTCAATGCTAGGCATACCCAGACCGCCCTCAGAGGGATGAAGGCAACAGATCTCGCGAGTTACCATAGGGGCCTTGTCTCTCCACAAAAAGGAGAACAAGGTCCGGACTAATGACATTAGTCTGGCATACGGGAGCGGAAGCACAGAAAGTCGGTAAAGGAGTATCGGATATATGTGTGAAACACATACCTCCGCCCTTCCCTTCAGGGAAAGTCTCCTCCGAGACCACAGTTTACCCGCGATCTCGGCCTTCCCCTGCACCTCCGACCAATTCATTTCCAACTGGAGATCAGGACCGAACCAGACGCCGAGTATCTTGATCGGCCCATCCGTCCAGAGGAAAGGTCCGGGAAGAGAAACTCCCTTCCACGCACCCAACCGCAAGCCCACAGACTTATCGCGGTTGATCTTGGCCCCTGTCACCATCTCATACCCACTGATCTCTTTGCTGACTTCGTCAATCTCGGCTCTGCTCGACACAAGAACCGAAACGTCGTCAGCATAGGCAGAATACCTGGCTGAGGTGGAAGCCCCAGGCAGGGAAATTCCGCGCAGGACCGGATTTGCCTTCAACTTGCGAAGGAATGGTTCCAACGCAAGAACGTAAAGCAGAGGCGAGAGCGGACAACCTTGACGAATGGAGCGAGACAATACGAAAGGCTTCGATCTTACCCCATTCACTTCCACCAGCGCACCGGGGGTCGCATACAAAAGTCGGATCCAGGAGCGAAAGTCGGCTCTGAAACCGGCAGCCGAAAGGACAGCCTCCAGAAATCGATGGTCAACCCTATCGAAGGCCTTGGACTGATCTAAATTGATCAGCGCGGCTTCACTGTCGACTTTTTCTAAGATCAAGCGTACCATGTGAAGGTTATCCTGAATAGTCCTGCCCTTCACAGCACAAGTCTGTTCGGGGCCAATCAGACTAGACAGGACAAGCTGCAAACGGTTGGCTAAGATCTTCGCCAAAATCTTTAAGTCAGTGTTTAACATCGTTAAAGGGCGAAAGTTCCCTAACCCATCCCCACCGCCCTTGTCCTTACGCAGCAACTTGATCACACCCCTGGTGAAGCGTTGGGGTAAAGACCCCTGCTTCATCCAGTGGTTGTAAATCAGTTCCAGCAAAGGAACAAAAACGTGCGACAACCTCAAGTACACTTCGTAGGGAAGACCATCTAATCCCGGAGACTTATCCAGGCCAACCTGCTTCAGCGCTTCCCAGATCTCCGACTCTGTAATGGGACCCTCGCACCTAGCCGCTTCAGCTGCCGAAAGGCAGGGAAAGTCAGCTAAATAGGCGTCGAACTGAGCAGAGCTCAGACCGGGCTCCCTGGTGAAAAGATCCTGAAAGTAGTCCCGAAACACCTCACATATGCCCGCGTTTGTAGTCACGGTCCGCTTATCCGGCAATGTGACGCATGCGATATGTCGCTTAGACGCGCTTCGATTTTCCTCTGCACGCAGTTCAGCGGCCATATTCGTTGCCTCAGAAGACATTCTTTTTAACCTAGCCCTAACTACCAGAGCTTGATCCTTCTTGATAAGCAAGGAGGACAACTCTGCCTTAGCTAAGGCTATGTCCCCACTAACACGGGATTTCACTGCCCGATCGACTTTATCTTCTAAAGCAGTTTGCGCCGCTAATCTATCTAGATTGAGTCGACGACTAAAATCGGCAGCAAACGTTCGAATTTGAGATTTTAATTTGCCCCACCAGGCATTTCCCACAACCGCACCCGTCAATTCCCTTTGTATCATTAGTAAAAGCTGGTCCCGGAAACCCTGATCACCAAAAAGGGAACAGTTCAATTTCCAGTAACCAGCCAATCTAACCTTAGGCTTATCTAAGTTTACACGGACCCGGACAAGCCTATGATCCGTATAAACTATATAATGGAAACTTGGACAGCCTAAGAGCCCTACATCGACTCTCCTAACTAAGACCCGGTCCAGGTAGCTCGCAAGCGTCCCGGGAGCCGAGTTGCCACTATTTGTCCAAGTCCATGCTACCTCCCGAGGGTGTTCATTCCGGAACTTATCGACAAGATCAAACTCATCGATAAAGTCCCGAAATGGTTTCACATCCGGGTTGTTAGTACCTTGTTTATGCCCTATACGATCTATATCGGGGTCAAGGACGGCATTCCAATCCCCCGCTAAAACTACCCGACGAGACGTCGTCAAGAACGGCGCGAAACAAAGCAGGCCGCTCGGAATGGGTATTGGGCGCATAAACCCCAATGAGACGTAGAACCTTATCCTTTATGGTAACATCCAGCACGCAAAGTCTGCCCGCCGGATCCGCGAAGACAAGGGTACAAGCAGCCTTCAAAGACTTGCTCACTAGCCAAGAGACACCCCTCGAACGACCATCAAAACAGGCTGAATAAACGGCGAACCATTTAGACAGTATGTCCTCACGATCCTGAGAAGAAAAACGGGTCTCTTGTATACAACATACATTCACCCCGAGGCGCTGAAGATCACGAGTGAGCCTCGCCCTGCGAGACTCGGACCTCACGCCCCGGACATTTAAGCTAGCTAACCAGAGTGCCATTGTCAAGCCGATTAGGGTTGTCCTTCAGGATAGAACATGGCTGGGGTGAGGACACCGACAGCTTGTCCCATCGAACCAGATATCATCTCCGAATCAAGATTATCATCCTGAGACAAGCCACCGATGTCCGCAGGATATGTTAGTTTAAGGGCTCTATAAAGGGATGGGTGAACAAAAAGAGGGACCCTCCCTTTACATTGCTTAGAATCATCAAGATTTTCCTCCAGAAGGACGGCAGCTGGGGGCACCACTTTCAAGGAGGCCTTAGCCTCCTCTATCATGCCCCAAATCTCCCGCGTACCCGGGCCAGTTCTAACAACAGTTAGCAGAGTTCGGGCCTTCTTGAAATTTTCCGGCATCTCTACATCCACACCATTGATGTGCCGGAAATTCCATAATACTTTCAAGGGCTTCGGATTTTTGGTTTGCCCGAAGACCCTTTCTGCCTGTTCCCGGGACACGCGGCAGACGTCTTCCCCTGGGAGGTATGGAGGTTTGATTTTCTTTTTCTTTTTATCTGTAGCCACTTGAGATTCCGGGCTTCTGTACCTTTTTTTATTTGGAGACTGCATAGGTGTTGAAATTGGAGTTGTAATGGGTGTAGAGGAGGGTGTCATGCCAGAAGGCGTCCTCACAGGCGAAGGCTTTGTAGAATGATATTTTTTCGGTGAATTTGTCAAAGATTTTGGAGCAGATGGTATGGTAAAAGAGTCTTTTTTTGATGAAGGGGAAGACGGGGCAGAGGATAGAGGGGCCGGTGCCCCCAGCGATTTCTTATTTTTCCCCCGCTTAGTCTCAAGCTTTTCCTTTAATTTCTTCAGATCTAGTATTTTCCTCCAGCTTGGCTCATTTAATTTTTGAGCATCGGAGGCATTTTTTTCGTAAGACGCCGAGGCGTCGCCCTCGGAGCTGGTAGAGGGAATGGGGCTGTAGGTGACATTGTCCCTGGTGTCATGTTGGGACTGAAGAACCGCTGTTTGGGTCTTCCCCTTGCCTCTAACTACGAGGCGCCATTCCCCTTCCTCCTTCTCCACACTTGTGGCAGGCGTCGGCTTCGGGGGTAATGAGGGTCTAGGCCCAACCGGGGGATTTTCCTCACCGGTCCGCCTCGCAGCTAGGCCCACTACAGGCGCCGCGGATTTTAGCTTCTCGGCCAAGGGGGGATTTTGGTCGCCAGCGACCGGAACTCCAGGGGCCTTCTTTCCTGGGCAGGAGGAGGAAAGGTGACCAGTCTCTCCACACCTCCAGCAAGTTGGTCTTCTACCGGTCACTATGACCGGCATTTTCCGGTCGCCATACTCCAAACAGTTGGGGACGGACTTGAAGGCCTTCTGGTCGAGCATTATGTCGAAAGTCCATCCCCCGTTCAAATTGTCGGAGAGAGCCCCTAAAATTTGGCCGAACTGCATAAAAAATGCAGCCAGGAGCTCTCCCGAAATTTGAGGAGGAACTTCAAAGACGGCTACCCTAGTCCGCCTGCGGCCTTCATACTCTGTTCTGATGATGTAATCTTTTGTGATTAATTCTTTCTTGGCCATGGCCAGGCAATCTTCTGGGGTGGGTAGCAGAATGTCCCACATGAAGAACCCTCTACCCTTTATTACTCTTTGGGGTTTTATCCCCAGGGACAAAAGTGATTTAATCACTGTGTCTTTTGTGGAGCGACAAATCTTTCTAGTTTTCTTATCCACCACAAAAATGGTCACCATTCTTTTTGAGAACACATCGAGTTCTTGGACAATATCGACGAACCCATCTTTATTAACAAGATGGGCGTACCCCTTCGCCTTATCCAAGAAATCCGCCATGTTCAAGATACAACTTGTGGGGGACTTCCAACATGAGGGCAATTCCTCGGCGGTCTTACTTTGTGCCTCCTTTGGCACATCAATATTTTTGCTAGTTTCTCCTTTGGAGACACTAGGGACTTTTTTTTTCAGACTAGGGCTGGTATTCCCCTGCTTCTTCGTCGGTTTATCCGGCGGGTCCGCTTTCGCCGCCGAACCAAAAAGGTCTTTTTTCACATTTGACCGACTGGCTTCGTCGGCCATGGTGGATTAGTGTAAGAGACTTCCAACTGCGGGTCCAAATTTTTGTATTTTTCCGTGGAAAGGAGTTGGGAGAGGGTAAAAAGAAAATAAACAAATAAAGAAAGAAAAAGCCTGGATGAACCAGTAAATAAAATGGCAAAGACAAAAATAAAATGAACAGAAAGAAATAAAAAATTAAAGATGGCGCTCAAAGGCTGCCGAAAATAAAAGAAAAAACAAAAACTCCTTTCTTTTTTTCCAAAAAATTCAAATAAACTGTACAAAAGAAAAAGAAAAGAAAAAGTCTGGTTTGTAACCAGAAGAAAAAAAAAATAAAAGTTTGCGGCCGAAGCCGCTAAAGAAAATAAACTAAAAACACAAGAAAAACAAACTAGTCAAACCAAAAAGAAAAGAATGCGACCGAAGTCGCTAATAAACTGAAAATGGGTAAAAAAAAATAAAAACGAAATAAAAATAAAGATTTCTTTTTCTTTTTTTCTTAAAAAGTACTTATTTTTTAACAACAAAAAAAAATAAAAAAAATTATGTGGGCCGAAGCCCCCAAAAATAAAAACAAACAAAAGAAATGGAAGAATAAAAAATTAAAACTTAGCAAAATGTCTTGGTGTGTTCAAAGAATAACGTTAATTCCGAAAAAAGGTCGCCAAGCAATTCCTCGTGGCCAAAAAAAATCAAGTTCGTCGCTTTGCAACACAAAAAATGACAATTATACGAGTTCAAAAAAAAACACCGGTCACAAAAAGACGGAAGACGTAACTCGAGCTGCTAAGGCGTACTTCTCCTTGGTTAGTCTCAGAGACCACTTATATTGAAGGTTCAGTTCTACTTATGCAAATTATGCATACTAATTTGCTAGTATCACTACATATGTATTTCCCCGTGATTTACATGGCTGCTTTTTTCCGGTGGGGAATATTATATAAGTAATAGGAAACAGAGTTAATTCATTGTATAACAAAAGGTACTAGACGAGACAGACGCATTGAGGGAATAAAGAAACATATGTAGTTTAATGAGATTTCATGTTACAGGTTGAAAGTATAGTTGTTCATACAAGCACATTAGTGTCACTGCTGATGGTCTTGTTAACCAGACCTGATACTGAGGTACATTGCTACCAACCGAGTCGGATCTATATTCATATTTGAAAATAGCATTTTAACATCTGAAATTGTTGAATATTAACAACAGCTGAAATTGTTAAATATTACAAGCTGAAATAGATTAATCTTTTCATCTGAACTAAATGAAATAGCTGAATATTAAAAGCTGAAATAAAGTGTCTATTCATCTGAAATGAAATAGTTGAATGTTAAAAGTTGATATAGCGTAATTTCATACGCACCCATAAATAATACGCACACCAATAAATGGTCCAAAAATTAAGAAATATATCTATCCTTAATACGCAGCTATAAATTTTGTCGAAAAAAAACAAAAAATAATTACGAAGACATTTTGTCGACCTTGACATTAAGAATAAAATTGAAACTAAGCGGGCAAAATAATGTTGAAAATTACCATCGCGGTTTTCCTGATAAATATAACATTTTACCACCAAAATGTCATCAAAACGTGCGAGTTATAGTGAAAATTTTAAACAAAAAGTAATAGAATTAGCAGAAAGAATAGGAAACAGAGCTGCAGCTAGAGAATAGGAGTTGAATGAGGCTAACATACGTTTATGGGGAAAGAATAAACATGACGTAAAAAAGTGTAAATTAAGCGCCAAAGCTATAGCAAGACGAAGAAATGCTCAATATCCAGGAACAAAGTTTAAATGAATTTATAATTAATAGAAAGACGATCAAATGGATGTTCCATAAGTACTGTGGAAATAAGGATGAAGGCAAAAGAACTTATGAAAACCATGTATCCTGGAAACTAAACACATTTAAAGCTTCAGCAAACTGGTGTTTTCTTTTTATGAAGAGGTTTGATATATCTATTAGAAGAACATCCATATCCCAGTGTTTGCCTGATAATTACGAAGATAAGCTTTTGAATATTCAGCGTTTTGTTATTCAGCTAAGAAAAAAGCACAACAACTATCCTTTAGGCTGTATTGGAAATGCTGACCAAACACCCTTGACTTTTGATGTGAGCATCAGTGAGGAGAGTTCAGCATGCTCTACTATAGAAGAGTACTGATATTACATAAGAGTTCATCCTTTTTTTTCTTTTGGAAGGCACCCTTAACTATTCCAATGTATCTTTGTATTTCTGTGTCATATTTTCAGTCACCTGCTAAAGTATTTACCAGGTATTTAAATTTTCATACTTGCTTGATTTTGGGGTTTCCAATTTGGAGTTTAAATTTTCAGCTATTCAAATTCCTGACAGTCACACTGTTAAGTTAGTACCTAACAAGGAGTTTATTTGCTCGTGTAAGACTGATTTACCTAATGATCTTTGAAATCTCTCGTTTGAATTGTTCTAGCCTAAGTTTACTTAACGAAAATTTTGTATTGTTTACGTACAAACTGCTAAATTTTTTCGCGTTATATTATTTGTGAAACCCTTTTTTTGCATTTTATTTTCAGTTTTTCTTTATGTGTACTTGTTTTTGTGTAAATCAGGGTTTATTTTTTGTTTATTTTCTGTTTGTGTTTCAACCTCCTCCCAATATTAACAGTTGTTCGTTAATTTTGTATTTGTTCTTATTTTTAACCCTTTTCTTTTGTAAACCGTCGTTAACTTTAATTTTTGTCGTTTTCTGGTTCATTTCTACATTTCAGAGACACTTTTTATTCATTTTTATTCCTTTTTTTCTTTTGTAACCGTCGTTGACTTTTTTTCTTTTCTTTTCTGTTTGTACCTTTGGGAGACCGTTTCTTTTAAATGTTTGTATTATAAGCCATAAGCATATAAGGCAAACCTTTTGTTGTGCAATTGTGGTAGCTTGACCCATCATGACTGAAAATTTGAATTTACCACCAGGGTATGTCGAAGATGTAGCACGGAAAAAACGACCTGGACTGAAAACAGTCCGAAGAAAAAAAGATGCGGCTTACTACGCCGAACAAAGAAAAATATGAGGAATTTATCAAGGGAAAAAGAGTTCATCACTACTCCCGAGGCTCTCGATGCTGTCAACACACGGACAATCTCCCTATTGACCCCCGACGTGAAGAGTCGGAAATCAATTGGGGTCAGCAGGGAAACCATGGAAGAGGCTTTGAAAAGCTTAAGTATTGGGCCGAAAGTGCTAGCCAGCAGGTCGAATGCAATGGGGAACATCCTCTTGGCTACCGAACAAGAGGCTAGGGGGCTGGCCGGAAGTATACTGACGTCTAAATCAGTGTGACTCCAGACGGAGTATATGGGCAACAGAAGATAAGGATTACTGTACATGGGGTTCCCGTGGACATCAGCGAAGACAGGATGGGGCCTTTTTCGCCAAATACGAGTAAGTTGAAGAGGTCAGCAAATCCAGCATCGCCACAGGGGATAGTATGCTCCAAGTGACCATGACTTTTTAATGTGCCGGGATGTTGATAGTAGAGGAAGGTCGCCGACCCTACTGATGGGGCACATGTCGACGGCGTGCTCCGGGAAGAATGTGACGTCGCAATCACAACCTCGCATGACGACAACAGAAGCAGCAGTAGCAACAAAGACAATCGAAGTAAAGTCTGACAAGGCCACCTACGGTGTCTGGAGGGAGGTGGTAAGGAGGAAACGAAAGACAACAGAACCGCCTACTCCTCAACATCGGGACGTGCCAACACCAAAACAAGAAGAAAAACAACCACCACCACCACCGCCGCCGCCGCAGGAACAGTCGGTGCAGAGTAGCACCTACTCTGCAACAGAAACCGCTACAACAAGAAAAGCAACAAAAGCAGCTACAAGAAAAACAGTAACAACAACACAAAAAGCAGCAGCAGCGACCCGATTCGGAGATGGAGGTGGAGGAAATACCGCCATCTCGGTCCTTATGTTTAAAGAGGACCAGAGACGAAAAAGAGGAGGAAGACAAACCAACCAAAAAAACGGATTGGGCGAAGTAGGAGAATGGACAAAGCCAAGTCCCTATCCGTCCCTGCGTCGCCAAAAGAAACCGAGGACTTTGTTTCACGCCTAAATCAAAGAGCCTCCCCACTTTACCTTCTCAGACTCCACCCCCTCTACCTCCACATGCTCCTTCAGTTCAACTTCTACACCCCTCACCCGTCCACTTCTTCCCTACCCCACCCGTCCAGGGAGAAGAAGAAAATATCTCCCCGACCAGAAGAAATATGTAAAATAGACAGAAAAGAACTGGAGGAGGACCTGTCCGGCCACACGAAATCGCTCTTAGGTCCATTGTTTAAAATTATCTCTGTCGACGGAAAGTCGGTGGAGGACACCCGTAATTTTCCCCCAAGCCCCGAGCGTCATTACAGGCACAGCGGGTGGGGGTACCTGAAAGTGTGGTACCAATTGTATGACGTAAAGGATGCCTTCCCAAATATACGAGTGTTCGAGTTGAGATTGCCCGAATTTAAAAAAAAAAATGAAAAATGAAAAAATTTTATGCAGGTGTTAGGGGGAGGGCGGTCCCGGTGTTGCTCCATCCCACTTTATATAGAGCTTTAAAGCTAACTTTGTAATTTTACCCTTTACTTTTTCACCATTCAAGATAAAGAAACAAAAAAATTGTCAAAAACGGGCCTTAATTTCGTCCGACTCAGCGCACCCACTTCCGGAATATCGCCCAAAAAATACCAGGGTGATAAAAATCTTTTCTGACAACCCAGAAAAAATGTCATGCGGTTTTCACAATAGCCGTTTCTGAGACACTGATTCACTATAAAGCCAGTGTTGATTTTACCCACAAGGCTAGATCCGACTCAGCTGGCATTAGCGACGAACCACGTCGGGAGACAGGCTTAACCAAACGTAGCGGACTACACGACTGCCAAAATCATCAGATGCGACACCAAGACGCTCTCATCAACAGCGATGCCTTCGGTCAGCGACGAAAACTGTATGATAGAGAATAATTTCCGCCTACTACAATACGTTAAATCGTCGAATATTTCTCCCACGTGTCTATCTCATACGATGACATATTCGTGTTGATTTTCTCCACGTGTTTATCTCGACTACTACTTTGTGTTATAACCCGGACAAACTCTCAGTCTTCTATGACTGATATACGATACCCCGGAACAAGCAAACGATCGAAGCTTGTAAATCACGGGGAAATAAAAATCCTTTTATAAACCTTTTCAACCATATATTATCTCCATATACTTAGCTGGTGTGTAAGTGCCTGGCTTATGTCAGAGGTTATCCCCAGACGAGGCTCTGCCGAAGGGCGGAGTTTCGTCTCGGGAAACTGACCCCGTTTTTACGTGGTCTGTAGGGAATTTTTGCCCGAGCCTACGGGCTCGGATACCCCACTTTAAACTCGGCCTTGTGCCACATCTTGCTGCGTTTTTTTTTATGCATAAGGACAAATGGATTTAAGGAAGAAACAGTTATCACAGAAAGAGAATTGGAATGTGAAGAGTTTATTTTTTTAATGACAACCAGTAGAATTACGAAAATGGTTAGATTTTTAATATTTTATCGTAATATAAACGAATAAAAAGTAAGATAGATAATGTGTTGAAATTAATTATCCAATCTCTTGTGTATCTAAGTTTTTATAATCATATTGGAAAGCGACAAAGCCCATGACATGTTCATATTAAAAAGAGAGAAGTGTACATGTCATATTTTGAAATTCATTTCGACGTGTCTTATAATTGCATAATTTCGTAATTTCCGAATTGAAACCTATTATGTTAGTTACTAGAGCCGAACAAAATTGACTATCTAGTCTTAATATGTATAATTTCCATCCTCAGCGGAATTATGTTTGCAGTCTGCTAACTTAATAATAATAGAAATAATAATAATAATACAATTCACACAGACGGAACAATCAAAGCTAATCGCCCAGACATCGTGATCAAAGACCAAAAGAACAGAATGTGCTTTCTTATTGACATGGTAATCCCTGCAGATTGTAATGTATCTTTGAAGGTCTTCAAAAAACTATCAAAATACAAGGATCTTGAAGTGGAAATCTGAAAAAAATACGGCACATCAATATTTCAAGTTGTAGTTGATGCCCTCAGATTAATTGGAAAAAGATTTTGATAGTCTCATTTAAGAGATTCGTGGGAGATCATGCCTTAAAGAAATACAAAAAAAATTGTACTAACAAGTACAGCGCACACATTACGAAAAGCTTTATTTATGTATCAAACAAGCTGATGTGGACAAACCCCCTACCCATCAGTGACTACGTAGTGCTATGTTAAAAGCTGAAACTGAAGGTTTTATTCTTGCTGCACAGGACCATTACTTGCTAACTAGAAATTACGAAGCCAACATACTGAAAAATTGTGTTAGTCCAAAATGCAGATTCTTTGATAAATATCCAGAAACAATTGACCATCTTGTAT
>OZ010611.1:24400811-24590811 GCA_963932145.1 Acanthosepion lycidas | reverse complement strand
GCATGTGTAGTCGAATCTAAACTAACTTAGTCTGATGAAGTTCTAAGGGACGAAACGCGTCACACGAATGCTTATTCCACTTTGTCAAACATATTTCCTCCATATGTGTGTGTGTGTGTGCGTATGTGTGTGTGTGAAAAATATAGTTTTAACAAGGCATACTATATTTATGGGTTTAAGTGTTCAATATCAAGGATAGAGTCTACGTAAATAGAAATGTGGACATTGAGATCAACATCCAGCGGCGACAGTCTGTTTCATGCTTAAACGCAATCTTCAAACCATATTTCATAGAATTTATCATAATTTTTTTCCCTTTCAATTCTTTTTCCTTTTTTCGTTTTCTTCCTGTAGTCTATTGCCACAACATCTGTGACATGACGTGTCCATTAAATTGTTTACAGTTATTAAATCCGGTCTTTTCGCTTGGATATGGTTGACAGTTTGGATCTCAGTTTTTTTTAAGGTTGCCCTTATACTTTATTCTTATCATTTGACTTGCAACAATGATAATGATCTATTATAAACGACTATGCTTCGTCTGTACTCTAAGCTGCTCTCAACAATTCAAATTTCTCGAGTTCTTTATATATCACTGCAATTTAGGATATACAATAGATAAAAACAGTGTCGTCATCGTTTATTCAAACAATCTACCCCCTCCTCTATCTAGCAAATCATTAACAAATAACTGACCACGAGGTAAAAGGAATGTGTTAGGCTTTCTATATAATTTTTTGTCCAGGAGCTTTGCTAATGACCTACTTGCAAAAACTACTGCTGAAGAATACTATCGTGATTACAACACTACACCGGAGGAAAAAATGGGAAATAAGTTTATTGCCGACTATTTGTCATGGAAAATCATTTACAGTCTTAGGCTCCGTAACGGTAACGAAACCGCGGACATTGAGACTTTCTTAAAACTTATTTTAATGGGAAAAATAAAGACGAATGATCTCCCTTAAAAAAATAAAACCATTTTAATCGTATTACTTTACATTATCCAAAATAAGGAGAAAGAAGGCAGCAAAATAAATTTCGTTCTTTTACAGCTTTTAAAAATATTAGCATAGTACTCGTCAAAAATTAAGGTTTATTTACATATGAATAGAGATACTGTGAGCTCAGCTTTTGGTGAAAGTATAGCTTTCAGGCATTTTAATATCTGTGCGTTCTGTGAAAAAAGCACACACACAGTGTATATATAAAAATTTCAGATATAACTAAAAATATCTGTAAAAAGACAATATGAATAAAGACAAAAGGAAAACTTATCTTAGTTGACATGTTTCGTCCTCTGATAGCAAAATGTAATAATTTTAATTTGCAACAAGTATTTATAAACAAAAGTAAAAATGTCGTTAGCTTTTCAAAGTTTTTAAATTTAAGAACGCTCATAAATATATTTCAGGCTAACTGAAAATCGAGGTAAATTATGGAGGAAGCTAAGTAAAGTAATTTAATGTCTAATAAACAAAAGTGAGTAAATGTTTTTTAAATAATGCAATTAATATTTATATTATTTTAGTTCGGGATTAATTTATGGATTATACATTTTAAATAATAAAAGGTTTTGAATATAACCGTTTTCTTTTAATTTTTAAACATTTTTATAGACGTGTTTGGGAAAAGATTAATTCTTTCAGGAAAGGAGATATTTGAAAAAAATCCATGACGCAGATTTATATTTTGATAAGATTCGATAGCGGCACCCCCGATAATTCTCCGTCTAAGTTACTTTCACTTTTAATAAGTGTGGGATTCTTTAGATCGAAGTTGCAGTTGAATTTATTTCTATATATGAGTAATGCGTTTTATAAATTGTTGTGTATAAGATCTTTTTGTGTTCATAGATACAGTTTTTATTAATTTCTGCAAGTTTTCCTAATGTATTGTCAGGAACAGTTTTGACAGTTTGTCTTATATATATTATTATATGTAATAAATTTGGGTATGTTGAGGGCTTGCACCGAGGCCTCAAACACTGAAAATTTATCACTTACAAGCATCAATTCGAAACAAAGACAAAACTCGGTTTAATCAAATCCAGATTAACATTTATTCAAAAACGACAGTATGTATTGACTGTGTGTGATTCGGTTATACACGGTATTAGTGTTCGAGTGTATAGGTAGTAATGTTTTTCACATTTTGTGCACATGGTGAAGAGTTCGAAATGTATTTTCCTTAATTACATTTGCGAGATAGTAAGTTGAAAGAGAAGTGTCAGTGAAACAGCACTTAACTGATGTTGCTAATATGGGGTGTCCCCAGTCCATGACCTCGTTACCATTAATCAGTGATTCGTTCTTTGGCCGCGGTCGTTGAAGGAGTGGAAAAAAGGGATAAGTGACTGCTTTCCTCCTATCTGCCGACATGAAGTTGAAGCTGGCGGATTTCTCCCTTTTGAACTGAATTTTTCTGCGCTATTTATATGTTTACGACAGCTGTCGATAACGCAGGGTGCGGATGTAATTGTAAGATAAAATTCGCACCTACTTGAGATAAATGCTTGTGGCGAGGAAAATGAGTAGAGGAAAAAACCGTATTTTCCGACCAAGCGTTTTTTAGATCCGCTACAGGTATGTAATCTCGACAGAGTTATAAATTATTGACATTTCCCAGTTTGAGAAAAATAACATAAGATTTAATTATTTTAAACACACAAATGCATACACACAAGACATTTTTCGGTATCCATAGAGGCAAAATGCATTATCGGATATTATTTTCGAAACATACTTTCAGGAACGTTTTTCCAAATGTCAGTATATTATTATATATAATACATAAATTAATCCCAAACTAAAATGATATAAATATTAATTAGATTATTAAAGAACACAGACTTTATGGATTTAAGCGCAGTACTAGATTGCCGGCAAGGTCTTAACAACTTATACTTGAAATAATGTAACCGTAAGTTCTATGCCAGCAGTTTCTTCTGCCGCACTTCTCGCTTGTAGAACTCTCTTCCGGTTTCTTGCCTCCCAGTCAACATGATCTTAAAAAATTTAAATGCAATGTCAATCGTTATCTTCTTTCTTTGTTCTTTTCCTGTTCTCACTCCTTAACAGTGTTTTTCTTTTCGCATATTCTCTGACATTTAATAACCCCTCTGTGGCTTGTTGCTTTCCTTGGAGTGAAATGATTAAAAAAAAACACTTGTGTGTTTTTTAATGTAAAAAAAACATTTTCCTGGATACAATAAGTAATCCTATAAAATTTGAGAGCTGTACATGAAATGGTTTCGCATCGAATTGCGGACAAAGTTTTCAAGTTATATATATAACCGGCTGTAACAGGAAAATTGTCCAAATCGTGTAAGAGCAAAATTGTCTAGTTGTTAGATTAAGATCTGAACCGTTGTATCTTAGAAATGATTAATGATATCTTATTGGAATTCTCAGAGGTTTTTATAACACTATTGTACTCTACTTTGAGCAATAAGAATGTATAATTACTTATACAGTATCGTGATGAAATCTTTATCAAAAATAACATGTTCATCATTAATTAATCATAGATCATGAAGGACTGAAATAAAGTTTATATATATATATAAAAAGGTGCCTCACAGATTTCACGTACGAGGTAATTTTCAAATTTTTTTCACTGCTCTTTGGACTGTCATGCCAAACGTCTTATGAACTGAGTTGGATCTTTTCTAATTGATCTCTTTAGCTCTAAGTTGAAATGTATATCCCTCTTCCTGTTGTAACCTCCTGATCAAGCTTTCCTCGCTACTGTTCTCTCTTTTTTAAAACTTATTCTCTTGATGGTTCATGAATGGACTTTGAAGATGGAAGCTAGATTATGAATGGTGGTACCAATATTAAAGGCTTGAATGATCTTTTTCCTCTCACCATTGCTTCTTTGAGAAGACAGTGGGTCGGACACAAAACAATTTTAACTTGTTCTCTTTTTAGCTGTATAATTCAAAGTGTTTTTTAGTAATTCTTATATATATATATATATATATATATAAGAATTACTAAAAAACACTTTGAATTATACAAATTTTTAGTAATTCTTATATATATATATATATATATATATATATATATAAGAATTACTAAAAAACACTTTGAATTATACAGCTGTAAACTGTATACGTATGTGTGTAAAAAGTTCAGATATAACTAAAATATATCTGTAAAAAGACAACATCAATAAAAATTTTCCTTTTGTCTGTATTCATATATATATATATGCGTATGTGTGCGTGTGTGTGTTGCAAATAGCTGACAAATAAATCAGTAAATTTGTTTGAACGTCTAAAACAGTAAAACATTCTTCAAATTATTCACATTATATCTTTTTATTCAACTTCATATATATACGTTTCGAAGGAAAGGAAGAGAGTGACTGATGATCGGTCCATGGCATAACTGAAGTCGCTGTGGTATCAAATCATTTTTTCGACGCGAATGAATTTCCTACTACATATCTTTTTCTGTTTGCTGACTCGTTTTTTATTTGTTTTCGCGTTAACTCCCAGGTTTAGAGGCTTGAATACTAAAATTAACAATTTGATTTATTCTATCTAAGCGGAAACCATGTTATATATTTCTACTATGTTCGCCAAAAGCAAATTGGATTTCCTTCTAGAAACCAAGCGAGGGTGTTTTATCCATTTTAAAACTCTCTCTCTCTCTCTCTTTCGTTACTTACTAGTTGTCTGTGATGTCTCTTGCGATTGGCCACTTATGTGGAAATATGTGTGTATGTAACCGACAAAAGTACATCACATTGGTATTTGAAAAGGGGCAAAATATTTTTAGTATCTAATATTAGAAAGAGCGTTAAGGATTTGTGTAGGTAGGGGGATCCAAATTAACTTATTTAGTAACTCTTCTAAATACCAATGTCTGTACAATATTTCTTTTTTGATCATTTCACCCCAAACAAGGCAATGAAGCCACTAAGACGCTGGGGGTTACTGAATGTTAGAGAATATGAGAAAAACATATAAGGAGAGAGAACATTAAGCAAAAACAAGAATTAAGAAGACAGTAGATAATGATTGACATTGCAATTAAATTTTTGAAGATCAAAATTTACTGGAAAGCAAAAAGCCGGAAAGGAAAAGTGCAATAGAAGAAACTGTTAACATAGAACTTACGGATACATCTAGCCATTTCAAGCATAAAATGATGAGACCTTGCTGCCAATCTAATACTGCGCTTAAATTAATAAAGTCTAGGCACCATAGCGGAATGTTCATCAGAACAATTACCATGAAAGTAATGTAGCTTCCATGTGCCTTTTCCATAAAGGCATTCAGATGAACTCTTCGCTTTGGTATCTAGACTTTTTAAATTTAACTGCAGTACTAGACTGGCGTCGAGATCTCATCAATTAACAGTTGAGCAGAATAGATGTAGTCGTAAATTCTATGCTAAGTTTCTTTTCCCGAAATTCTCGCTTGTGGAACTCCCTTCTAACTCCATGCTTTCTAGCCAACTTTAATCTAAAAAAAAAAAAAAAAATTAAATGCAATGTCAATCGCTATCTACGGTTCTCCTGATTACTTTTTTTTTTTTTTTGTTCTCGCTCATTAGTAATGTTTATGTTTCTAATTCTTTCACGCCCAATAACCCCTTGTGTGTTAGTAGCTTTATTGCCTTGCACGGGGTGAATTCGATTAAAAAAAGAAAAAAAAATAATCACAGAAAACATAATCGGATACTGTTGGGAGAATTTAACAACTAGGTTAAAAAATTGAAATAAAAACGTCGCAAATAGCTTACTTTTGACAGCTATTTAAGTTCGATATGCAACAACAAACGTTCAAAATGTTTATCATTGCAAGTACAAAGTCAGAAGCTGAGATCATGTGCCTCAATTTTATTTTACTGCTATGATAACAGTACTCAGTGATTAGTGAATTAGGATTTTGTTATTAGATGTTTCCCGTTGATTCCACAGTCTACCCTAAATATATCAGTAGTTTTTTCAAGAAACTGATAACGCTACAATGACGACTTCATTGATGGATCTCAATCTGTTGCACAAACAGGAATGCTGGTAAAAGGGAGGTTTTTCTCTTTATAAAAAATTCTCAACAAAATGAAATACTAATTCCTCTTTGGGACGTGTTTCTAGCTGTCTTTCAAAAAATAGTTCTTGTACCAAACATATGTCTTTCGCCAAAAGAATATTACACATCCAAAAACCTAAGAGATATTTTTCCGCGCACGAACGAATTAATTAACTCACACATTTAGACGCCGTAACATAAACAACGCGCGGACGAAGTTTCAGCAAAATAACAAAACCAACAAATCAGAATTAAAGATTCAACGTTAGCCAATGAAACGGAAGATCGAGAATCTAAAATTGTGTTCAAGTTGAGCCTATCTTTACCGATATAAGCAGAGGAGAATCAGCATATAAAACGTTAGCGGTATAGTGAAAGAGGAGAAGCAACCACATCAACGAACCAGGAATGATACATCTGTTCGACACAAAATTTCACTCACTATTCTCGAACAATGAATTTGACCAGGGGAACAAACGTGCCGCCGATAGATAACTGAATTTATTTGTAAGTATGAGCTTCGTATACTAAGACCAAATACGCTCCCGAAACGCTTACACGTGTTATTTATAACCAGTGTTTGTCGTTCACACAACAAACTGATTGCTATGACAGAGACTCATACTTTTTTCCATGGCGCCAGTGTTCCACCTAATAAATAGGTGTTATTGTTTCTTCTATAAATCAGTGTTTGTGTTTATTCATGTTTCTATAGTTAGAAACGTTGCTACCTTAGAGCTGACAAAAAATTGGAGCTGTCACACCCTCTACACGATCATAAAAAGGAGCAATGATTTATTGCGTACCAAAATAGATTCATCTAAGCTGAACTCAGTTACTATAAGCATGTTGCATAATGTCTCTATTTTTGGTAGCCTTTTCAAAACAATTTAAAATCACTTACTCTATTTTTACTTACTGAGTGAGATCAAAAGGCTATTCCTATTCCAAATTCTCACAGTTAACTAATTTTTCTGACAATGGATTAGAAAGAAATGAGAGCCACGTCTTTTAAATGTTTTTCTTAAGGCCCCATCCCCAGTCAATCAAATTAACTGACACTGTCATCATATTTACTTTACTTCCAAATTAACAAAATCTTTACTCACAAATATATTCTCCATTTGTAAATTTCTGAGATTTCCTCAAAGCATATGCAATATTTTTTTTATCTAGCCGAATTCATTAAAGTCTTTTTCTTTTTCTTTTCATCACGTTTGTTAATAGGTAATCCATACTGTAATATTAGAAGGTCTGCCAGGAATGGTGAAATGTTGTAAGAGTGCAAATATACTATAGATGAACTTGCGATCAAGGCACTCTCTAGACATTTGCGTCGTAGTGAATTATTTCTTCTTTGATCAGAGTAGCAATTTTTATGCCAAAATTTGTGGTCAGTCTAGTTACGGTGGGCAATCAAGGCATTTGATTTATTGTTTTGTAAAATATCCCTTTTGTGTTCATATAATCTTTTACTTCGATTTCTTGAGGTTTCTCCTCCGTACTTTTGTGACAATTATTGCAAGCAAATCTACAGTGATCGATGCAAAAGAATAGTGGTAAAATTGTAAAATATATATTTAAAAATTATATCGTTGTTCCTTACCGCCCGATGTTACTCAAAGTTTCATGATTGCCTCGAGTAGCATCAGACGGTAAGGAAAAAACGAAGTAATTTCTTTAATATATATATGTGTGTGTATGTAAGCTACGGACACGATATACTATGAAAATATAACCAGGACTTCTAATCGCATTAATTTATATCTTACCTACTTGTGTTTCGCCTCTAGGGTCAGGGATCATCAGTTCTGATTATATTTCCTTGCTATATAGTGCCCGTAATTTCTGCATAAAAAGAAATTATATCGTTTTTTCCTTACCGCACGATGCTACTTGAAGTTTAATGCGCGAGGCAATCATCATGCCTGATCGTATGCCTGCTGATTACCTCGCGCATGAAATAGTAGCATCGGCCAGTAAGGAACAACGATATCAATTTTTTAATATATATCTTACCACTATTCTTTTCCATTGATCACCGTAAATTTTTACTCCCATCATTCACTGTGTACTATATATATATATATATATATATATATATATATATATATATATATATATATATATATATATATATTATAAACTAACATTTAAAATATGTTTTTGTCCTTACAGAGTTCTAACCATGTTTCAAAAATGGAAGCTAAAAGCTTCGAATTTAATTTTGTAATTAAATTAAAGACAATAGTTCCATTTCATCCTCAAGCGAATTTTGGAGTAACTTATTTTTAAATTTACTGGGTTTTAAAGGCACGGCAAAAATCATAATTTACAGTTTCCAAGGATACAGAGAAATCCATGAATGGATTTCTCTGTATCCTTGGAAACTGTAAATTATGATTTAGGATGAAATGGAACTAATGTCTTTCATTTAATTACAAAATTAAATTCGAAGCTTTTAGCTTCCATTTTTGAAACATGGTTAGAACTGTGTAGCGAAAAAAACATATTTTAAATCAGTTAATTTATAATATTAATGCTCTGTAAATTTTAAATTGAGCACTATTTTGTAAAAATAAAAATATCTATAAGAACACCGGATTATATATCTTACTATTCTTTCTTTTTATTTATACATACATACATATATATATATATATATATATATATAGAGAGAGAGAGAGAGAGATAGAGAGAGAGATTGCACGTTTGCATGAAACTCCGAGCTATCGACGTTAATATATGTATATTCACAAATATATAGAGAGAAAGGCGAAATATCGCGTATTTATTTTTTCATAAACACACCAGTCACTTAGAGAAAATCAGCTTGGATTATCAGCAATAGTGACTGTGTACAAATTCGCTCTTTACTCCCTACAGTGCTCGACCGATTAAATTATTTTATTGAGAGCTAATATCGTCATCTACAGATAGACTGTTTCGCTGTATCACAGCTCATCACAGTGGCTAGACATCCGATCGCTTCAGGTTGGGACCGAAATCCGACCGATTTTGTATCAGTTGGAGATTCTAACCCCTACGCCATCGACGCTCGGCAGGCGAATTTTTGCGTATTTATTTTTTCATAAACATTCCAGTCACTTAGAGAATTCAATCAGCTTGGAGAGTCTTATATATATAAATGTACACTGAGGTCAACACGTGGCGTCAGTGTTTCATACTTCAACGCAATCGTCAAGGCGTGTGCGTTGTTTTCTCTCGACTATTTATATACAATGGTTATTGGTGCATTATGGGTAGCAAAGTCTATTGTATTATATTAACAGGCTTACGGCCACATCACATTAAAACTTCAGTTCACGTACAATCACCGAGGTTAAAATGTAAATTACGTACATTAGACAAAGTTAATTCAATACTAAACAAATAAGTTAATCAACGCTCGAAAATATATATATATATATATATATATATATATATATATATATATATATATATATATATATATATTTAAAATAAACAAAAAATCTAAATAAATAACCACATCAAGTAATTAATAAACAAATTAACAAACTACGAATGGGCACATAAACACAAGTAAATGTAATAATAATAATAATAATAATAATAATAATAATAATAACCCACAACAAATGATTAAATCAATAATAATTAATGAGTTAGCAATCAATAATAATTAATGAGTTAATCAAATAGCTAGAAATAAGCGCATTCATATTCACATTTATTTATACCCAAATAGTTTCTAGAATAATTTGAAACATAATCATTACCACCTACCCAACAACCGTTTAGATAATACATGATTGAGTCATTTTTTTTACGGTTTATCAACTCTTTGTAGATTATTTAAAGCCAGAAAATATTTTTAGATTCATACCTTTCTCAGAGGTATTTGCGCGTAAGTGAATATAACGAACCCAACGGGAATTAGAACCCAGCTCTCTGATTAACAATTCCGAGCCATTATCCATTACACCTACTCCAGATCCAAGCTTACAGCACCTGGTATTCTTAAGTGGTCACCCATCTAGATACTGACCAGGCCCGACTATCCATTGGTGATCCATTTTAACGTGATATCACCGTAAGCCCCAGATATATAAGATGTTTTGTGTTGGGTTTCTATGACGTTTATCTTTTGTATTTTTTTATAAATAAAAAAGTTTACGTTACTAATTCATTTGCCTAATAAAATCGGACATCTGCAAAATATGTTTCATCTAATGTTTTAATAAGAGTAGATATTATAAGCTTAAAACCTCACACAATATTCTTCTCATATGTATCTTGGGAATGTGGTTGATATCAAATTTATTGTGAAAATGTTGACTTAATTAAATCTGACTTAAATTTTAGGAAGTCTGTTGAGCTGAGTATTTTTCAGAACCTCTTCATATGTCTGCGTTTATTGCTGTAGAATCGGAGTTGTGACTGTCTACTCAAAGTCAATTACTTGTTGTTAGTTGGGGGGATATTATTCGCAAGGCAGAGATACAACCAGATTAAATTCAATTACTGCCTGGAGAAAATCAGATGTTGCGTTTTATATTATTGTCACGCAGCACAGATGACAGTTAATTCCTTTCAGTCATGACCTGATTGGTCACTTATCATTACCAAATCGCCAAATACAATGTCTGCAAAACTTCTGCCACTATCAAACGATATTTCCAGAGAAAACGTGACCTAAGAACGCTACACTCTTGTTCGCCTGTAAAAAAATATACTCAACTCGACTCCAAAGTAAAAGAAAAGGGGAAAGTAGATAAAGAGCAAATATAAATTTTTTATAATCAAGAAATTGAGTCGTTTTACAAATATTTTTTTATCCTAGATTTTTCTTTGAAGATAGTTTTCATACGACAAAAATAGACAAGACACAAGATCTCTTAATGACTCCTGTTACTACTTCGACTACGACTTTTACTCGGATTGTGACTAAGATTGACTACTTCATACGTTGTCTTATATTCATACCTGGCGTGTGGATATAGTAAACGCAAGAATACGCGCGAATATTTATCAGAAAATGCTCTGCTCTATTCTGAAATGTGCTATTTAATGATTATAAAATTTCAAATAACAATACATGATTAAAAGCAGATTAGTAATTTGATTTAAATGCTGTGTATTTCTTTTATCTTTCTCCGTAAATTATAAGTTAATTAAATTTTATTTTAAGTTGATATCCACCAAGTAGGTATATCGTATCTTCTTAATAATCTACCTAAATAAACTGCAAATACTGCCTGTCCATCCTTATGTCTTAAACCCCATTAACTCGGGCTACACTTGCTCTACATAGACACATTATACCTTTTTGGAATCAGGATGATCCCGAGATCAAAAATCTGGCCTTCACATTGTGCTTGAACATCCAGCATTTGGATTTGTGTCCAGATGAGGAGGGATCAGTTAAAATTCATTTTAAAATAACTGAAAAAAATTAATAATTTAAAAAAAAATTAATTCATATTGATTTTAAAGTAACACAAAAAATTTATGAATTTAAATATTAGGTTGGTGCAAAAATAATGACGTAATAATGTAGTTTTTTGATGTATTTTTTAATGTCAAAAAACGACATTATTACGTCATTATTTTTGCACCAACCTAATAAATTAAAATTAAAAATAAAAATAAAATTAAATTCAGCTTAAAATATCTCCAAAACTTTGTGAATTGAGGAAATCAATTTTATTTCTTCAAAATACCAAGGAATCAGAGTTAACGTGAGAGGTTTCGTGACGCGACGTTTTGAAGTTCCGCAAAGTTTGGGATTTGAAGAACTCAACTCAACTCAACTCACGGAGTTTGTGATTTGAAGAATTTCGGCCTGAATTGTAATTTCAGCTGAAATTGGAGTTTCTTTTGGCTGGAATTGGAATTATATCCCGAATCAGATTTAAAGTGAAGTTTTGAACTTCCATGGAGTGAATTGAGGAAGTTATTTCTTCAAAATTATCATTGCTGTTTTCTAAGCTGGGCATGAGGTGCCTTTAGTTTTGGTCCGAAGGCTCAATTAGCCCTCCGCAGGATCTAGCTTAAAAGTCCCCACGGAATTCGGCTTTTAAGCTAGTTCTTAATAAAAAAGAAGTTTTTATCTTGTTTGAAATGTATTAGTTTATAGAATATGTTCTAATAAGGAATCTGTTTAATTTTTTTTCTTTTAACAAATTTAAATTTATTATAGATTTTTAAAATTTTTCTTTTACGGTGTTTATGAAGAAAATCTATCTCTTTTCTCCAAGTGGTTAAGTTTTAATTAATATTTTCCAATCCAGTCAATTTTTACTGACACTAAACTTTCTTCACTCTATCCGAATTTTCCAAAATAATTATGAGATCACCTAAAAAACTAATTGGCATGAAACTTTTGTTTTTATACACTTGAATTCCGTTATCGATTCATTGTTAGAAATAATAAAACCATTATATTTTTAACCTATTATTGTCATAATTCTTTGACCTGCGTTTCCTCTTCCGACAAATTTCAACGAAGAATGAAATATATCTAAACATGGAATTAAAGATTCCTATTCAAATTCTACTTTCTCTTTATTCTAGTACCAGCAGTAATTGTCTTGGAGGTGAGTGAAGCCTAACACTTAACAACACGGAGAAAATTGGTTGAATCGAGTACAAATTGCAGTTGAGATATGACACTCTGCCTCATAAAGGGAAATGATTTTATTTCGATCTCAAATGTTTCATGTTTTATAGCCAACAGATAAAGAGTTTCAAATCAAATCTTCCAAGCTGCACCCCTTTAACCGAAGGGGAACAAAAGAATAAATAAATGGAAACTCTTGAGGTCGAGCGACAGCATTGATTATTTCCGGTTGCTGGTCTATATTAACAACATTTGGGTTTGAAGTTAGTTCTTGTTTACTCTTGGGGGGAAACAGACAGTCTCTCAGATAGTTCCAATGCCGCCCGTTGGTGTTGTCAGCCCTTGTTATGATGTTGAAATAGGCATGGAATTGGTACGAGGGTGAACTATGAGCCCGACATGACAGAAGTTGTTCCAAGTGTCACCTACTTACCCAGCCAAACCGAACAAGCGAAGCCGTGAATAAAGCACCTTGTCGGAGTTAGCTCCTCCTTGCCTCAAACTACAATGACCAGCAGCAATTATCTGCAACGACCAACATCAACCTCCAACTACAATGACCAGCAGCAATTATCTGCAATGACCAACTTCAGCTTCAACTGCAACGATCATCTGCATGACCAGCAGCGATCATCTGTAACGACACCTGTAACAACCAACCTCGACCATCAATGCCTGCACCGGAACATCTGCATCTCTACCGTTCCGACCACCTTTATTTCTTTATTACTTTTCTAGAATAAATTAGCTTATATCTTATATATCCTCGTTCTGTCGTCTATGTTGTTTCACCTTGTCAGATTTAACGTCTTCGAAAATGTTAGCGGGCCTCTTGTGACCTCATCACCCTTTTGTGATACAGGGGCGGTCGAGTGGTCCGCTACAACCTAAATATATTGCAAACAAGGTTCGAGTTATTATTTCTCGCCACAGCATTTATATTCACTTTGCACCAATGCTCTTGGGATAGTCATGAACACGCCTTTTCTATCTGCACCCACCTATGAATAAAATAGCGTTGGTTGGCTAAAAATCTAGGAGAAATCATCGCGAAACCTCTACACCTTCCCAAGAATAACTATGCTATTATTCAATTTACAGATATTAAACGAAAGGTGTCAAGAGCTATGATCATTCACGCCCTGAAAAGACATGGGCTTTAAAACTAGAAGAGAGAGAGTGCGTATTGTTACTTACTCGAAATAAATAATGAAACTTTAAGACGTTGAATCTTCAGTATTACTGTTAGGCATTTATATAAATTGATTATCAAAAAGTACTTTTTCATTGGTACGTTACCAAAGTAAAAATCAATCTAACTGGGTACTATTTATGACAAATGTGAAAATAAACAAGAACGAGCAACAGAATTCTTTCGTTACAGCGAGTAATTCAGCCGAATGCCACCTGATACTTTTTTCGTAAATTAATTGTTGTCCAAAACAGGAACCAATTAATTATATTTGATTAGCGGAGATACTGTACGTTTGTATTAGTACGAAACGGTTAATAAATAAAATAATAATTCCCTGAGAAGTATCATTTACTAATAGTTGATAAACATTAATACCAGCATTCTTAAAAATAGCACAGTTAGCCAAGTTCGTTTCTGAAACGAAATACTTAGATATATGAAACAAAAAGAGTAAAGACTCAGTACCAAAGCGGAGGACAATCCCTAAAAACCCTTACTGCACTACCCGACCACATACCGACCTCAGTATAAACCCAGGTAAAATAGGGCCTAGACGTCAGTCCTCTCTACCTTTTCGCCAGACAATGGGACAGACTGGTTCACTCTACTCTAATCACCAACAAACTAATCAGGACCTTTTACAAAGTGGGGGATCTCTTCCTCTCTCTCTCTCTCTCTCTCTTTGTTCTGACATACGAACTCTGTCTCACAAGAAAGATACTGGTTTATATTTGCATACAAAAGAAAATAAATCTTCCAAAACAACTTTCGATAAGCGTTCATTCTATGTCAACCTCGATACGTTATTCAGGGAGAAATAATTTCAAATATAACAACATAGAAAATATGTTAACAAATGGAAAGAAAAGGAATACACTGTTTACACATATTAAAAAAAAATATCCGAATGCCCTAACCAAACAAATACTGACAGAGATCGACAGAGCTTCTGATTACACAATATTAGTGCTACTCCCTCTGGGAGCCAAGTAAGGAAAGGTTACTTCAACCCTGGGACAGCCAAGAGCTGGGGAAGCATAGAAATATCATGCTAAGAGATTGTTCTTGAGCCTTGAGCTTTGTTGATGGCGACGGCATAGCTGAAATTCACTGGAAATTGAAATTGGATTAAAAAAGCCGAACTGTCGAGGTTCCTATAGTCTTGCTTTTTGCCTTCACGGTTAGGCTAGTTGCTTTGGGGGCGTATGGGAAAAGCTGTTTGGCAGGCAAATACGACTGCACAACTTTGGAGGGAAAGATTTTTTAGTTGAAGCCTATGGTGAGAAACACTGATCAGTTCAATGGAATGGAAGAATGTAGATCGTTTCTGAGCAACCTCAGAAATGTTCAGAACTATATTGTAATTTACTAAGCTTAACTTACTTTGGCATACGGCTACAAACATGGGATATCCAATGAGAATCAAACTCATTACTCAGTCGTAATGGTTAGCCAGACATGTTCGTTAAAGTTTATTTCACACCGAGACACGCAGTCAATTTAGAGTTGCATCAGATTTGAATTGATTTCTTCAATTAAGTCATTCTTTGAAATAAGAATGTCTCCCTCAAGTTTAATAAAAAAAAAAATATTAATTTATCTGAAGACTGAAATATTAATTTATCTGAAAACGTTTTTTTAGGGTAGCACAACGTTTTACAAACAGAAAATATGAAGGTATTTAGTTCTTTTATTTTGCAGAAAACATTGGTATATTAATGAAAAATTGACCTCTAATGACCTCTAGTTACCTTGGAAATTAGCACCACCAACCTTCTCATCTTTTCCTCCACATACCAATTTTCATCCATGAGTGTAATTGTTGGGCTGCAAGACAGATCATAAAGATTGCAAACTAATTCTACTTGCAATCATCTCCGGTCACCTCTGAGTTCAGTTTTGCCCTTACCCACCTTACCACCTGTGAATACAAAAATATTTTTATACGTCATAAAAAACTGGGACCCTGGGATTTTCCGTTTCGACATGATGTCCGAACATACAAATGCTCGCACACATAAAACTCAACATAGTAATATACATTAAAAAAAAAAAAAATGATTTTTTCACCAACATGTATCCTCCTTCTTTTAGCCATATGACTAGATTCCTATGTTCCACATATAATTATTTTTCTTTCCTATGAAATTTACAGGTAAACAAAAATATAACATATTAATAACTCACAAAAGCTACAAGGCATGACATCCTATGATTAAACCCATTTAACAATATACAGACACACCTAAGAACACACGAATGGCACCTTGAAAATATTTTCTGTTGATTTTAACTGGGTTATTCATTTACGAAATATTTTAAGGTTTTTGCAAATGCAACAAAACTTATGTAATATCAAATCATGTGCCTGAAAGCTAATTTCGAGTTATTGAAATATTTTTACCAAGATTAACATCACTCCACGAGCATTTAGTTTGCTTTTGTTCGAAACTTTCATAACAACTTTCACCCAGATAAAAAAAAAAAAAAATTCTCAAAACAAAAAAAAAAAATGTTTTTTCATATTGTTTTTGTTTTTTGCATTTCACAAAAGGAGAATCCAAATATGCTTCAATTCTGATCAATCAAAACTCGGTACAGAAAATATTTTTCATACAATCAGTTCTCACTGCGTGAGATGGGGTTAAATTGAAATATAATGTGCTTGATTCCCAAGTAATCGTCCACCAAATAGTACCCCTCTTTCCGAAGCGGGGTTAGGGTTAATCTATTGTCTTTGGTCTAATGTATTCGTGGGACTCTCACTTTAAACTCAAGCTTATGCCACTTTTTCGTTTTAAGTGGGCACCCAGATAGATATCTATGACACAACAGTCGAGTCGTTTCAACTACAAGCAACCACACCTCGATGTTCCACCTCCTCCGCGATACGCGTCTAATTTTGCTTGAATCTCTCAGAGACCGATACATTTTGACCGATGTTAAAAAAACAAAACATTATCTTTGATTTAATATGCCATTTAGTTGTTATACTACATTCAGAACCAAACTGTTACCATTTTAGCATACACAGCAACAATATATGTAACATATCTCTCTTTTACTTCGCAGTATGCTTAAAATTAAAAACATTAATTTCAAGATTCGAAGCTGTAGCATTTATGATTGTGTTATATAATATCAGTCATCCTATATGGTAGTGAATACTGGACAATCTCTTCATAGACGAAGAAGAAACTTGAAGCAACGGAAATATTCTACAGAAGAATGCTGAACATGTGAACAACAACGAAGTTCTGAAGACAATGACAACAAAAAAGATACTTATAGTTAACATCAGGAAGAAACAATTGAAATTTCTGGGGCACATAATGAGGAAAGAGGGCTTGGAAAATTTGACAATCACAAGACAGATTGAAGGTAAGATGACCAAATGAAAGCAATGCACAACCTACGTGTCGAGCTTGGATGAACGGATGGCGGATCAGGTTTGAGGAGAGATGGCAAAAGGACAAATAATGTTATTCAGAGCTACAAAGGACAGGAAATTGTGGAGTGCCATGATCACCAACTATACATAGAAGAACAATTCATCCACAAACATTATTGACATCCAAAAAAAGACAATTATCTTGTTCTAATGACACTTTCAACGAAGGATTCAATTTTTTTTTCAAAAGTGGAAAGCTCTTTAACTTAATCCATGAATTTCCAACCTGATTAGAAACTGCTAATCAGTACCATTCAGAGACATTATATTTGTCATGAGTATGAACTAATGTTATTGGTAATCTGCGCGGAAAATAAATTCGGCATAACGAGTTCAAAATCCGACCGAGTTCATTGCGTTTACTTTCGCAAAAATACCTTAGGGATAGCAGATGGCAACCAGTCAAGGAGAAGAAGAACTGATTTCAGAAGATTTTCTAAAAAAAAAAAATTTTTTAAATAATTTCATTCATTTGTGAAAGTTTCATTAAAAGCCGACAATTATTTGATTTTTGCAAGAATTTACAAATTAAGGTGTTTTTCACCGAAAACATGAGCTAAAACAATAAATACGTAACCAAAATTTTGAACGTGCTAGAAAGGACTAAAAAAATTAACAAAATGATAAAAATTACGTCGGTCTTTCCTCTTTATAATAACAAATATTTTGATAAAATTTTGTTTTTATTAAGTCTGGCGCCTTTTTATCATCATGCTATGTGCTTATCTTGTTTTCTTCAAATTACTCGTGCGTTTCCTCGTTATTATTATCCTTCGTGAGTAAATCAAGTGATTATTTTAACCCCTAAATCCCACGTCACTGTATATTTTTTTCTAGGCAAAATAGTTGTTATGGAATACCGTATTTGCCGGCGTTAAAAATAAGTCCCGAAAATTTACCGTGCGTCCTTGAGGACAAAGGTTAGGATTTTCTAACCACAGAAAAAAAGATTATCTCTGACAGACGGTAAACTAAATTCCTGTAGTGTATGTGATCGCTTAATTAAATTTATAAATTATACACCATTTAAGAAGGTAGAGAATAAACAAAGTATCATAAAAAATTAAAAAATATTTATGTATAGAATGTTCTCGTGGCAGACTAGGGTAGGGGAGCCAACAGACTGTCAAAGAAACACAGGTAGCAGCATACCGTCTCGATGAATATCCTAGTTAGCAACTGGTGAGCTAAGCCATGCCCACTTGTCACGATATGATAATAAATATTAACAAGGTTTTTCTCTCTTTTTCTATTTTGTTTCCATTATATTTTACCGTTTTTATATCTCCTAATCTTTACCCGTTCAGCTGTTAGCTGGACAAGCCTGACAAATTGAAAACATGTTAGTATTACTTTTTAAAACTTGGCAGCTTAATTGTGCTTCTACGATCGTCGATCTCCAAAAGCGTTGGTCATAGTCAGTTAAAATATGGACCTGTTCACACTAATGTAAGCTATAGCTATCAGGAGGCTCCTATTTAAAATTTTAACACTGCTTATATTATGGTATCTGAAAGCAAAAAGCAGTCCTACATTCTCGGTTACAAGCTACAGGTAATTGAATATGTCAAACAACACGCCAACAGAGCTGCAACTAAGAAAATGATAGGCTACTGGAGAAAGCAAGGAAACCTGTTAAAGCCTGCATCAAGAACAAAACGTAACCTGCATAAATCTGCTTCTAACTGGCCAGAGCTGGATGAATAACTGAAGGAGTGTATAGTTAAAGATTGATTTTTTTTTATTGTTTTAAATTTAAGTAAAGCTTTAATTTTAATTTCTGTATATTCCACCAGGGAGGCACGGTGGAGTAATGGATAGCAGCTCGGATTGAGAAATCGGAGAGCCTAGTTCGAATTCCAGTCGAATCCATTCTCTTACGTACACGGTATGGATCCTCGTCTTCTCTCCCCACCCCCAAGCTATGGGTAAATAGTAAGATAAACCGGGTTCTATAGCCTTAGATGGCAACTGGTCTACCGCAGAAAGAAATGGCAATCTACTGCTGGGGAAAAAATCTGCCTCGGCAGTCATGTATCGAAAAGTACATGATCGCCTAAGCGTGTATCGCGCATGGCACATAACTGATAATTGATATTCCACCATATGGGTAAAATTTTTTAAAAAAGGCTAGACCCAGATAATTTTTTCACTCCGGACATATAATGGAACTTGTTGGCCCACAAACAGATACTGAATGACGGAAGACAACAGCAAACAAAACGAAGACTTGAGTAAAAATAATATATTGCCAAGTTTATTTTCTTTAAAGAAAATATATCAACAAAAATAAGGTTACAGTGCACTAGGCAAAAAATGTCTCTGCATGTCCATGTAGAGGGTAAGAAGACCATTGTCCTAAGAAGGACAGTTTTGGTAGTCGTTGAAAAATGTTGTCCTGAAAAGGACAGTTTTGTAGTCGCTAAAGCGCGTTATCCTTATAAGGACACTTTTGGAGACACTGAAGAGAGTTGTCTTGAAAAGGACATTTTATTGCATATCGTTGCTGCTGGCTGAAGCTGGAGATGGAGCGGCGGCTGATGGCGAGACTGGAGTTGCAAATAAGGATAGCTGGCTGGAGTCGTGCACCGGCTGTCTGCTACTGGAACAGATACTGCACTTTGATCCTATACTGCACTTTGATCCTAGTCATCTGAGTTCTTTTTATGCTTTGCGACCTTTTTATATACTGAATCAGTTTTAAAATGATCGGTGGTTAAGCTTTTTATTCTGTCGTAGCGCCGCGCTGCTCCGTTCATATATATATATATATATATATATATATCGAAGTATATTTCGTGACCTTGCTCTTCCTTCGTAGCGACACTGACCTTTTTCTATGCGTGCGACGTAGCGAGTTTATTTAGATTTAATGATCAACTACATTTTTGTTCTTAGATATTTGATTATAGAGGCACCATCTAAATACTTCTTTTCAATAATACATAACATTGTTAGTAAATCCTAGCAACTCAATATTTAATTTTAGCTATAAAGAAATTATGAAACTTCGCGTCTGTTGCAACAACTCTCTTACCGGCGATAATATCTGAGACTTTTCTCCGCCCCAGTGAGGAGAATGATGATAAAAAATGGGTGGATGGTCTATACTGTGACCAGGATACTTGAACATGAGGTCTGTATTCAATTACAGCCCACTTTTTTTTTGTTTGCCAGCTGAACGCTAGTTGGAAACTTTTGTGCGAAGGCGAGTGTCATATCCTGATACTAAGGTTTTTTGGAACATTTTGAGTTTTGACAGTGTCAACTCAGACTAAAAAACACACAGCCCTATACTTCCACATGGTCTTGCAAATTACACTCGTTCCGGCGTTCCTATTTCAAAACGTATCGCATGCCATATTTCGTAGGAAGCTGCTGCTAGCCGTTCATTGGTTAATTCTTGCGGCCAGCTATTCGTCCTGACGTCAGACAACTTGTACCGTAACATTGGTTAATTTCTACGGACAGTTTTCCGTATTGACGTCAGCCCAGTCCATTTCAACGGTTAATCAACGCTTTCGACGAATTTCCGCCAATATTATTTCAATATCCGATTAATTAACGACCAGCAAACACGCGACATCAGACCACGTCGACAGTTTTCCCCCTCGGACATTGTTTTATTTCCAGTCAACCCCTGTTTTGTCAGAGGACTCTACTAACTTTAAATTCAAATATCGACTCCTCCTTGTATTAGGCGCATATCACCTCGGAACCTAACTCATCAAAATCGATCAGTATCCTTTATTTATCAATATTTGGTTTGTCTTTCTGTGTAAGCAATACAGATTTACTGTGTTACTGTTTATTGTAGCGAAGAAAACGGCGACTTACCTCGTCAAACCAAGCGACAGCGTGTCGCGTGTATTCTACGACGGAAAAAGTGTCGAAAAAGAAAACTACTTACCAAACAGAGGGGCACGTATTCCGCATAACATGCTGAAAATGGAATAATTGAATTAAAGAAAAAACAAGTCAGTCGCAGAAGTCGCTATAAAAGTATTTTGATATGCAAATTACGGAAAATCCTATCCCAGCTGTCGACGAATGGAAGAAATAGGTTCTGCCGATAAAAGCAGTTGGTGTTCTCAATTCGGGAGGTGAAAATTCGGGCATTTTTGGTTTCGGCGTTTGTCAGAGAGTGAGTTATTTTTCTGACTGGTTACACGCATTGTGATTTAAAATAGTACCGGCGAATCGAGTTTTCACTTTTCAGCATTTCTTTCTGCGCACGATATTCGAGTCTGGACTTACAGTGATTCTTCTTTGTCTTGTGGAAGTAATCTGCGACAAATACTTCCTTTGCTTTCAGAACGCTTACATTTATACAATCTATTCTTGTACTCATCTCTACATGAACTTAGTCTACTACTACCAATTTGATACCTGTAATCTTTTGTTAACATTCAATTCTGAATTTGTACTGTTCCATACATGAACTTTTATTACTATTGTGCTGTTTCTTATTTTACTTTCCACACACACATACACACAATAAAAATTAATTCACACCACGTGTATCCAAAAAATTACAATTGCGCGGGAACTCTCTCCTTACCATACCCTGTGGGGTCAAAAACAAGGACGGCGCACCCAAAAGTGCGGACGTAGTGGAAAGCACACCACGTGATCAAAAATATGATTTATTGACCAATCAGGGCTCGACATAAGAAACCCATTTCTTAATCTCCCCGGAGCCTCATCATTCACATATAAGGAAGATAGCAACTGTCATCAGACCAGAGGGAGTACAGCGACAAGCTGACATCACGGGTTTACGGACAATTCCATTGTGTACAAAAAAAATAATTCTTATATATATTTTTTTTACGAAAATAAACAAAAGTTTATTTTACTTTATTTGTAGTGTATTTTCTTTTTATTATTTGTTTGAGGGATTTCTTTGCACCCTCTACACTATCAACTTCACGCATGAACATTTTTTTACTACATTCATTTCCAAACATTTACTTTCCATGTACAATCTTGTTTTCACTCTTCGATTGATTTTCTTTGCTACGTTCATATAAGTGTACAAATTTTATTGTAAAATTTCTTTCAGAAACCTCATTTCATTTGTTGCGTGAGTTTTGTATTAACCTTGTTCCGTATGGGACTTTTGTTCATTCATTTTGTTTTTATTATCTTATGCTTCTTTTTTTTGGCGGGGGGTGCCAACCTTTGATTCCATTTTGATTCAATCGGGAGACTACCAACATCCTGTATTCAATTTATGTGATTATTGTAAACTATATAATTTTTTACAATATTAACGTAAACTCCTTGTTACTGTGGTCCTTGTTTATTGACATGTCAGACCTACGTTTTATTTTTTACTTTTAAATGTTTGCGAGCCTCCTTTTATTAATTTAATCAAGGCACACAGGCCACATCTCCCTCCCCGCTTTCCGGAGTCCGCAACACTTCTGGTTATTGTGTTTGATGTAGCTCTACCGTGAGTACAAATCCCATTCAGTATTTTATACGCTTAAGAAGAGGGAGTAAACTTACAGGTCTTTGTAATAAGGGTAAAATGATAAAATCTAGTTCACAACAGGTCAAGATGATCTACATGTTGCTAAACCACCCACAAAACATTTTGGCAGGGTAGGGACATTTTCCTATTTTTTTCTAGAAAAATTTGCACCGTTAAACTAGGGGTGCGTCGTTAACATTGGCAAATACAGAAATTACCGTTTGTAAAAGAATATTACTTTTTATTTAAAATATAACGAGTATACTTTCATCCAACTGGGCATGTCTTCGCTTGTTGACATGTTTAAAGATCAAATAATTTTCTTATAACACTGCCAACCTACTTTCAAAACTTTGCTATAAATAATATCAAACCAACCACAATAAAGAAAAATGTTACAAATATAAAAACTTTATGAAAATTTGAATGAACAATTTGAGATTTTTACTCTATCAAAAAGAACATAAAAAAGAGAAAAATCAAATAATACTTTATTCATGTCAAAATATTCCATTGCACCAACAAAGTCTTTTTATTTTCATACAAAAATTTATGAAAAGAAAAATAAATTAGAAAAATGATAAAGAAGTTATTGAATTGATCGTTATTTTATCTTTTACTTTTTCTTTTTTTTTTTTTTTTTTTTTTTCGCTACTAACGTCATAAAACATTTGTGACATCTTCTAACATTGTTATAATGAGCGTTTGGTTGCAAAGGAAAGGAACAAACAAGGATTAAAATTTCAATAGTGTATATTCATCAAAATTCGAAATGTATACATAGTTTGAAATTTGGCAAAAATTATTCATTTGTGGTTTTTCAGATGCTGTTGGTAAGGAAATTGATAGGTGTAAGGGTGTTGTCGGCAGGGCCGGGAGTTGATCGATTTCTTGGGTTGGTTGGCCGAGGTCACAGTTAGGTCAGAGGATAGGTCCAAAGCTTATTAACCGTTGACGCACGCCTTTCTTTAATGTTAAAACCGTCTCCTGTGGGGTGTTCGATGCACTGGCAGCCTTGTGGTTCGAACTGCCTGGTAACGTAGGTTGGCAGATTGATCGATCGAGGTCACGGTGGCAGGTTTATTCGTTGTAAGGCGCGTTGGCGACGAAGGATTAGGCGTAGATAATGAACGTTGATCGAGTGGAAGATTTTTGTTGGATTCTGGTCGAGTCAGAGATCAGTGACCGGGGTCACGGTGGTAACTGCGGTGGATGCCTAGAATGGATAGTGGAGGTTGACCGAGCGGAATGTCTATGTTTGATTCTGGTCGAATATGGTATCAACGAGACAGGGTTGGTCGAGCGGGACGGATTCTGGTCGAATGTGGTGTGAACGAGACGGGATCACGGTGGTATCGACGAGTGTGGCCTGGAGTGGATAGTGAACGTTGAGGTGTTAGAAATCACAACGGTTGGCATCGGGAGCCCAGTGGTGTCAAAACTGGACTGTCGATCGCATTTCACATGTGACAAATAGGGTGAGATTAGTGAAGCTTGGGCAAAATCACGGTGGTGAAAATAGAAACAATCATGAAGGTGACGATGACAGTAAGTTGGCATGTTGACAGGTGGCCTTTTCGGCCTGCTACTGTGTCGGTCGTTTACAAGGAGCTTTCTTTTAAGCAAATCTGGTGGTACCAGCGTCATCTTTTTTTCTGCAGGAATATTAGTGACTAATCTATTTATACTGGAAATTTTTTATTGTAGGGATTTGTTTTGTGCACTGGATATGATGCTCGAAACCACTGCGCAGAGAACAACTTCTTTATTTTGTGTTTTGCTTTCTTAGCCTTCACATCCGACCAACATGTAGTGTGAATCAAAAAGAGATCTAATTGCAGCGGTTGTATAACATCATCATGCATACTTTAAAAACCATAATCTCAGATTTAAAAAAAATAAAATTACCAAAAATTGTGGAATTGTCGTATTTTAATTAAAATTTCAACACTTATTCTTAAATGAAATTGTTTTTTATTAAAAAATTTGTGGAAATATTTTTCAGTTCAGTTACAACTTCTTAACTTCTTCCATTCTATCTGTTGTAACCTAGGGAAGGTTACTGAATAAAATAATCAAACGAAGGTTGGTAATGAACGATAATACTTAGGACAAGAACAACATATATAAGATTCGCCAGTGATGCTTAGAAGAAGCAGTCAACTGCTAGAAGTGAGTCAAGTGAATTCTACAACGAATCTCCAACTACAGACCAACATACAGTATTTATTACTTAGTTATTTATATGAATGAAGACATACCTATTATAGTCCGTATGTATGCTACAACAGTATCCAAGTAATTTCTTTATCTTTTTCGGTATTGTATAATGACAACAAAAACTTTATTAAACAGACAAAAATATTTTCAGAATGAATAGATTAGTCAAAACTTTCAATAATTTTTGATGGCCCTGAAGAAGGTCATCGTTTTTTTGTTTTTTGTTTTTTTGTTACAGGACTTAATTCAGAATTTTATTTTTGATCTTCTGTAGAATAAAAAAGTCAAACAGTTGTAAAATGAAAAAAATTAAAGTTATTTTTTTTTCACACTCAAAAATGGCATTAAATTCTTTTGATTCTTCAAGCAAATCTTTATTTTATATCAAGTTTATGAGCAACAACCAAGATCTGAAATAGTTTTAAACTCATACTGTATAAATAGATGTCAATTTTTCACAAACAAATATAAATCAGATATTTTTTTCCCTGTGGAAGCAAATAATATACAGTATATTTTATTAAAATTAGGCATCAGCAACCATCCACAAAATTTACAAACATCCAAAATTCACTTGTATGGATTAGCCACTAGTTAAGCGGGGACTAAAACTAATTTAAAAATAAACTTAAAAATAAAAAAAAAATCAATTTAAAGTTTATTTTTTAATAAACAAGCACTAAAAATTTCAAAGAAATCAGATAATTCACTGATTTCTGGTAAATTTTTAAAAACAGCGGGTATCTGTTTTATTTCTTTATTTTTTTCCTTCACGTGTTGAAAGTGGGCATGATTTTGGAGGGGACCTATACACTGAACTGCTTAGACTAATGTCTTTATCTTCTTTGTTAACATCCTATTTTTCTTTTTCTTCAGTTATCTTTCTAACCATCTAATATTTTCAAAATTATTTAATAAATGATACTATAAGGAGAAATTAATTCAATAGTGATATGAAATATCCTTGAGCATGGACAAAAGAATGAGAACAATCTATCTCCATAGATTAAATAAAAGGT
Organism: Acanthosepion lycidas; assembly: GCA_963932145.1. Classification (NCBI taxonomy): domain Eukaryota; kingdom Metazoa; phylum Mollusca; class Cephalopoda; order Sepiida; family Sepiidae; genus Acanthosepion; species Acanthosepion lycidas. The sequence goes on along the minus strand of OZ010611.1, from coordinate 24,564,797 downwards.
TCAGTTCAAAATTCATAGAAAGTTACCAACTACAATAGATACATGAAGAAGACTGAAGGGTCAATGGCTGAAATCTTGTGACAATGACAACCAAGAGAAGGACACTAGTCCAAGCAAATACAATAATTCGAGCAACAAGATTTGAAATAGTGAAATAAAATTTAAATTGAATGAAGTTTAATGTTTTATTAATTTTTTCAAACTGTAACTTTTTTCTTTCAAATATTCTAATTTTGTTCAATTGAGGTAAGCATGAAGAGAGAAATAATACATCCAGTTTGTTGAGTCTGCTCCATGGTTGAGATAGTTAAATATATCCAGCTGGAGTCAAACTAAGACATTTTCAGGGCAGAATGGCTTTCTGTATTCAAAGGAGTTGAACAATATAAAATCTTTCTACTCCTATTTTCCTTTATTTCCTTTCATATCTTACTAAATAAATTGGCCTTCTTAGAACTGAAATAGTTGTATATATCCCACTATAGCCAAAAGTCAGTGTTTAACTGCAAATAAAAGCCACAATTTTGAATGCTAATATTCAAGGCAAACAGACAAAATCTTCTGACTTGTAAGACTGGTGTATCTTTCGTTGGCCTTGTGCCATACTAAATTAAGCATGATGAAATGCAAATGTCATTACCATCATATTTAGTAAAGAATAACATTTGATATTTGTTTTTATTTTCCTGTTACTAAAAACACTACACACTAAAGATTTGAATCTTTGTAAATTTCTATGTTGACTTTGGATATGTAAGTAGTGTAATTGTCAAGCCAAGTTCAAATTCTGAGCTAGTCAGTTGTATTCACTTTTGGGAAAGGGATCAATCCATCTCTTCCTCAAGTTATGGCCAAAATAGCTATGGATGGTAACCAGTCAAAGAGAAGGAAAACCCCAATTCCATTATATTTCCGAAGAGGTTATGTTAACTTGCTGATATTAAAGAAAAGGAAACTGTTACAAGCCATGATTGCCTATGTCCTGAAAAGATATAGTAATGATAATGATAATATTAATCCTTTCTTTATAAGGAAACATTTGGCATTCATTGATTGAGTTACCAGTGCTGCTGTTGCTTGAAATTTATAAAATCTTTCTCTTAAAACAATTTTTCAGGAAAAATAGGTTTTTAAGTTCAGTAGCTATTGTTGCTCTTTACAGTACTGATGGGGGTTTCCTTTCTAATCTTTTATTTGAAGTAGTGTGGAAGGTCAACATCTTCATTATTTCATTATTTACTCTTAAAAAAAAAAAAAGACATAACAAAGGGTGGAAGAACTTTCAATGAGTCAACAGCCAGCTAACTAGAGGTGGCATCTCCATAAATTACCATGGAGAAGGCAACAGGAAACCACTCTACTATTAAACCCAAGAAATATCATGGTAAATATAACACATAATGAAAACCTAATGGCATGAAAGGAGGTTATATCTATGGGAATTAACTCCTCACCCAGTAACATCATCATCCAGCAACTGCTAGCATAAACGGTGTAAAGGAGATAAAATTCTTTGGAACCTATCTCTTGCCCAGAAAGGAGTAACATGAGCGACACCTGACCGTTATCCAGCGACTGCTCGGATCAATCAAAAAATAACTCTCAGGACATGGAACGTTCATACATTGAACAATGATGGCCAGTTAGAAAATGTAAAACTGGAAATGAGTAGGCTAAAAATCAACATCTGAGGTGTATGGGAAACTAGGTGTGGCCAAACAAAACAGTGACAATCACAGGATTATTTTAGCAGGCAGGGAGGAAAACGACAAAAGAGTAGGATTGATACCAGATCAAGAATTCAAGAACTGCATTCTGGGATACTACCAATTATCCAAAAGAATTCTAGTAGTCAAGTTGAAAAGAAAGCCTTTCAACATAGCTATCATAATAGTGTATACACCAACATCCCAAAGTAAGGAAGAAGAAATAAAATCTTTCTATTCCATGTTAGACAATGCCAAGGGTCATTACAAATCACAAGAAGTCATAATTATCATGGGAGGGAGATAGCTGACAAATTCAGACTAGGAACCTGCAACGAACATGGAGAAAAATGGGTCAATGTTGTACTGCCAATGACAAGGTAATAGCCAACACATGGTTCCAAGAATATCTGAGACAATTATGGACATAGAGAAGCCCAAGAGGAGAAACTAAAATCCAAACTGACTGCATAACTATCAATAAAAGATTCAGAAATGCAGTTGTTCACTGCAAAACCAACCTGGGAAGCAACCATTGCTCTCCCATTTGTAAACTATGAGTGAAAATACAGAAACTGAAGAAGCCTAATGCAGCACCCAAATTGCAATACAACAAACACCTGAGTGACCTGAACATGATGGAAAAATATATGGACAGTGTGAAAAGATATGTGAGACAAAATAGAAATGAAAATTTGAAATAAGACGCACTAAGAGAAGCTTAGTATCAGCAAATATCATCCCAAAGGAGAATAGATGAAGAAGAAAAATTGAATGGATCACTAATGAGATTTTCAACATGATGCAAAAGAGACAAAAAACTCTGCCAAGATACGAAATGGAATACAGAAAATTACACAACGAAATAAGGACCAAATGCAGTCAAGCTAAAGAAGAGTGGCTAAACAAAAAATGTGGAGAAATAGAGAGATTGAGTACTACAGACAAAGGAGATATACATAAACAAATAAGGGAACATACAGGACAGAAGACCTGCTAGGCAACAGGCTGCATAAAATCCAAGGATGGAACACTCATATTAGAGAAGGAAAAAATTCTTCAGTGCTGGAATTAATATATTGGAGAAGTCTTCCATGATGAAAGAGAACAACCGGCAATACACTGAATTACTGACGGGCCTAAAAACCAAAGTAGAAGCTGCAATGGCCAAATTGAAACGAAACAAGTTGGCACATAGCACTGCCTAAGAAATCAGGCACAAACAAATGTGAACTCCACTGAACAACCAGCCTAATAAGCCGCATAACAAAACTCATTTTCTGTATTTTGATAAATAGTACATGCAGTTAAATCAGGCCAGAGATAGGACATGAATAATGCAGTTTCGTTAAAGACACTGGAACAAGGAATGTGATATACATGCTCAGAATGTTATCAGAAAGAGTTTTTTAGTGTTTTATAGACTACACAAAGGTGTTTGACAAAGTACACCACAAAGATCTGATAGAGCTGCTCAGCACCCTTGACATATTCAGAAAAGACCTTAGAATAATCAAGAATCTATACTGGCAGCAAACCACTTGCATAAAGATAAAAAAATGAGTTCAGCAGATATACAAAAATAGAAAAGGGTGTAAGGCAAGAATGTGTCTTCTCGCCAGACTTATTCAAACTATACAGCAGAGAAATTCTGAGAGAACAGGAAATCTACCAGGATTCATCACTGGTGGACACAATCTTAAAAACATAAGATAAGCAGATGACACAGTGCTGATAACAGACACAGAAAGGGAATTGCAAAACCTTCTACAGAAGGTAGTGAAGGAGAGTGAGAAGAAGGGACTAAGCACAAACTACAAGAAGACAGAATGCATGGTCATCAACAAAAAGATGAGCCTGAAATGCGATTTACAAGCCGGGGACACTAAAATGAAGCAGGTGCAGAAATTTAAATATCTAGGAAGCGTTCTGACATAGGACGGTAAGTGTGACACTGAGATCCGAAGATGTATTGGGATGGCTGAAGACACGTTCCAAAAGTTAAGTAGAGTATTATGAGACAGGTGGGGGGTTGTTAGTAACAAAGAAAAGTGTACTGAACTGCTACGTGATATCTGTCCTCCTTTTGGATGGTCTCCAAAAGGGAAGAAGAAACTCGAGGCAACAGATGTGTGGTTCTACAGAAGGATGCTAAGGATACCATGGGCCAAACATGTGAGCAATGACATGGCCTTGTAGAGAATGGAAACAAAGAGGAAACTTATTCTTAACATGAGGAAGAGGCAGCTGAAATTTCTGGGACATGTAATGAGAAAGAAGGGTTTGAAAAATCTGATACTCACAGGGTGGATAGAGGGAAAGAAGGACAAGGGAAAGCAATGTGTGACATACTTTTCAGTGACAGCTTCTTTCTTCTATGGGTCATGTCCATAGAAGACATAGGTGATCATGGCTCTCTACATCTTCCTGTTCCTTAATAAGTTTTGTTTTGTTATTTCTCCCAAAGCCTCATTGTTGCTCACATGTTCAGTCCATAGTATCTTCATCATCTTTCTGTAGAACCAGATTTCTGTTGCTTCAAGTCTCTTCTCCGTCTTTGAGGAGATTGTCCAGCAGTCGCTGCCATATAGGAGGACAGGTATAATGTAACATTCCAGTATTATTTTCTTTGTTTCTAACAAAATTTTTCTGTGTCTTAATACTTTGCTTCACTTTTGGAGTGCATCTTTGGCATCCTTTGTTAGAATACTTCCCAATGACAGCATATACCCTGAATCCATCCGAAAAATTCAGGATATGGAATTTTCAAATGCTAGATACTTCAAATACCTTGGTTCATGGATCGGTTATAACAAATTTAGTATAGGAGAAAAAGAAATTGAATAAGTCATGGTAGGGGTAATTTACCTGAATACAGCAAGTTACTACAAAACCAAAAATTAACCTAAAATCTTGAGTTATGTTTTTAATAGGCTCATCAGATTTAAATTTTCTTATAGATGTCATACATCATGCCAAACTCATTCAGATAGATCTAAACTGTCAGCTGTATACAACTGCTTTCTAAGATCAATGGTTAAAAATGGCTTTGAGCGAGTGAAGCCTGTCAGTCTTGGTAAAGACCATCCTTATTTGATCATTGTTGACTGGTACAACAGAAACACAAACAAATAAATGTATTAAATAATAGAAACAGCATCACTTGTAGAATTTCAACAGCAGCAACAACTAAAATGAATATCACATAACTCAAAGAGAAAATAGTGACATCATGAAGATTTTAACATTCTACACTGCTTCAAATAAAAGGTTAGAAAAGAGACCCTCCTGTCAATACTGTAAAGAGCAATAACAGCTACTGGACTTGAAAAAAACTATTTTCATTAGAAATTGTTTTTAGAGAAACATTTTATAAATTTCAAGCAACAGTAGCATTGGCTATTCAGTCAATGAGTGCTGAATTTTTCTTTATAATGAAACAACAAATAATTAGCATTATCTCTTCATATCTCTTCAGGACATGGTTTTAAACTGGAAGACTGAGCAGCTCCAGCCCATATATGCCAACAGTACTCTACTTTTGGCCTGATATGGCTTTTGTATAGGCAGAAGATAACAGGAAGAGCCAGGTATGGATGAGAGCAAAGCAAGACAAGTAAGGTGAAATAACTACTAGACAAAAATTAATAATTGACAATGCTTCATCTAAGATGGCTAACCAGCAGGAGTCATTCAAATTTTTAGCCATATAGCTATATTCTCTACTTCTACTTCTTATGGATGGGAGTTGCAATAAAAAGCAAGAGAAATGAAGATGAAAGAAATTATACTAGTGAAAAATGAACAATAATTGACAATTCTTCATCTAAAAAGGCTAACCAACAGGAGTCATTCAAATTTAGCCATATAGCTATATTCTCTACTTCTATTTCTAATATATGAGAGTTGAAATAAGCAAAATAAGATGAAAGTAATTGATAATAATACTAATAAATAATAAATTAATATTTGACAAAGCTCCAGCTCAGAAATCAGTATACTGTTACTACTGAAATATATTAACTAAAACTTAAATACATCAGATATTCCGCAAAAAATAGAATCAAATATTGTTATGTTAATTGATTCCTTAAATTCTTTTAAAATATTTATTATTCTCCGGCGGCACTTTTGGTCCGCGGTGAGTTTTCAGAAAAGAAAAAAAAAACAATAGCGTAATTTCAATAATTTTTGCAGAAAAAGCAGCGATAAGGAAGAAGATGAGTTCAAACGAAGTCAATTTTTCTTTGATATGGCTGGCTCAAAGCCAATCAGCCAGCAATAAAGGAAATATTGTCCCCAAAACGCATTGTCAGCTGGTGGGGATAAACCCCACTTACAAGACGTGAGCAAAAGGTGTGGAAAAAATTGAACATTTTTAAAGGGCTTGATGTGGGATTGGATTAAATGAATTTAGTGAATCCACAGTTTTTTCACACCTATGTGAGAAGTCCAGACTTTGGAGTCGGTTATTTGATTTTTATTTTTTAATGTTTGTGAAGTGTTAGTGAAAAATATAATGAAATAAGTGCTGAAAAGTTTTCATAAAAAAAAAAAAAAAAAAAAATAACAATTGGTTTTCAGTGTGAAAACTTTTCACACTGAGTGAAACCAATTTCATTTTTTTTTTTTTTTTTAATCTTAGGCTTAGTTTTAATACGGGTATAATATTGTTACTTTTCAGTTCATAAATTAGATAGAAGGAACAAAGGGTAAACAAAAACAAGTTATCTTTCTTTTAATGTAAAAAATTTTAAGTTTTCCCGATTTAGAAAAAAATATAAGTATAGTATTCGTTATATTTTTTTGTTTATTTTACATATCCCTAGTTTTATTTTAAAAAAATAAAAATTAATAAGCTTAAGCACAATTGTACTTTTATTTCATAATTTATCAGTGGGGGAATTATAAATTAAATACCGCGTTCAAAAACACGAAAAAAAAAAAAAAACTGGCATTGGCATTAGATTCTAAGAAATGGATAAAAATATTAAAAATTGATGAGAATACAAATAATTTCGTTGTTGACTGTAAATCTTAAGGCTTAAGGTAGTTACCTCCACGAAATCGCTAAAAAAAAGAGCATCATGAAAAAGACGCCAAACTTTATGAAAACAAAATTTTATCGTCTATGGCATGCTTATGTTTTTTTTATGAAGAGGAAAGACCAAATTTTTTTTATTATTTTTCAAAATTTTTCCTTCTTTTTAGAACATTCTAAATTTTGATTAAAAAAACCTTGTTTCTTTTTGTACCAACCGAAACTAGTAAATAACATAGATAATTTTTAGCACGTTTTTTATTACACATATTAATTTGGAAAATCTTGCAAAAATAAAAAATAATTGTCAGATGTTAATGAAACTTTCAGAAACTATTCACAGATGATCGAAATTATTATAAATATGTTTGTTGTTTTTTTTATTAAAGTCATGGCAGAAATATTTTTTTTATATTTATTAACACCCCCATAACTAATTTTATGAAAAACTCTAGAAATTCGAGCGCATCAACCTTAGTGATTAGTTAAAAGCACAAGGCTTTGAAGAATGAAAATCATGTTTTTTGGGGGTTTTTTTAATTGGCTCCACGGTACCTGAAAATCAGCTCTAAATTGTAACATACAAAACTCAATAAAACAAATATATTATTTAATTTCAAATGCTTTTATTTGTTTTTAGTTGTTTTTATGAATATGGACAATATTTTCTGAAAGCAAAAAAAATTTTCAATGAAAATTGAATTTTTAATACAATTATTTGTTATTTCTTTAATTATAATAGATTTTTAAGTTTTTTAAAAATATTATAACATTAGTTGAAAAAAGCAACATCAACCTTTCAAAGTGTCCTTATGAGATCGTCATTGTCTCTCTAGCCGCTAGCGCTTTGAAAATTGTATCATTTGGAGTTTGGACCAATCAGAAGATCCGCAGTAATTAAAAAAAATTTGTGCTTATAATCGGGCGGTAATTATAAAGTACAGAAGACCAACCAGAATACAATTTAGTTGCTTAAAGCTTAAGGGGTATGCATTGTAATATTGTACTGTACTCCTTCCAGGGAGGGCGGCAAACTTGAGGTCCGCCCTGTGAGGCAAAAACACTTGCTACATTACTGGACTGGAGTTTCGTTTCAGACTTGTAACCATTAAACCCATGACTCATCACTAGTTGTGACCTTTTTTTGAGGAATTTTGGGTCATTGTTATTAAATCATTCAAATGCGACCTGAACATGAGATTCCTTCTATTATTGTGTTACGAGCCACAAAAAAAAAAAAAAATTTTCTGACATATTTTTCTTATTAAGGTCAAAATCTCTGAAAAATTAAGTCATAACTTAAGTAATTTCTGTTTTTTGTAAAACAATTGTAATTTTGGGGGTGAAGAGACTTTGTTGATATGTGGACGTTTTTTCAGTAAATAATGGTTCCTAGTACATTTATCCTCTACCTTACGGCAAACAATATTTGGCAGTCTCTCTTGTGAATTCACACAAAAACAATGGATTTTAAAACAAATAACAATTAATGCATGTATTAAACAAAAGAAAAAACATTTCACAGTTGAAAGGATAGGGAAAGACATTAGCTATTAAGAATGTGTTTGCTTGTGTGTGTGATACACGTGTGTATGTGCATGTGTGAGAGTTCAGTCATCCATGTGGACTGGAGAAATGAATGTGCTCACGTGAGGAGGATGTTCTTCTTATCTATGATCTGCTACATCTTGAAAAGGAAGAGGAAAGAAATATTTGTCTTTTTAGACACTTAAACAGTGCCACCTAATGGGCATTTTTGGTGAAGCCAAGTGCAGTAACCCACAGTAATGACAGATTTATCATCCTAAGTATTAATCATATGTGGCAGTTAAGGATAAATTTGTAATGCAGGAACATACCTTAGTTTTTGCACAGCAGTGGCAGCGTACACAGTGGATTAAAAGAAAAATATTGTTCTCCTCCATATGTGAAACTGTATACAGTAAGAATAACTCAAGGAAATATCTGAAACTGTTCTGTCCCAAAATCTGTCTATATTTCTGAAATGAGGTATTGTAACGATTTACATTGATTGGATTGTTTTCCTCATCTTTGTTGTCATATTCACAATGTTTCAGATGTTGTATGCTCCAGCCTTCTTCAGGTGATTGGAATTTCAAACCGAACCCTTTATTTTGTCCACCAGGTAGATTGTTCTAGTTCCACATGCCATGCGTCTTCCGGATATCTCTGTTTTAGTTATTTCCCTTTAACTTAACTAAGTTTTGTTCACCTCTGCTGTGGCCAGGTATTGAACTTACAAAACAAAATTTGGGGGTCAAGTCATTGGATTACTTCAATCAGTTCTTTTATCCACTGGGCCATATGTAAATAGCATAAATTGTTTAATCCTACCCTTCTACATTCAACTTACCTTGCATTAATGAATTACCTTTTTGAAACACTGCAAAATGTTTTGATAAGGAAAACTTTTTTCAGATACAAGAATTCATCAATAACTTTTTCATACCAATATCTGTAGAATTTTACTCAAAAGGTATTAAAGAGTTACCTGATAAGCAACAACAAATCATTGCAAATAATGGTGAATATAGAATTGAATAAAATGTAATTGTACTTTAGGTTTTGAAGAATAAAGTTGATAAATAAAACTAGAAATTATTTCTAATTCAATCCTATAAAAGTCTGTTTCTCTAATTCTTGTACTCTCAATTGCAAGTCTCCTGTAATTGCATCCTGCATACATTCAACATTTCTACATTTGTTTGATATCTTTGAGAATGTGAATTGCTTCCAATGAATTCCTAGCCTAGTTTTAAAGATTGGTATAAGGTTGGTGCAAAAATAATGTCGTTTTCTCACATAGTAACTTATGTGAGAAAACGACATTATTTTTGCACCAACCTAATATTAAAATTTTATCTTGGTTTTTCTCATTGAATCATCCACAAAAGCTTTCTCAATCATTTGATTAGTTTCTACAGATTGATCTCCAAGTTTCAAGCAAAGTTTTTTTTTATATACTAGCTGAAATACATATCCAGTTTTTATGATCACAGCAGTCATACAGTACACAAGTTCTATTCAATGGCATCTCACTGTCAAAAAAATTACACTACAGGAAAGTGTCTGTCTATAAATCAGGAATAAGGATCTTATTGAAGTTGCACAACCAGTTCTTGATTCTGAGATATAGCTCTATACTTTTCAAACAGATTTTGTATTATTTAGTTATTTTCTTGCACTTATTAGGCTACAAACAGACAATACGGTATAACAACAATATTTGTGAACTATTATTATTAGTTCAGATTTTGACTCCATTCTTTAACTGCTTATGCTGTCAACATAAAATATGTAAATATGCTGCCAACAGTTATAAATACCACACTTATTAAAAGAGAAAATGTTCTTAGAAGAAAAATTCTTGAGAGTGCTGTTATCGAATCTTATCAAAAAATAAATCTGTACCCTAGATTTTTTTCCCCATATCTCTATTCCTGAAAGAATAGCTCCTTTCCCAAACCAAGATAAATGACTAAAAATATGTTAAAAAATTGAAAGAAAACAGATAAATCCTTAGCCTCATGCCATTCAAAATATATAACACATAAATTAATTCAAACTAAAATAATTTAAATACTAATTTGCTTAAAAATAAAAATTTCAAAAACATCACTTACTTTTGTTTATTAGACATTGAATTGTATCACTTCATGTCCTCCATACTTTGCTGGCCTTTTCAGCTAACCTGATGAATATTTATGAGCATTAGTAAAATTAAAAATTTTGAAAAAATATATATATAGTATATAAATACTTATGACAATATAAAATCTTTGCATTTGCCTTGATAGTCGCTTGGGGGACAAAACATATCAGCTAAGATAAGTTTTCCTTTTGTTTTTATTCATATGTTCTATATGGTATGAAATTTAATTGCTATATCAAATAAATTTAGTCTTAAACTTATTTATAATTAAAAAAAGTGTTAAATATAAAGTCTGATCAAAAATATTGGGACTGTTGTGATGGTAAAGGAGCTAAAGTACACAAAATGAAACCATTTGGCACAGATTGAGTTTGACTTGTCACAAATACACAATAAGTTATAATTTTCTCTCTTACTTCCTTGTTTATAGCAGTGCTAGGAAGGAAAGTGTGTAGAGTGTGGTTGTCTCACCACAACACAGAGGGTCCATCAGTGACCATGGCTTGTGCAGCAGGTTTTAGCTAAGTACAACATTCCCCAGGTCTGAAAACCACCATATTTCCCAGATCTTGCTCCTTGCAACTGAAATCCCAATTGAAAGGAACAGAGTTTCAAGACGTCAAGGAAATCCAAGAGAATGTGATGAGGTAGTTGCTTGCTATCCAAAGAAATGAGTTCCTGGAATGCTTCCATCTATGGAAACAACACTGGATAAAGTATGTGGATTCAGAAGGGAACTACTTTGAAATTGATATTTGTTGTAATCTTCTTTTCATACTAAAAGATATTTTTTGATCAGGCCTTAAAAGTGACAGATCCCTAAGTTATTCAATATTAAAGACACTACTCAAGTGATCTGCTCATAAAAGCAAGAAATAATCAATCCCTTACTTCATAGTTATCTGTACTTTGTTTTTATTTATAAATGTCAAGTTTGAAACTGTACTTGCATCATTGATAACTGCATACTCTTATGAATTGGTGAAAAGGACACCATTAGTCATACACAGTTATCAATGATGTAAATTTGTAAATAAAAGTACAGATAACTCTTTATAGAATCAGGCATCAATTTAAAAATGTATTTTTTTTTATGAACTGAACTCCATTCTTTTAAAATGATAAAAAGAAGTCAATATTTTTTTTATTCTGATAAATGTCATGGGTAGATGACATTCCAATGATTTCCCTAAAAATTCTTCCTTGTTTTTTTACAAGCACACCAGTTAATTTAAATAGTACCAAGTGAAAATAATCAATAAAAAGAAGCAAAAAACTTTATTCTTAATAAAAAGTAAAGAATGAAATCTGGTAGGATTTTATAAAATTAATCATTTTTTTTATTGTAGATCCATCTTTCACAAAAAGAAATCAGGTTTCATTATAATTATTTAAATTATAAGATTTATTGACCAATTTAATGCAATTTGAAGAAACTTTTGTTAGAAACCAAGAAAAGAGGGCAATGCTTAACCTTCTTGCCTATAAAAAAAATGGTGTGTGAGAAGAATGATCATTCCCTTAGCATTACTATTGCACCATTTTTTTAATCCCTTGGCAATGCTTGTTTTAAAAAGCAATGATTAGAAAACCCAAACATGAAAGTGGATTTATACATTTTCTTTATTCTTGAGAATTGACAACAAAGATGTTAAACACTATTTATTTATTTATTAGCTTGTTTATTTACAAGAATATTAAAATATGTGAACCAAATATAATGAAACCAAACATTCTTTTAATTTTAAGGTTTTAGTTAAGACCACAAATACTCAATATTTTGAGTCTGTATTTTCCTATTAAGTGGCTGGACAAAGTTTTCCTTAATTAAAGAAGTCTATAATTTTTATTTCAAACTGCATTTTCATTGGTTTAGATATTTTAATAAAAAGATTTCTTTTCAAATTTGTTTCTTTATGAAATGGTAAAAGATAATTTTTTATAAATGTTAAATAATAAATATCACATTGTATTTCGTTAACATATTTTTAAAATCTTGTAAATAAACATTACTGAAGGAGTAAAAAAAAAAAGGTGTAATAGTTGTGTCAAGGGAATAACCATCCTTTTAACACACTGTTTTTTGTGGGCACAAATTTTAAGCATCACTGAAAAACATTGTTGTATAATATCTGTCCTCCTATATGCCAGTGAATGCTGGACAATGCCCTCACAGACGAGGAACAGGCTTGAAGCAACAGAAATGTGGTTCTACAGAAGGATGCTGAGAATACCATGGACTGAAGTTTTCGAGAAAATGGAAACAAAAAATACACTTATAATGAAAATAAAAAGGACACACCAGAAAGAGATAGCTGAAATTTCTAGGGCAGATAATCAGGAAAGAGGGCTTGGGAAATTTGATAGATCAGATTGAAGAGAAGAGGGAACAATTAAATGGATGGCAGAACAGAGTTTAGAAGAAATAACAAAAAGACAAAATTTGTTAAAAGCTACAAAGGACAGGAAAAAAGTATGGCAAGAAGAAGAAGAAGAAGCAGCAGCTTACAAAAGCAGCAGCAGCTTACAAAATGCATGTACATAAAATTATAACTGACACAATTATCTACTCAATAATGGCATCTCAAATTTCCAGGAATCGGCTCTATAAAAGCAAGTAATCTTTAGGAACCTATTCTGCTTATTTTCTTTTCAAACTAAGAATAGAAACAAATCACTTTATAGTATCAAAAAGAATTAAACCATTTTGATAATTTCATAGAAAACATTTACTTATTTATTAAGATATTTCCAGATGGAAATTCTGTTCTTATCATATTTCTCTTCAGTAGTATGATGCTTTTTGACTCTAGTATCATCAGCTGTGTTATAGCTTAGCCACATTTGAACTGAATCATTGAAATCCCAAAGATCCAATTGAAGACCTATCACATTTATGACACATTTTTAAATTCAAGACGATTTCTTTTGTCAGAATAAATTATGTTCATCACAGAAGACCTTCTTTTAGCCTCCACAGAACTTACATGAATGGTATTAATTATATTTTTTAGCTATTATATATTGAACATTAAGATTATTTTCAGATAATCCAACAACTAGTTCACTAAGCTTTTATAATTTTAAGAATCAGTTCACACAAACTGGTAGGATGCCACCACTGCATCTACTGAACTTTTGTTTCACTCAATGCTACTAAAAAAAAAAAAAAAAATCAAAGAAAAGGTCAAATGTCACTTAAGAAAGAAACATACCTGTTACTATTATGCTGCTTTAATTAAAAGATAAAATAAAAATATATATACTTTTCAATGCATATAATTTTTCAGTACACCAAATATCTTCTGTGTAAATATATAACACAATCCTCAAGCAAGCTATCCACCAACCAGCCAATGATCTCCCCATGATTCCTCCATATTACATGTAGTTGTTTTATTCAGAGATTCAACTATTCATCCAGGTAGTTAAGTAGGTGATACTGGTGACAATTTCTGCTTTCCCCCTACCAACTCCTGGCCCGTCTACTCATCCTGATGTGGTTGATGGTAATAGGAAAATGGAGACTTCAGAAACCATAACACGAATATGTACATCTCCCAAAAATGGTGGACCAGAACTCTCCCTGATCCCAAGCATAACTGTTAATATAGACCATCACCTGGATTATATCCTATTTTGAATTTTGTTGACACATGATTTTAAATAATCCTCAACCAATCCTTGACTTTTGTGTCAAAGTGGATGTTGCTTAGAAGACTAAACTTCAAAAGAAACCATTCGCTAGTCCATCAAACAGAAACACTTGAGATTGAGATGATAAAACCCATCGGTTTCTGTGTGGGTGTCCATAGTATCACATTTGAACTTTTTAATATTACTTGAAAACATTACAAGCATTTACTTTAAACAACTATAGAGATTTTTTTTTCTAATAAAGAATCATGAGATTTATAGTTTGGTATGTTTTTCAACTATATTCCACAAAAGAATTGTAGTTTAAAATAAGTAAGTCTTTGTTCTTATAGTCTCTGCTTATTTTGCCTTCCTCGTGTTCTTTTCTTCTCTTTTACTCTGTTTGACTTTCTCAACAACTGACAAAAAACCTAAGTGGTTTAAAGCTGAGTGACAAAAGTTCTTCAGACAACAGACCAACAACAAAATGAATAAATAAATAAATAAATAAAATAATAAATAAAAAAACAACTGACGAGAGAAAAATAAGTCTTGGCTTTTACAGAGTTCTACAGGGTGATCTTATTCTAGCCAACAGGGGTGACATCTCTTTTAAAAGCTAAAGTGCCTGACTGGTTGATTAAAGGTTGTAAGCTCAATTACTGCACTTTATTTTATTTTTCTCTTCAATCACAATAATTTAAGAAAATGAACTCTCATTATTTTAAAGATAAACTAAAATAAATATTCTTAATACTTGGACAATATTTTTTCAAAGTATTTGATTGCATAAATAGACATTGTGAGAAATAAACTGAAAAACAACAGACAAATTTTGCAAGAAGAAAGCAATATATCTTGCTAAGTTTTCAGTCATCTAACATTTTACTGGATAAATGACAAAGAGCTGAATATGAAAGAGAACATGGCCACATTATAAAATATTTAAGTTCTTAAAATGCTCTTTTTGAAATGATAAAAAATAAAAAATATATGCATCAATGTATATTGCAATTTTGATTATGCACAAGCCTCTTGCTGCTCTATTAATGGTACTTCCACGAAAGGTGCTTGAACGAATTATTGGTGCAAAAATAATGTTGTTTCCTCATATGTTATTATGTGAGAAAACGACATTATTTTTGCGCCAACCTAATACATCCCCTGGTCCCACCAATTCAAACCTTCATTGCAAGGACCCACCATGCCACTTACATTGTAGCAAAACCCCCCACATTTCCTCTGTATTAGATCTGTGAGAAATAAGTTCCACTCTAACAGCTTCTTCCTGCGAACCACTGCTCTGTAGAACGGACTCCCAAAAGGATGTTTCCCCTATCACTGCAGTCTTAGCCTGTTCAAGGCTAGAGTTAACCATTATCTTTCACTTGAATACTGACAAATTTCCTCCTAACATAACCCTCTACAGTGAGTGCCCCCCCAGGCTTTGTAAAGGGTGAACCTTACTATAAAAAAATCTTAAGTTTAGATTTTTTTTTTTTTTTAATTAGATAAAAAATAGAATCTTCTTGAAAAGGCAATAAACAGTTTTAATTATTCATTAAAACATCTTTTAAAAGCAGGGCTAATAAAGTTGGTCATATTTTTTTATTACTTGTATTAATTACCCTTTTTTAAAAAATGTAATTCATTTTTAAGTATTTTTATTTTTTACTCTTGTTTTGTTGTAAAGACCCTCTGTAGCCTAGCAGTAAGGTATGGTTCCCATTTATATTAATCATGATTTTTCAATTTTGTTGATCTGTTATATTGTGGGGTCACTCACATCATACCAGCAAGGATAGGCTCATGTTCACAGGAATAAAAATATAGGAATGCACATTAAATTATAAATTAAAATCATATAATTTCATTTATTTTGTGTTCTGGTGTGTTTATTTTAGTTACACGTGTTTTAAAGTTGCATGCAATAGAGGAAGAAAGTCATTTTGTTTTATGGCAAACAAGGTGCCCGAGGAGAGGAAATGGACATCTTGACCCTTTGAGGGCCACTAGAGTCTGGAAAGTTTTCTATTGCATACTAGGATAACTTTTATTATTTTGGTTTTAAACAGAGTTTTAATGTTATTTGTTTTATTTTATTTATTATTATTTCATATCTATATTTATCAATATTAATAATGTCCCTACAATTTTCTCTACCTATCCAGTATTTTATAATTTGTGATCAGATTCTTATTTTCTACAGACTTTAAAAATAATGTTGCCTCAAAAGTCAAAAAACCCTGTGGGGATAGGTGAATATACGAAAAAGAAAGAAGAAAATTTAAGAAAATTAAAGAGTTGAAAAAACGTTTCTGCATAATGGCTGGTCGCATGTCAGAGCTAAAAAAATAAAATAAAAAAATCCTATTTTGCAAATTATTGTCAGTGTTGTTTGAAAATTCTACCAAAGTTTTTCTGTAATATTTTTTATTTTCCTTTAAATTTATTTATCAGTTTCTTCTTTAATCTTATTTCATGTTTTTCTTTTCTTTTTTTTTTTCTTTATTGCAATTTTTAATTCAGTCTACTTAGCCATAAATCTTTTTTTAATTTAAAAATTCAAAATTACTGTTAAACGTCTGTTAACATAACATGTTTTGTAAATATATATAAATTTTTCACCCAACTGGAATAGCCTATTTTTTATAAGGTTTGAAAAATAAACGGACAGATAAAAAAAAAAACTAACCCTGTGTAAATCGTCTGCTAACTAACAAAGTGCGTGTGTGTCCTCTGAAAAGAAAACTGACCTTTAGTTTCGATTGTCACATGGGCAGACAACAGCCAACTGCTGCTTGTAAAGGTGACAACATCACAATCTCGATCAGTGTGTGTTGGTGACTGCTTATACCCTGGAACGATATTTATTTTCTGACCCGAGGATATTATTGAATAATACACAATAAAGATATTTTCCCTTTGCAATTTTAAATTGGACTTTGACACACACACACACACACACAAAACAAGAACAAAAAAAAAGGAGGAAATTATGAAGAACAGCGAAGAAGCTCACAAAGTAACTGAACAAATATATAGGGTAAGTAAAAATAAAAATATAAACATGTGATAAAAAAGTTGTTCTATCTTTGCTTTTAGTTTCTTTTCTTTTTCTTTAACTTCTCATCCTTCCTCTTTTGAGTTTAAAATGTGTTTGAAATGCGAATCAGTCAAGTAGAAATGTTTTAATTTTTATTTATTTAACCTTTGCTGCAGGTAACATGTTGATCAAGTTTATGAATAATTTGTTATTATTGTTGAATGTTATTGTTATTCTATAGAAAAAAAAAACATTGGTTTTTTTGTTGTTTTTTTTTTATATATTCTTTTTAATTGAATCGATTTAAAAGAGAAAAAAAGTTCCACACAAACACCTGTAAAATTTCCTCTGACAACAAAATAGTTAAAAATTTAACTTGTGTGGAGATTATTTTTTTTTTAAATTTTCCAAACAATTATCCAGCAAAACAAATAATTTATTTAAAAAAAAAAAAAAAAAAAAAACTAAGTTAAACCGTGTTTTTTTAGTGTTTTACACATTTATACACGACTAAAAAATGTTCCATCAACTAAAAAAAATAAATAATCATCTTAAAAAGTTGTAAATTGCTATTCTGACCATTTTTTTTTTTTTATTTTTTTACCCACAAAAAATTAATTTTTTTTTTTTTTTTTTTTTTTTAAAGCAAAAATTCAATGATTTTCAAATCAAAAAGTTTGAGTTGTTTCAAAAGTATCAAAACAAAACTAATACAATTTTGCTTTTTTTTAATAATTAGTTCCATGTTGTAAATATTTGAGAATTATACAAGATAATTTTAAAAAATTGAGAAATAAATAATTTCCCCTATGTCACTTACAATTTTATACTGATCAGTATTCAGAGTCATCTTTTAAAATTTTGAACAAAAATAAAATTAAATTAAAAAGTGTCACTAGAAGAGAAAGAGAAGGGCATTTAAGTACTTATTTTATTTTTTACTCTATTGTTTCTAAGTTTTGGAAATATGACAAAATATTTTTTTCATTACTGATCATTGTTTTAGAAACAAAAACACTATGTATTTAATTTTCAGTTGGAAAATGCATTTATCTTTTTTCAAACTTTTTTTCTTAAATCAAAAAAAAAATAAAATAAGATTCCTTCAATTTTATTTTTAAATGTCATCATTATGAACAACTACCTGTGGGGAAAAAAGGGTTGGTTGGGTCATAAAGTTTTTATTTCACTTTCGTGTTTCAAAATGTTTTTTATTTTAATAATAGAAAAATTAAACACTTTCTCAAATGACAAGGTTGCTCGTTTAAATTGTAAAAAAAAAAAACAAAAAAACTGTAAATGTTTGGGTTTTTACTTTTTATTGTAGAATTTTTTTTGACTATCTAGCTACGAAAACTGAAAAAAGGGTTTTTACTTTTTGTGTGTGATGTTCATTCGAAAGATGAATGAACCCAAAGTAAAACCCTGAAAAAAGTTCAATAATAGAATCACTTCTATGATGATCGAAGCTAATTTCGAAATACCTGTTGGTAACGGAACAGTTAAATTACTAATCACTAAGTAAATTGGTAACATGGAAGAAAAATAAAATATTTTTAATCTGAAGTTCATGACAATTTTCAATACACCTCTTGTTACTTTTTTAGAAAATTCTTTCCGTAAGCTTGCTAGACATTATCTCACCCGAAACATCCTCAGTATTAAAAATGTAGTGTTCAGAGTTTTTCATTTTATATTTAAATTCAATTGTATTTAAAAATTCATCATTTTATGCGTATCATGGGAGCGGAGAAAAATCATTTCACTTGTTTTAATTAAATTAATAATCCTTTTCATAATTGACCAATACCTCACTACGTACCCCGTACCCGTATGATGATAAAAAAACAATAATAATAGTTTAAAAAAACTTCAGGTTTGAAAGCGTAATTATTTTTCTGAAATTACTCATAAAAATTACAATATTGTTACATAGGCGAATTAGATTTTTTTTAACATAAATTTTGAAATTATTGATCTTTAAAAGTTGTTTATTTTTTATTTTTTTTTTTTTTTTCAACATTGAGATTGAGTTCAAAATTACTCAGAAGTTAAAAAAATAAAAACAACAAAAACACTATACTTAATTTAAAAATTAACTTATTTTTCTGTTTATCCCGAGCAGATTTGTTGATGTTGGTTTCTTTCAATCTTTTCCTCCTGTATCTATTTTTATTATAAGAAGACTTCCTACCTAATGATTGCTGAACTTACATTCCCCACTTAAAGTTAAAAGTCACTCAACTTATTTTGATTTTCTACTTCAATATAAAAATAAATAAAAAAAGCACGGAAACTAAGGTCTTTCTAATCACTACATAAAAACAAGTCATTAACAACACTGTAACATTAATATTAATAAACATGAGGAACGATTTTTTTCCAGTTATCTTGATTGACTGCGTGAGTCACACTGGAAAATTGCTGCCCAAGCACTCTATAAAATTTCAGCCTTTTTTTTGTTTTGTATTTTTTTAAAACTCCACTTACATTAATGTCATAACAAAGCTATTTAAAAATTAAAAAATTATGACACTTTAAACAAAATTTTATTCTTGTTCTTTTCCATTCCAATCTTTTTTTTTTTTTTTTTCTTTTTTAAGTGATGTCTGATATATCAGTAAGCCATTATTAAAAATATGTTCATGATTCACTTATATTTTCACTTATTATATCACATGAAAATTCTTCATGTCTTTTCATGAAAATCGGCTTAGATTTCAATATTTATAGCCAATATTTAGATTTCCACAGCTTGGATCAGAAAAAGAGTTTTGGAACCTTGTGCCCGACTTAAACTGAATTATTGTATGGACTCAGTAAAAAAAAAGAAAAAAAAAAGTTAATTTTTTAACCTATTTATTTATTTTTGTTAAACATCAAACAAAAATAAAACAATAATACCTTTATGAAATAACTGGTCAACGTTAGCTTTTTTTTTTAGTTTAATGAAAATATCCTTTTTTCCCATAACTTGAAAAAAACTCAATTTCTTCGAAAGACTTTTCTTATTTTTTTTTTTTATTTTTTATTTTAAATAGACTTGTTAAGAGTAAGACTTTTTAAAATTAGATGGCGACAAAGATGAATGAATCTCTAACTTGTTGCTTTGATTCGTCCTGAGCTTGAGTTTTTTTTTTTCTTCTCCTTCATATACACGTCCGATTTGCAGCTCTCGAAAGTTTTGACATCATCACTAATTGTTTTTTCACACAGGCAAGATGACGAAATAAAAGTTGTCTGGGAATTAATTTTATATTCAGTTCTTCAAATAACTTCATTCCAAAGTTTGAAATATAAATTAATTACATAGTATTTCCGTAAACAGGGTTTTTCTGAACTTTTGAATGATCGTTTCCTTTAGGCTTTAATTAAAAAAAAAAACAACAAAAAAAAAACATTGTTGAAATTTGAAAATGTCACCTCCTAAAAGAAAGCTTATTCCTTTCTAAAACGTTGGTTAAAGAAAGAGGATTTTTTTTCTTTTTTTTCTGTATTACTCTCGAAGTCTCATTTTTACATTCTTACGGTCTTCTTTCTTTCTCTACCATGACTCTCTTTTTTTTTTTTTTTTTTTCTTTTTCTGTTCAGACCTTTTATCATTTATGAGCCTGTTCTTTTGTTCGTGTTACATTTACTAATTTCTAATGATCTCTAGTCTCATCGACATCTGTCAATATAAAATTAGTTGCTAAAACAACTGCAAGTAAGTAATGTCAGTTGCTTAGCAACACCACCATTTCTCGCGAGATGGTTTCATCTGTTAATTTATTTAAAAAAAAAAAGTCCATATTAAAAGTAAAAGTGCAACTAAAATGTCGAAGGTATGCTTTGTGGCCCGAGTAGAGACACTTTGGTTTCCCACGTTAAAATTTAATAAACTGACCCTGTGTCGCATCCTGACTCAGTGGGGAATCAAAGGTATGCTTTAGGGACCATTAGTCATCATAACAAAACTGTAACACTACTTAACAGAATACTAGAAAATTATGCAATTTTTTTCGTGTCAATTCTTTCAATTTTTTTTTAATAATCTATCAATATTTCAGCCGCTGCACTCTACGCCGTTTTAAGAAAACTAATCCGAAAGTAGTCTCAGAAATTGTAGTGTATTATTTTTAAAATTTTAATCAAGCAACATTACTACTGACTGAGTGTACTGTACGCCATTTTTGTTGTTACTTCATTTTACAAACGTTTAAATGTCAAAAAAAGCATTTTTTACACCAAAGTTTAGTGCATTTTTCTTTATAATCTTCATAATTGTTTTTGTCTTTTTTTTTAAACTAAGACTCTATATTCATAACGATGTAAAATTGGAATTAAAAAAAAAAAGTAAGGTGTTGCTAGGGATAACAAAAAACCCAGGTTGACAAAAATCACATTTCAATTTCATTCAATCTTGAAAATTTAAGAAACTTTTAAAAATTGAAACATCCAATTTATAAACTTGTCTATAAAGAAAGTTGTAGCCTGTTTGTTATCGAACACTCAGGTTTTTTTTTTTTTTTTTTTTTTTTTTTGAGATAGACCCCTATCTGAAACTATTACCCACGGTACTTGGATAAGTCCCCACTACTTTTTTTCCTTTTGATTTAAATTAAACTTGAACAAGGGAATGACTGCTATCAAAGGAGAAAGCGAAAGCCAGAAGATGGAGGCCACACCGGCAAGCCGCCGATGCATCTTTTAATCAACTGTTATGACTTCCTAACTATGAAATATCGAATATGTGATCGTAGCATTGTTAGAAAACATTTTTTAATTTAGAGGATCCCTCTAAATTAAAAAATGTTTTCTAACAATTTTACAATAAATTTCAGTTGTAAACAGAGCGGCGGACTCTTAAACTCGTGAAGTATAAAATTTGAATTTTCAATGTCAATTTGTTATGAATTTTCAATGTCAATTTTTTTTTTTTTTTTTTTTTTTATCCACTTTCTTGGGATAAGCTGTTTTTTTTTTGTCATGGATTTTTGTTGCTAGGTCATTAATCGATTTCTTCTGAGTCAGATTATGATTATTTGCCAGAACTCCACAGTATTTTTTTGCTTGTATTGTCTTATCTTGAATTGGTGCAATTTATTCTGACTTCAGTTTTTTGAAACTAGTGTACATTCGTGTGTGTGTGTGTGTGTGTATATAGCGTACCGGTTACCAGCATGGAAAATTACGTTCACTTCGATAATGCAATTTTGAAAGGTATGATGAATGAATTCATCTTTTCTTCCTTCAAATGTGGGTTAAAAATCGCAGAATAGACTGGTGTCTCAAACTGTGTGGTAACTAATTTCGGAGGACTTCTGAATTCAGAACAGCGACGGGAAACCACTCACTCACTCAAACTTCCAAGAAGTCATATCAATTCCCAGAAAATAAAGAAAAAAGGAATATGTGGAGAGACGTGATCGCATATGTTCTGACTGAAGTGATGATAGGGCATAAAAATAGCTTTCACGGTAGCTAAATTTATTTAATAATTTTTAGTCACTCTCTCCACAATTATTTTACTGAAGACAACTATTTTTTTTCATCTCTAATTTATGTTCATTTTTTTAAATCGATGCACACTGAACGCCATGCAGAACATTTGTTGCTAGCTAGCTAAAAAGATTCCCGGATTCCGTATTCCAATTTAGAGGGGCACTTCGTTCGATATTATTATGATTAGCAAGCTTGTCTTCTGGCTAGAGAGATCAACTGCGACTGAGTTCGATCCTCACTGAGTGCTTTGTACTTTCCGCCTTATGCCACATTTTAGAAGCTATGCTTAGTAAATCGCTATTCTATTTTCTACTCTTTATAAATTTGATACTTCACATTTCAAAATGCCAAAACAACATGAAAAGAAAAAACTTGTAAAGAAACATTTATCATTTAAGGACACTGAGCATAGTTAAAAATCCGCCGTATATGAGGCTTGAGTTCGGTTTTCGTTTTCTCAAAGTCAGTAATTTTAAAAAATGAATGAGACATTGACTGCTTGTCGGAAATATTGTCCAGAAAAAAATTAATATAAGACGTTCGTGTTTGCTAGGAATTGTTAGGTGAAAAAAAACAAGAAAAAACTAAGATTAAGCTTTCAAATTGATTGAAAATCTTCAACAGAGTGCCCCAGCTTAAACGTAATGGTCACTCACTTACCCATTCATTAGTTAGTGGCAAGTTCGATCCTAACTGGGTGCAGAAGCAAATATAAGCTACATTTTTAATACTGAGGATGTTTCGGGTGAGATAATGTCTAGCAAGCTAGTCTGGTTGAACTTTTTACTTTATTGATTGAGTAGCGAGGTAGATTCTCACTGGGTGGCCTTGTACCGAATTAAAATAAAAAAAACTTAGTAAATATTAACAACCGAAAAGTTGGTTCGATATATAAGATATCGATGTGCTAAAATTGATCATTTAAATCAGAAAAAACTTTTTTTGTTTTGGATTTATTTTTTTTTATTTTTTGGAGTATTATCCTGCATAAGGGTTGTTTTATTTTTACCTTAGTTTGGAGGTTTTTTTTGTTTGTTTTTTTTTTTCTCTTGAACACACACACAAAGAAATCAATCGTTCCCAGACATTGTCTGAAAGAGTAACCGGTAACCCTGTCTGTAATGTCAATGAGGTTATTTATTTTGTTCGAGAGCTACCTGTTGAAGACCACTTATGTCTTAAAAACACAAATTTCATTTTTTTTTTTTAACCACACGTATAATTTTTTTAAACTTTTTTTTTTTTTTTTTTTTATCCGTTTATTTTTATTTTACAGTAGAATAATTCATTTTTAAATTTTATTTGTATCGAAAATAATAACTTGGGATCATGCTTGAATGAAAAGTCTAAAAGAAAGACAGTTGTAAATAAAATGATGTTTTTAGTCTGCAACGAAAGCATTCTTTGGGAAGTGATCATCTTTGCATTCCAGTCGGAACCATTCTTTCAGACAAGTACCAACTTACTGGCCTTTGACACTGAACGTTTTTTTTTTAGGCGAAAGCAACCAATTCAGACATTTTAAATTTTAAAATGTATTTCAAACTGTACAAGCGGAGATGAAGCTTTCAATATCTCATATCTTTTTAATTTTATCTTCAAAATAAACCATATAAGACTTTTTTTCTTTATCCTGACTTAGCAACTTTTTTTTTCCCTTTTTGCGGCCATTATTGTTTGCCACGACCTCACTTACATTGGACATTCTTTTCCCGAACTCCTGCTGATGAATCGACCTTTACTTCTTTACTGACTCATAAGCCACAAAACTGGGCTCAAATTGTCTTTTCCGTCCATTTCTACAATGCATCGAACGAGACAGTTAAACTTTTACCTGCTTTCATATTGCAAATATACGCATTATTTAAATTCTTAATTTTAAAATTTGTGAACAGCAAAAAGAAAAGTTTTCAGTACTAAAAAACAATGCATTGCTGACCTGACTTTAAAGACAATCATGCCAGTATGTTGATATAATTTCTCAACAATAAAAATCGCAGCGGTCATTGAAATGGCATCAGCAGAGTAAGGAAGACAGAAGAAGACTGTTGCTGCATATATTGAGGACATTGAAAAGAAATTATTTTATATGGTAATCGAGACGTGTTAAATTTTGTGTGTCTGCAAAAAGATTAGTTACATTTATTTAAATTTTAAACAAAGATTTTTTTTAATTATTTTTTTACGCTTTAATCCCAAGACGTTGCACTGGGATGGAGGGGATTGGTACTTCTGTGTTTGTCTTTTTTTTTAACTAGAAATTTTAGACCGTAAAAAAACCTTAAAGGTAGTGTGTGGGTTCTAGAAAATAGTTATGCTACCTACACGTTTTTAAGTAGCATTTGTTTGTGTAAGAAAAATAATTAGAAAAACTTTTCCGGGATTTCTGATAAATAAAATTTATTTACCATAAAGAACACAAAAAAAATGCAAACTGACTGCAATATCAAGATTGGTCTTTCTTTCATAACCATCATTTTTATGATTTCACACGAATGATGGCTCTGATTTTTCATCACTGCAGTAAATAAAAAGCGATTTAAAATAAATTCTCCACACAGTAAACAGAAACTAAACAAGATAAAATTCCTGTCAAGCCAGGAGAAAAAAAAATAAAAAAGTTTCCCTTATAAAAAAAAAAAAAAAAAAAAAAAAGTCTTGTAAGAAGACTGTAAGATTCCCCCTAGAAATGTTGGTAAGTTTGAAACTTTGAGGCAATGGTTTGCAGTTTGTTGCTCATAGTTTGCGTGACATGACAGCTGTTAAAAAAGATGTGTAGAAGCTAATCATCATAAAATTGACTGACATTGTTATTAGTTTGGTGCAAAAATAATGTCGTTTTTTGACGTATTTTTTAACGTCAAATAACGACATTATTTTTGCACCAATGTAATAAAAAAACAAAACCGGCAAAAAAAAAAAACACCTTCCAATTTATTCTTTTAAATAATAAATTTAATGAAAACATTTTAACAAGTTTAAAATCATAACTTTTCATTTTATTTTTTTCACACCAACTAATAATAATGGTCTAGAGTTTTTTTTTTTTTTTTTTTTTTTTTTTTTTTACCTCAGGATTATTCGTTTAACTTTTTAAACTCAAAAATTATCTATCGTTCATTCTTTAGTTCTTCTTAAAGTTATTAAGTAGCTATTTTAGTAAAGACTAAAATTTTCAAAATATATATATTTTAATAAAACCAGAAGAAGAATAACGTTAAAAAAAAAAAAAAGTGCCTATGGTTTACTATGTGCATTATGGTCTAATGTTTATCAGCTTTGAGTGAGAACTGAGAGAGCAGAGTTTGAATTCCAGTTGAGTTTGTTAGATTCACTTGCACACAAATAACCTTGGGAAAGGTCTGAATCCACCTCTTCTCTCCCCAGATAGGCTGAATAACAGGACAGACTGGGTTATTTAGACTTGGTTGGCAACCAACCTACTGCGGGGAAAAAATCTGCCTCGCCAGTCATGTATGGTAGATGATCGCCCAAGCATATGGCACTTAACCGACTGAATTTTAGCCTAGGATATATAACATTAAAAGTGCATGTGATATGCATTGGGGGAAAAGCAAAAAAAAAAAGTGGCAGAAGGTGTGAATTAGGAAACTTAAAAGGCAAGGAAGAAAACTGGAGGTTGGGGTAGGTATAAGAATGAAAGCTTAGCATCTGTTCCCTCTTAGGTGTCCAGTCACATGGATTCTCAACCTGCGACAACACCTTCCTCATTGCACTGAGGTGTGGAGTCAGTGTAATATTGACACCAGCATGACAGTCACTGGGACTGGGCAATTTTTGTCCTTGACCCCCATATCCACCATTATATGTAGGCATATAAAAAAAGATCTTTCCTAAGTGGGGAGGTCAAGTAAATATCTTTATCCTTTTGATCTTTTAAAGTGGGTAAAGCTTTATTTTTCTCTTAAGGTAGGTTGACATATCTATAAGAAATAGATTTTAGCTTAAGGGATCACAAAAATGAAGTACTCAGCTCATTTCCAAGCAATGGCTTCTTATGCTGATATTAAAATTATTACTCATCTTTTATATTGGTAGAATTAAATCCTCATTTTTGAAAGTAATTCTTTCTTTTTTTGAATAAAAAGATTTAAAATTAAATTTATTATTTGTGAATTTTAAATAGAGTAGACTGAACACTCTAGCTTTGGTAGCAGCTGGTCTAGAAAAATAGTCATTAATTTGAAACCAGGGAGAAGACAATCTTTCACTGAAGTTATGGTAATTCAGAGATAATAAAAAAGGAATCTATAGAGGGCCATGTCTTGAAAGGACATAGTGTTAAAAAATCTAATTTTTTTTTTTTTTTTTTTTTTTTTTAATTGATAATGTTTACCCAATACAAGGCCCAAGAGCCACTCAAAGTGGAATTTTATTAACATAAGAAAGGACAAATATTAAGAGTATACAATTAAAGTAGACTTTAGAAAGAATCAGAAACATAATTTTCAAAAGACTGGGGAGGAGTGTGAACTGATTTACTTCTATTGGCAGGGTGGGGGAATAAAATAAATAACTAGTGAAGAAAATTTCAGAGTTCAGGCATGGCTGTTAGTAACACAGAGCTGAAGATGGAACCAGAAACCCAATCCTAAACAGGAGACAAAAGAAAAACATCTACTCCTGTTCAAGAGACTGGGGAGGGGGAGTGTGAACTGGGCAATGTGTGAACCTAGTTACTCATATTGGTGGTGGAGAGAAAAATAAAATTTCAGAGTTCAGGTAGTGGAAGTAGAGTTTAGAAGGAACAAGGAATCCAATCTTAAACAGGAAATAAATGATTTAATTATTGTACAGGGTAAAGAGTTTAAATGATAGCCTCTATAATATGTATTTGTACTTGACTGTTTTTGTTTTTTTTTTAATTTCAGTAAAATTTGTTTCTTGCATTTATATAATGCATTGGACTTGGACAATTAATTACGCTGGCCCAGGAAAGAATGAACAAAAAATGTCAATGTATGTCATAACAACATTGTCACTGTTAACATTAGAAATTTATCTATAATAGAAGGGAGGCATTTACATTTGTAAGGTGTTTTGTTTTCTTCCCTTGAAAAGAGAAGATACTCAATTATTTTGAGTTCGATTTCATTGTAATATTTTCATTACTGGAGTTTTGAATTATTAAATAAATAAAAATAGTTTATTCGTTTCATTGATGTGAAAACATAAAGCATGCACAAAGGAATGTAGAAAAGTTCTTGGAATAATTCATGTTCCAAAAGACAGTATTTCAATGGGGCCAGTTATCCAAAGAGCATTTGGAAATAGGTCAGGCTCAGAAATTTTCAGCATACCTGTACAAACATAGACATTGTATTGAAGAAATCCTGATGTAGCAATAATTTATGCCTTTCAAAACTTAATTATTAATATATATATATATATATATAAGGCTGTACAGAACATAGCAGTGGCATAGAATGATGTTCAGAACACAGCTATGAATTGTGTGTAGACAAAAAACTATGCCTGAAATTTGTGAATGATTTCAAAGGGTTTGATACTGTTGAAATCAACAAAACATTGGTGACCATGAGCAAAAAGCTGGAAATGGATTTGGAGGAGGAGGATTTCATAGATTTATTTGAAAAAGACAAGCAGCCCATAATAAATGAGGATTTCATAGAGCTTAATGAGCAGCAAAAAAAAAAAGTCGAAACTTGGCCATGTCACTTTTCCCTAAAGAAAAGCATTTGCTTTTATTGAAAAACTTTTCAAAAGTTATGCACACTTGTCAACAGAGCTTTTGCTCCTTATGTAATTCTTGAAGAAAAGAAATGTTCAAAGAACTCTGACTAGTTTCTTATTAAAAAGTGTATCGAACAACAACAGCCAGAATCATAATAATAATGAAATAAAAATGTATGCTGGCCAAATTACCCACACTTTGCTGCCTGTCACACTCCTTGTCTTTTTTTTTTTTTTTTTTTTTTTTAAGAATATGATGATTTTAAATAATTTTTATTATAATTTGTGGAAAAAAGTGATGTAATTCAATATTACTCAATGCACTTGCCGATGTGACCTCCATCTTCTGGCTTTCTCCTTCTATATTTTGGATAGGAGTCATTTCCTTGTCCATCTTTAAATTTAATTTAGATCAAAGAGGAAAAAAAATTCAGTGTTGGCTTTATGCAAAAAAGCTTGATCTGACCCTTGATATGTATTTGATGCCATACTTGATTGAATGAATTGATGAACAGATTTCAACATTGATATGATAATTGAATTGTCACAACAAATATGTATGCTAAGGCACAATCTGCTGATTGGTGATTTCTTGCTCAAATTGATGTTCATATTATCTCATTTTGATCTTGCTGATGTGACCTCCATCTTCTGGCTTTCTCCTATATTTTGGATAGGAGCCATTCTCTTGTACAAATTTAAATTTAATTTCAATCAAAGGTAAAAAAAATAAAATTTCAGTGGGGAGTTTGTATCCCTGGGGCCCCCTTTGATCAAAGTGAAATATACTTAGCCAAGTACCCTGGGTAATGTAGTTTCAGAATATATATGGTTATGGCAGTATATCTCCAAAACCCTAGGAGGAGTTTGATAGCAAACAAATAAACAGGCACAGAGGCTACAACTAATATCTATATATATATATATATATGTGTGAGAGAGAGAGAGTTTTAAGTTATACTGCATTTATGAGTTAAAGTACCCAATATCATGGATAGAGCATATGTAAATATGAAAGTGGGCATTGAAGTTGACACCCAGAGGCAGCAGTCTGTTTCATGCTAAATGCCATCATCAGACCTGACAATTGTGTTTAGCATGAAACAGACTGTTGCCTCTGGGTGTCAATTTCAATGTCTACTTATATACTACAAGCAAATAAAGTTTTAAAGACAATCCTTCATCAGATATTATAGGCTGGTACTACAGAATCACAAAGAACATTACCTTATAACAAAATTTGCACCACTTGAAGACTTTCATGAGCGTCAACAACTAAAAAGAATAACACATATAACTAGAAAGGGGAATAAAGATGTTAACTTTCCATACTGCTTTAAACAAGGACTCTTGCATCAATACTAGAAAAAGTGACAACATATAGTGAACTTGAGCAGTCTATTTTCCTGGAAAACTTTTTTTTTTTTTTTTTTTTTAAAGAGAAACATTTTAGAAATTTCAACCATTAGTAATGTTATTATCTGTTCAGTCAATAAATGATACAGGTTTCCTGGATACAAACGGCTATTCTCATCATTTTACCATTCCATCATTTTCTGTCACTATTGATTCCACTTGATGGTTGGTTGGTTGGTTGGGTTTTATGGCATATCAACCACTGTAGGTCATTTAATGCCAAATCTAGTTATATATACATATACATATATATACATATATTAAATATATAGTACTATTAAGTGTATAGCTGGCATCATTATTTTTTTTCAAAAACACATAGCTGGCAACAATATTTTTTCTAAAACATTATCAGAGACCTTGCTGTTGAATGTAGTTTATCGCCATACCCAGGACGCGGGTGTAGTTTATCGTCATACCCAGGACATATTCCACTTGAGGTATAAACATATTTATTTTACAGTTCAGAGATTTATGCTTATAAAATATCCCATCTATTTTCACTTATCTATATATATATATATATATATATATATATATATATACTTAAAATGTGACAAATCCTTTAAGGAAATACTAAAAAAAATGACTAATTTTTAAATCAATAACTCCATAAGAAAATATTGATGCATTAATCTTTACTAAAATGTAAACTAATTTCTATTTGTGGATGCTTGTTACAGCAAAATCAGATCATAGTAACATTTTTCTTAGGGCAGTACCATTTAAAATGCTCTAACTTGAAAAAGAAAGCAATTTCTTGTACTGTTTTTATTTTGATAATGTGAGGTCTTTGTCACCCTCATCCTGTTAATAATGTTATCATTGTGTTTGTTATAAAACCTGAAAAGAAATAACTACAATCAGGATTGATTTGTCATTTACAAAAGACAGGCTTTGGTTAGCTCCGATCTCACATTTTGTAAAATTAGGAACCTTGTTGCTAGTGTCTACTTGTTTGATCTCTGCTACCAGGATATGATTCAACCATTTGATTTAATCTTGCTAAAGGACTTTGTTTTGAAAGAACATGACCAGTTGACCAAATTCAGATAACCTAATTTTCTTCAAACTATTCTTTTGAGTCCACCAGCAAATCTGTATATGTAAACAAACAAAACCACATAGTCCATTTCTAAATGAATTTCAGAAAAGCCAATTCTCCAAAATGATTTTGCTTATCAAACCGCACCTATCCAATGGATAGGTTCTTGTATACACAAGTTAATCTCGAGAGGTTTTTTTAGACATCATTTCTAATTTTGAATAAGGAAGTAATTGAAAACTTTTTCTGTATGAATTTCTGTGATTATTACATATGTTATTTATATTGCAGCTAATGTTCTTACCATTGTTATCTTAACACTTTTGTCATTTATATCCTCCAGTGTATGTTGACTTCAATAACCTTCATGGAATTTTGAACTAAAGCCTTAATCTGTGAGACTTGGGTTTTTCTTGTTCTGCTATCCAATACTTAAGGGCTATCTTGACCTTAATTTTAAAGAAGATGGTGACACTAGTATGCCTCTATCAGTTCAGCTTGTTTGATAAAGGTGACACAAGTCATGATTGAACTCTTAACAAAAATAAATCTTTCATTTTTAGAATAGCTAAGAATTATCTTTTTATAAATTTGTGTAAGGCTAAATTTTGTCTGTGTCACCTGGCTTACATCCATAGAACAAGATGGCCAGTATGATTAAGAAGTGTTTATCAGCATCTTATATATTACTAACAAATAACATTTACAACAGTGGTAATATTTAATTTGCCTAATTTTTTAAATGCATATTTTAATAAATATTTTTTGTTATTTATTTTTGAATTCATGTTTGTATAGAAAGAATTCATATCTGCTGTGTTAAAATTCAGTCATAAGTGAGAAAACATGCAGCATTCCTAATAAGCATTGTTGTCATCTGCTATTTAACATTACTACAAATTAGGTATGGTGGAGTAATGGATAGTGGCTCGGATTGAAGAATTGGAGAGCCAAGTTATATTTCCATTTGAATCCATTACATTCACTTACATGCTAATAACCTTGGGAAAGGAATGAATCCTCTTCTTCTCTCCCCAGCTATGGGTAAATAGTAGGACAGACCCAATTCTATAGCTTTGGATGGCAACAGGTCTACCTCAGAAAGAAATGGCAACCTACTGTAGGAAAAAATCTGACTTGTCAGTCATGCATCGAAAGATACGATTGCCTAAGCATGTATTATGTATGGCACATAAGAGACTGATAAATTAGTTGAATAGAGCAAGAAAAAAATATTGAATTATCTAAATCAGTTAAAATAATCTGTTTAATTAGATTTTATTAAAAATGTACTGTATTATTTTAAAATGGAAAAAATAGTAAGTTCGCTGGATTAATTTTTATTAGAAACAGAAAATTATTCAAATATTTCTCTTGTGCTCATCTATAGCTATGACCAGAGTAGGAAAATCAAGTGGATTTAGCATAACAACAAAAAGAACTTTATAAAATGTCTTGCTGAAAATGTTGTTTATATAGAAATTGTTTAGAGGTAAGAGTACTATGACAATTTACTTTTGTTTGTTGGACGTGTATTTGTCTAGTTAATCAAATATATTCAACCATTTTAGAAATCATTTTTTTATTTATTTATTTTTTTACACTCTGTATTATTAGTGTTAATAGCAATTTGCTTCCAAAGTGACTAAAGTTTAATACTTGGTTAGTTGCTTGTAAATTCTTAATTTTTTTTTTTTTTTTTTTTTTTTATAGTAATTTCTAAAAGGATCTCATTTCTTTATTTAAATGTAATATTTGAGGAAAGATGAAGTGTTCTGACCTTATCTGCTTTCTAAAGACTGACCAAACCTGCAAATATTTTGATAACATTTTAGTACCCCCCCCCCACCTACAGGATTTATTTTACTTTGTCTCTGTAGACATAATATTTGTAGATGGATAAAAATAAAGGAGCAAGCAATCAAATGATATTTAATAAGCTTAAGAACTCTCAACTTGAGAAAAGCTTTTAATATCTCAAAAGAAATGACTCTTAATTGCTTGACATAACTTTTAGCTGTATTTTATTTTAATCTAAATTTCTATTATTTATGGAACGTGATTAATATTGACCACTAAATTTTGTTGAAAAATATTTGAGTAAATGTTTTTTTATATCAAGCTATGGACTAATAACTTGATGTTTATTTTCTGTTATTTGCTTCTAAAAATAGTTTAATTCTATATTTGCACCAAAAATGAAATGTTGAAGTACAAATGCTTTATCTACTTCTTGTTTTAAAAGAATTAAAAAGATGTCAGATCTTCAATTTAATTGCTGGCTCATTGTTTTATCTCATTGTAGCTTTTCTTCTTTCTCTTTCTCTCTTTTTCTCTTTTCTTCTCTCCTCTCTTTTCTTCTCTCTTTTCTTCTCTCTTTTCTTTTTTCTTCTCTTTTTTCTTCTCTCTTTTCTCTTCTCTCTTTTCTCTTCTCTCTTTTTCTCTTCTCTCTTTTTCTCTTCTCTCTTTTTCTCTACTCTCTTTTTCTCTACTCTCTTTTTCTCTACTCTCTTTTTCTCTTCTCTCTTTTTCTCTTTTCTCTTTTTCTCTTTTTCTCTTTTCTTCTCTCTTTTCTTCTCTCTTCTCTCTTTTTCTCTTTTCTTCTCTCTTTTTCTCTTTTCTTCTCTCTTTTTCTCTTTTCTTCTCTCTTTTTCTCTTTTCTTCTCTCTTTTTCTCTTTTCTTCTCTCTTTTTCTCTTTTCTTCTCTCTTTTTCTCTTTTCTTCTCTCTTTTTCTCTTTTCTTCTCTCTTTTTCTCTTTTCTTCTCTCTTTTTCTCTTTTCTTCTCTCTTTTTCTCTTTTCTTCTCTCTTTTTCTCTTTTCTTCTCTCTTTTTCTCTTTTCTTCTCTCTTTTTCTCTTTTCTTCTCTTTTCTTCTCTTTTCTTCTCTCTTTTTCTCTCTTTTCTTCTCTCTTTTTCTCTCTTTTCTTCTCTCTTTTTCTCTCTTTTCTTCTCTTTTCTTCTCTCTTTTTCTCTCTCTTCTCTCTCTCTCTTTCTCTTCTCTCCTCTGACAAGCAGTTGTAGTGAACCATGTTCACTTACATCCTGAAGCCACACTGCACAGAGAAGACAGAATAACAAATGTTTGATAATATCAGTGAAGACTTTACTGAGTGCCAGTCATCATCATATGATGAAAATTTTTATTTTTTTTATAAACCAGCAGTGTTCTTTTTCAGCAGAAAAAAGAAGTTGCATTTTAAATTTATTTTTTTTCTATCTTTTAAACCATTTTTCTGGTTTCCAGTACATATTTATGCATAAATTGTCCAATGTCTGAGTACTTTTGACTTTCATAAGCCATTATCAGTTTTGTTTTGCTAATGTTTAATAATCTGATAAAACATGAATTTGTTGGGAGTACAAAACTTAATTAAAACGAAAAGTACAGACATAATTAAAATGTTGGGGAAAACAACTTCAGTAGTTTAACACTAAAACTACTGTTTTCTGTAATTAAATTTGATAATAATGGCTTAATGATGATAATGTTTTATAATTTGATAATGTTTGAGTTTGATTAAATTCTTTGATAAAGGCTTACAAAAGCTGAAAGTACTAACACTGGACAATTTATCCCCCCGCACAGAAATAAGGAATATCATTTGAAATATAGAAAGAAAAAAAAATTTTTAAATCTTTAACTTTTGTTGGTCTGTAAGCAAACTTGCATAAATTAATAATTGTTACACACACATACTTATTTATTTATTATTTTAACTTTTTTTTTCAATTGACCTTTCTTTGTTTTCAAATTATAAAATTCAAAAGGACTAAAGCAACAAGCCAAATTGGGCAAATTAACATAAATTTTATCTGATCAGGGAAATTCCAGGGGTGGAGAAGTGAAAAATTGAACCCATTCTATTTAAATTAATGTCAAAGCATTCCAGATTACCAAAGGATGCAATGTTTTTTATGTGATTTCTATTCAGTTACCCTCACCCCACAAAGCATATTTTCCAACAGTTGTGCTTCTGGTTTTGTCCATTTACTTGGAGCATTGTGTCAAGTTGTTGAGCCACCAAAAGTGCTAAAACAAAGGTCAGACTTGCTTCATGACTTGGATTTGTGCCCAAAATAAGATGTTAGTTCAGATTCACCTAAACTTAAATATCTGACCTAGATTTTGAGACTGTAATGCAATAGGGAATCTCTTCATGTTTAAGAACCTCCAAGTTAATAATATACATCAAAGAATATTCTTAATCAGCTTTTATATCCTTGCTGCCTTTAGTTTAATTTCTTTATATATCCTAGTCATTGTTACTTTGATCGGTTATAAGGTTTATAATAAAAATAGTAAAACAAATATTTCGTAATGAAAAACAAAATATTGAGTTAATGTCAATTTCTTATCAACTCTTAGAACTTTTGAAGTTTGAAGGCAAATATTAATTTCCTGATACTTCCCAAATTCTGTGAGCGGCTTTGAGACCAATTTAAAAATTACCAGATACTTCCTTAATACTCTTATTTGTCATAACATCTGAAACAAAAGGTACTATATATATATATATATATATATATAAGAAATATAGTCTTAAGGTGTGCTATATTTATGGAATAAAGTGCTCAAAGATAGAGCGTGTGTAAATATAAAAGCGAACATAGAAGTCAACACTTAGAGGCAACAGCCTGTTTCATGCTATATGCAATCGTCAGGCCACCTATATATATATATATATATATATATATATAATTTTAAAAAAAGTTGCAAATATGAAAATTGAAAAATAAAATGGATACTCATTACTATCAGAAATATTTAATATACAGATTAACCCCCTTGAAAAGTGGATATATTACCATTAAACTGGAGTTGGGACAATTACAGTTAAGTAATTCTTTTTTGTGTGTGTGTGTATATATATATATATATAACTTCTACCTGGCTAACCTCGAACATAAAATATTTAATACCACTAAAAAAAACCTTCCTCTACCTAAGATATGTATTCACATCTTAGTAAAAATCATAGATGAAATAGATGAACTTAACAATAACAATAAAATTCCTTTTTTTTGATATATTGACAGACACCAATAATAATACATTTACTACCTCCTCCATATAAAAAAAAAAAACTAACTAGTATAAACACATACACTCTCAACTATAAAAGTGAGTCCTATTACAAAATAGCTATTATATAAAATTTTATAAACTGTGAAAAAGTTAACTCTCTCACAAAATAATTTTCTATACTGAATTAAAAAATATTAAACTCTCATTAATAATGACTCTCCTAATTAAATTCTTGATGAACAAATTAGAAGAGCTATTAGAAATATTATCAAAAAGGATATAATACTACTTCAAATAATTGTAAACCACAATCAAATACACTCTAACTACAAACAAAATGAAAGAATTCTAAAAAAAAACTCATAAGTAATATATCCCCCACTGATCCAGTAAAAAAAAAAACAAAAAAAAAAAAACAATTATATACTATACTAAATTTAATACAATCAACTTAATCATCTGCAATAACTCTTCTCTGTCAACTAATGTTTTGCAAAAGACCAACCAAATGTCTTTTGGGAGATTGTATCTCTGACAAAAAAGTAGATATATATGTTGGTTTCACAATAACATTATCAAAGACTTTCATTACATATGTTGAATTCAAGTTCTATTGCACAGCATTTAAAGGAACATTCCTGTTCACATTCACGATTTAAAGAAATATTAATTGATAATATAAGTATACTTCACCATGAAGATAAAAAAAACAAAAACTTCAAATTCTTGAGGCCCTCTATATAATAAAATTACAACCAACACTAAATAAGGTTAATTATGAGTATAGCAACACTTAAATTGTAATTTAAAAAAAATTATAATTGTCAAAATTAAAGTTATCTCCCTTAAATAAAACCTGATGTAATGGAATAACTTGTCACCCCCATGAGTGACTACACTATAGGTAGTAACTACCTATAAGTATCTGTAACTCATTGGACTACAGAGACTAGCTCGGATCTGTTGAGTACGACTTGGACTTACCCAAGAATTATCGACCTACTGGATTGACTTGCGACAACCTTCTGCATAACTATTACCTTTATTCTTATTATACTGGCTTTTACAATAAATCTTTACTTATTTAATCCACCTTGTTTTTCAAGTATATATTCCTATTAGCATGGAATATAACAAAACCTAATAGCTTTAACAGTTAATTTTTAAATTAATTATAACAGTGTGTTCATACATGTTTATAATTATAACAATGCATATTTCACGTGTAGATATATTTACCAAAATTACACAAAATATCTTGAAATACTAAAGAGCCAGTTTATTCAATAAAATCGCCATTGGCTTCAACCACAGCCTCCAGATGACATTGGAATCTCCTGCAACTCTTCTGGATGGTCTCCTTGTTTAAGTTGGTGAGAGTTACTATAATCCTTACCTTCAGTTCATCTTTGGTGTTATATAATAGTAGTCAAGGGGGTTGTGATGTGGTTGCAGAAATTGTCTGACAGCCATGACTGGGTTCTCCTGCTTGTATGGCATGGTGCAAAGTCCTGTTGCCAAACATAGGGTCTTCCAGCAGGCATCCTCTTAACCTAGGGCAGAACTACTTCCCCAAGACACTTGATGTAGGCCTCTGTACCGAGTCTGAGTCAACAAATTTGTGAATTCTTTTCTCATAAGAGTGAGTTTTCTGAGCTGCTGTATCTTCACAATCACCATTAGATTCCGTCATCTCTTTCCGAATCCTCTGCACTACCCACAGATTGACATCCAAAAAGTCTGAAATGTTTGTATTGGAGTTTCCAGCACAAACTCTAAGTACAACATGCCATTTACAAATTTCTGGCAGTGTGAATTGAGTCCTGGTCCCTTTTTTTTTTTTTTTTTTTCTCTCTCACAGATTGTGCCTAACTGACCCTACTCTACTGTGCACACAAACAATGCATGTATATGTGCAAGTAAAAATATAAAATGGCGACTATTTACCCATTGCACTATGTATATCGTGGAGTCAGGAATACATGTGTGTATAAAATAAACGTTGGAGTAAACTTTTAGAAAAAATAAAACCACTTTTGATGCAGCCTAATTATAAAATTCTACAGGAAGAAAATAACTGCTGCATGCATTATTTGTGACAAAAATATCGATCAATCTTATTTAAAAATGTTGGCTTTCTTTGACTTCCCCAAATAAATTTTGTACATAGCTGAAACCAGTTTTTACTCCTTTCATCAACCCCGATTATGATTGGCTAATCACAGATTCTGCTGTTCAATAAATTATGATATGAGTCATTCAGATTCTAATATAAATTGAGAAATTATATATAAATATATATGCCAGCAATCCTCTTCATAAGACTAAGTAATTTTCTTAAAGAATTTGTTTTTTCAGGTTAGAAAATCAGTTTAAATTCAAAGACTAATTTGTTAGACATGATATTCTTAAATGCTGACTTATTTAGCATTGATATGTTTACCTTTTTTTTTTTTTTAATATTGTAGTTAATCTAATTCAGGTTTGCCTGTATTAAAGATAATGCCAAAGAATTGGTTAATATTAAAATATAAATATACAGGTTGTCTATAAAGTCACTTTACAATTTAAAAAAAATCATTACAAAAGCAAATGAACAAATATATGGAAATTGTTACAAAATGAGGAGTAGATACCAAATTTTTTTTTTTTTTTTTTTTTTAACTAATTTAATATACCTCTATATGGACACCATTAGTTGTATGAAGCACATTAAGATGGTACTCAATTTCTTGCTGTGTTTGCTGTAGCATAGCCTCATCAATGGTTTATCATTTAGCTTGAGTTCCTGTAAGTGTTGCATTTTGTAAACCTACCATCACAAGTTCTTGTGTAGGACATTTTTATACTGTTGAATGTGGCTGCTGTAACTGTCTGGCACCAATACAGATAGATTTTGTACGAGAACACTAAAAGGTTTGTCTCAAACAATCAATGTTTTCCTCAGATGTTTTTGGTCCCTGTCCCCATAAATTTCTTGTGATATTAACAAATTGACAGACGTGATGGTGGATATCTTCCATACTTAGTTCTATGGTTTCACTGAGTCTGTGTATCTGATTTTGTTTCATAAACCATGATGCACATTGTGTCTTTTCTTGAGGAGTAGCCATTTTTAGGGGTTCATTTTACAGTACTTCATTCATCAACAGGATACCAGAAAGACACAAATACAATATGATTCAAAATTTACTGGGTACATAGAGCAAATCTGATTAAGATATCTCCTAAAATTGCCTTTGTAATATATTTTTTTTAAATTGTAAAGAGACTTTATGGATACCCTGTATTTCAAACACTTCAACCTCTTCAGTACATTGTGCCATTTTTTCATAAATGTTATTTTTGATGATTAAGTACAGTAATCTGGATTATAACAATGTCCTGTTCTTGAGATTAGCTTTCAAATGTTTCATTATATAATAGCAAACAAAACTCCTACAAGTTAGATTAATGCTTTTGATTCATTAATCCAAGTATATTTAGATGGTCAGCAAATGACTTGATATTTTTATGATTTTTACATGTATCATATTTCTTAAAGTATACACTTAGTAGTAATTAAGTAATTCAAAATAAAAAGTAACTATTTCAGTAACCAACAACCACTTACTACTGACTGTAATTATATCCTTATTAAACAAAAATACTCAGTGGATGTGTACTAATTTGGTACCTGGTACTTCATTGATTGCCAGGGCTTATGGCCATATCACATTGAAAAACTCGTTCTCATATGATCCTTGAATTTAAGCAAAACTGAACCTGGTCAGTACCTAGATGGATGAACACTTGGGAATACCAGGTGTTGAAAGCTTGGATGTGCAGGTGGTGTAATGGTTAACAGCTCGGAAATTGGAGAGCCGAGTACCAATTCCAGTTGGGTTCATTATATTGACTTGCACACAAAAACTCTTAGGTAAAGTATGAATCATCTACCCCCAGCTATGGATTAATTAGTAAGATTTGTATCCATAAATAATTAACTTCAAATAGTTTCTTACAATAAAAAATGTTTTCCAGCTTTAAATAGCAAGCAAAAGGTTGATAAGCCATAAAAAAAACAAATCAGTCTTCACTGATTGCAAGATCATTAAATTTCAAATCTAAATTGTTTGTTCATTTAAAATTTTACATTTCATTAGAAAATATATTTAGTTAAAATACAGAAGGTATCTTAAAAATAACTTCAAAAAGTGTCCCATTTTGGCTTATACTCTTTTTTTTTTTTTTTTTTTTTTTTTTTTTTTTGTTTCCTGTTTCCTGTTACCCAAGAGTTGTTACCAGACAGGCAAATAAGCCCTCATGACACAGATGTCCATTTCAATTTCATTCATACAGTGTGTAACAGAGAATCAGCTCTTTTTTTAATATAGATTAATCCTCATCAGGCTTTTCTTACTTAATCAGTTTCCTGTTCCACCAAGGTCAATAGCATCTTGGTTTTAACTAAGTTTAGTTGCCAGTACTTGTTGCTATGCTTGAGCTGCATGTTGGCAAAGGGTTCTTCTCGGGGATACTTTGAGTTCCCAATATTTTACCCTTTTTATTATAAAAGAAAGAGAAAGAAAGAATTGGATTTAACTTCTACTGAAGTTATAAAAGTTTTATATCTTCAGTAAGAGTAAACTACAATTCTTTCTCTTACACTGGTTGGCAACCAAGGTTGTGCACACTTGCCTTGGAAGAAGAGATTGATATTCCTGCCTTTCCCAAGGGCATTAGTGCAGAATGAGTACTTACTATCTCAACTGAAATTCAAGCATAACTCACTGATTCATCATTTAAATTTTATGTCAGCCTTGCATCCAACCCTCCTCCTTTACAAGGGCTTGAATTTAGAGTTTTCCTTTTCCTACCTATACTGGTTGTTTATATAAATTCTGTTGACAGAGCAGTTCAAAAAGCCGCATTCCATTCACTTGAAAAGGATCAATAAATATGACAGAAGTTATGACTTAATAGACTATAAACATTTGAAATATTTGTCTAAATATCTGAGGTGCCACCATCATATTAATGGCATATAGACACATTTTTCCCCAGATATTTGAATTTCATAAATTTGCAATAGATGAAAGAAAAACTGGTTCTTAATTGGGCCAAATACACTTTTTTTTAAGCATAAGTTAATTTTAGCTGAACCTTATATCATGCTTTAATGAGAGTTAGAAATTTCAATTATTAATGCTTAAAAAGTTACATTTGAAAAATATCTGCTCCTTGCTCCATGTTTTAAAACGTGCTTCATTTTTTGACTAATCTGAGTCTTGTTATACTTATTAAAAAAAACTAAAAAAAAAAAAATGAACAGGGTAGAGAATGTTGATGAAATTCCAACAATATTTAGTATAACAACCATTATTTCTTTCTTAGTATTTGCTGCTGAAATTATGGGGTGGATTTTATATGCCACCGAGTACAATGCTTATTTTAGATCAGTTTCATGTTTTTTTATCCTGCTTCAGCCACTGTACTAGCAGAGAAAGGTCAGGTTTTTAACAGCTGAAATTTGATAAAGACTACAGATATAGTAACTGGTCTGAAAGAATCAATGTATAATAGAAGCATTTGTAATGATGGTAAACTTTATAAATTTAGTTATTCCTTTTGTAGCCTATTTAGATGAACACAACTTAAAAAATAACTTTTTTTTATTGTAATTATATTTAATATTTTAATTACAAATTCTGCAAATGAATGTCTGACTTCTAATTCAATAAATTTCTAAAAAAATTATTTTATTAGTTGTGAGTTCTTCATTTTATATCCCAATTTTTAATTTGTTTCAAATAATAGTCTATAATAGTAACTTATAACTAATAAAAAAAAAGAGCTATATCAACAAGGAAACATCATGTTTAAGGGCATTGGAAGCATTTAATATTAAATTAACTTCATTTGAAAGATTTCCTTTTGTTGTATTGTGACAGTTTTCATATTGCTATGTATTTAGAAAAAATATTTGGCATTCTTGGACTTTCCCACTGCAAAAAATGGTGTTTTAAAAAGTGATGAATTAGAATTGTAATGAAACTTAAACATATGAAAGTGAATTTATAATTTCTTTTTTTTGTTGTTGAAAATGTACAAAAAATCTTAAACACTACTAGTGATTATTTACAAGAATAATTTTATATTTACGACCATCTAAAATTAGAATGATTTTTTTTTTTTTTTTTTTTTTTTTTTTTTTTTTTTTATAAACCTTTACTAAATTATTAAAATATTATTTGTTGCCATTTAGTAAAATTCGAATTGATTGACAATTAGCTGATGTTTTACCAACCATTCCAATAGACAATATATGATAATAGTGTAAATAAACAATCTAATAGTGTTTATTTTTGTTGTCAGTTCTCAAGAACAAAGAAAATGTATAAACTCACATATGTTTAGGTTTTATTACAATTCTAATCATTGCTTTTTAAAACAATAAATATTGCCAAGGTGTAAAGTTAGTTAAAATAATAGTGATGTAAGGAGAAAAACCCATCCTTTTGACATTCCATTTTTTTTTGGGGGGGGGGGGTGCACAAAGATTGCCAAATATTTTATCAAAGCTTCTAATGTTAAAGATGGAAGAAAATAACCAGCATATGAAAGATAAAAATACAAATCAAAAAACAGATGTGTGCCGTTTACGGAGCAGGAAATGTAAATAATCAAACATGTCAAAAGTGGTTTGCAAAACTAATGCTCAGGTAGACCAGTTGATATATAGGTACTTGAAAATAGTGAAAATCATGTGAGAGATGTTAAAACGATTTACACCATTTCCAAGAGTTTACAAAGTGAATGTCTCGGCTGGAACTTAAGGTCTGCCTGTTTTGTTCCATTTTCTATACCTATAGTTATATCACCTGCTTAGGTTTATAGCAGTCAAACAATTATTTTACTACATATCTATTTTTATTTCCTTAGGTAACAGCAGTGAGTTTCATTAAAAATGTAAGAAAAACATGAATATTGATAAAACTGACTCTCTTGCAAAATCTGTTGCTTTATTTATTCTTTTGAATGTCTTGGACATGACGTAAATTTCATACATTATAGAAACTGATAAGAAAAGTCTGTTAGATGGAATTATAGAATTGGCATAAAAGTAGATTTAGATGTTTACTTATACTTTTTCTAATGTTAAACACGTAAAGACAATGAAAAGTTTTAATGAGGATCACAGTTTATTAACATGTTTTGTTTTATGTGAATATCTTTTATTTAGGTTATGTAAAAGTATGTTTATTTTATGATAAACAAAAAGAATCAAGATTTTTATTAACTATAACTTTGAGCAGTCGATAACAGTATAAGATTTGCTCAAACAATTTCTCATTCTTTGTATTTTTTCCCCAACTAATCCATATCTTCTGGCATATGACTTGTAAGGAAAGAACAAAATGTTGATGACAAACAAAAGATTATAGCTAATATACCACTTGGCTCATTTCATTCCCAGCAATGTGAGCCACTATCATTTTCAGCCAAACATGTAACATAAACAATTGTAATTTATACACAGCTTCCAATTCAAAAAGCTGCTGAGTAAAGATGACCACACTTTACTGAAATCTATAACAGCCTGAATCCTGCATCTAGCAATTATAGTCAACTCTGTGCTATAGTTTTTATCATTATATAGTTGATGCAGTTTCCCTTAATTGAAGGAAATTCACTGATATTATTAATTTTATATCTTATTTTGGGTATTAAGAGGTGGTAACATGCTCCTCAAAACCTCCAATCTCCCAATCAGAGGCCCTTGCTGCTAAATGTAGGACTATTCCACATACATATTGTGACCATTTTATTTCAAGTTCAGATTTACCAACATGTTTCAGTGAAAATTTCACTTTTTAAAATTATAGTTTACTAGTAGGACCCATGTAAATTACATAGATTTTCTAATATCTTAATGCTGCCTTCTGTACTTTTCAATCCATGACCATTCCCAGATAGTTATGACATTGTCACTCTTAAAATACCGAAATGTGGTATGATGCACATCTTTGTTAATAATCTGAAACCATTTTCCATAAAAATAATAGATATAAATTAAATACAAGAGGAACTCAAAAATTATCTACATTCTTGTCTAAAGATATGGAATGGCAAAAGTATAGATAATTTTTTACTTACTCTTGTACATTATCCTCACATAAATATGTGATATTGGAATTACTTGTCTTAATTTTTTTTCTCAATTGAAGCATTGGTCATGTATAATGTGGAAATGTATATTATGTAAGCATTAGAGATAAACCCCAATCAAAATGCTTTTTGTTTTTTGTCTTTTTTACAATGCATTTAGCTTTATTCCAAAGATTATTGCATTATTGATGTTCTGATAAAGATTTTAATAAGTGGAAAAATGACTGAATATTCAGTCATAAACTGCTATGGTTTCAAACTATCAGCTGCTTTCTTTGTAAGAAATGAGTTCACGGGTTAGTTTTTGTGTCTATCATGTTTGACAAGGCCCAGACATTTATGAGAACAGGCATTTTTTGGTTGTCCTCTCATACTTTTAAATCATATAGCATTGTTTATAGAAATCAAATTAAAAACTAACTATTTGTGGCCTTTGAACAAAGATCAAGAGGTTCTGGCATCAATTTCTGATTATAAAACTGGCATGTATTTTATGCAAAAATGGTAGTGTGCACAAGTCAGTTAGATCACTTTTTGGCTTGCTTT
This sequence comes from Acanthosepion lycidas, assembly GCA_963932145.1. NCBI lineage: Eukaryota > Metazoa > Mollusca > Cephalopoda > Sepiida > Sepiidae > Acanthosepion > Acanthosepion lycidas. The sequence goes on along the minus strand of OZ010611.1, from coordinate 24,520,312 downwards.
TTTTTTTCTTTTTTTTTTTTCACCCCAAGCAAGGTGGGAAGCCACTAGGATGCAAGGGGTTACAGATTTGGAGCAAGATCAGATAGGAGTGATAAAGGAAAGGATGAGCAGAAGGATAATGGATAGATCAAGGCAACTGGAGATCTTGATTGACATTACATTTGAATAGTTGGAGATTATAGCTCTCAGGGAAACTGGAATAGGGAAGGGAGTTCCACAGGCGAGAGGTGCGAGACATGAAGCTATTGGAGTAGAAGAGACAGCTACATTTAGTAGTTTTGACACTGAAAGGGTGAGAGTGGGATGCCAGCCTCACAGGGCGCTTGAATTCATGAAGTCTGAGAACCAGTGAATGCCGCTCCTTGGAGCAATTACCATGAAAGTATTTGTAAAAAAGATAGAGAGAGGTAATGACGCACATATGAGAGAGCAACTGTAAATGAGATGCCAGAACAGGGCCAATTATATTGCATATCCACCTCTGGAGCTTATCAAGAACCCCGAGGCAAACAGAAGTGGCTCCAGACCATATATGGCAGCAATATTCCATGCAAGGGCGAATTGAAACAATTCACATCATAAAATTCATCAATTTCACAAAGTTAAGAGCACAGAAGATAGAAACATAGGCTACACAGACTCAAATTCTTATTTGAATCAATGAAGATTCATCCTTCAGATTGGTAGCTATAGGTGAGTCAACTGTCTTTTTTTTTCTTTTCTTTTTTTTTTTTTACCTGATCACTAAAAACTAGGAAAATGACTGAATATTCAGTCATTTTTGTGAAAAAATAAATTTTAAACATTTCATTGCTGATTTGATCCACATTACATCCAGAGGGCATACACGTTTCAAAGCAATGTTGATAACAAGTTCTTAGCAAAAATAAAGTTGACTAGGAAATTCATGACAGACTGAGCATACAATATTATTAATCCAATATCAGAAATATTAAGGGCCACCATTAGAACCTAAACTCACATTGCATGGCACAGTACATAAGCCCTAAAAAGGAAGTTAGTAGGGAATTTTGTTCCTGACTTTAAGACTTTTAATCGTGAAGGTAAGCCCCTTAAAAAAACAGGGGCAAGTGATAAAAATCCAGTATCTCGATTGTGGAGACATCCTATTGGACAAAAATCATGAGGTGAAAGGTGAAATACATTTATATCTAACAAAAAGCATGACTTTTGTTAATCAATATTACTTAACAAAAATTAAAAAAAAAAAAAATTAAAAAATTGTAAAGAAAATGACTAAATATTCAAATTTTGATAAGTAGTTACTCAAACAAAAATGATCCAGTTCATTGTCAATATTATTTTTCTATTGCAATAAACTGAGTTGAAAGATAAAAATCCTGAAAGGAAAGTCTACCTGGCCTTATTTTGGGCTGTGCAAGTAATTTCATGCCACACACTTTTTTTTTTTCTTTAACTGACAATGCCTCAAATTTGAAGGCTTGCAAATTTCTAAAACTTCAGGCCAAAAATCTTTGATGGGTAACCTCTGATAGACAGTTATGTTGGGTATAAATCTACACTTGACAGATCAAGGAAACTTAACAAGGAAACATGTAACAGGATTTATGCAAACTTGAAAATATGACTGAATATTCATTATTTTTTTCCCTCGCTTATTAAAATCTACAATGAATTTTAGAATATGAGTATGGTCAAAGAGTTGAGATGAAATTGCCCAAAAATAGATTTTAATTTTGTTCCATACTATGTATACGTGCTAAAAAGACATGAAAACATATGCAAAAGAATGGAATTCTTAATAAGTTTGTAAATATTTAGAGAAACAATGTAGAGGTTACTACATCAATAGTAAGGTACAGAAATAAATTTGAGTCCTGCAACCAGGTCTATGGAAGACTCTGCAAATATAAAACTAAGTAAGCTTGACTGTTCCCCCTAGTGTGGCTATAGAGCTAAGTAATTGGTAATCAATACTTCATTATACACAATATTTCTCAAACATTAAAACACTAAGATTTAAAATGGATTTTTAAAAATGAAAAATCTTTCTTGAACCTTAAATTTAATATTTTCAATAAGCAAAATACTTTGCTGTATTTCAAAATCATTTTTCAAAATCTGTAAAAATTACTTGAGGAATATAACATAAGTGCCTTTTTTTATATAATTTTTAATTACCCAGCAATCTTAAACTAAAACATAATCCAATATTTTATTAAATTTTAGATGCTTTGGCTTTAAATTTACTATAGTTATTGCTCTTATTTTTGAAAATGTGTATGGATGTCCGCATTTACAAAAATTAGCACATTTCTACTATACACAAACAAAACAAAAAATTCAAAATTCATTTTAAAATTGTGGTGGTGATGGGTTGTCACTGAATTTTAGTAAGCATTTTCATTGATGATTAGTAAATATAGCTTTTATTTAACAATATCCCCTAACAAATTAATAAAGACATTTATAGGATTTAGAACTTTATTATTCTAATTAAAATTTAAAAAAAATGAAAACTATTTTTGTAAAAAAAACAAAAATTATTCATTAAAAAATTTTTTTTCTGAAAACTTTTGTCCATAACATACCTTATTCATAAAAGCAATTAAAGACTTTTCCAATTAAATTTCTTAGTTTTATATTGCATTTTTGATTTTCACGGTTCAGAGGTTTTTGATAACTTGTAGTCCTGTTTTACAAAAAAAACATTAAGTGATACAAAAATTTGATAAGTTGTGGTGGGGATAACACATGTTAAAAAAAGTTTACCAAGATTTTCTAAAAAAAAAGAAAAAAAAAAAAAATTTCTAAAATAACTTCATCCACTTGTGAATAATTCCTGAAAGTTTCATTAAAATCAACAATTATTTGATTTTTGCAAGTGCAAAAATTTTCAAATCGGTGTTTTTCACTGCAAAAAAGATGCTAAAATTTCCTATACTAATCTGGTCTTTCTGAGTCTGACACAAGAAAAACAAGATTTTTATTTTTAACCAAGAAAAAGGATCAAAAAATATAATTCAATGGTCAAAAAATTCTTTGGCCTTTCCTCTTCTCAATAATAACAAAGATTTTGATAAAACCTTTTCATTAAGTTTGAGACATTTTTTTTTTTCATGGTATGCTCATTTTTTTAATACATCTGTGGAGGTACCTTGGATGTCATGTTTATTGATTTATTTTTTGCTGGCCTTCCATTTCCTTGTATTCATAAATGGCCTTACACAAAAAGTGAAGACATTTTAAGTTCTGACCATATGTTTTAAAAAAAGTGGTGCTCTGTTTGCAATAGAAATTCATTGTAAATTGATCCTCAAAAATATTTACAGAGTTATTAAAAATGTTATTTTTCTAAAAAAAAAACAAAACAACAAAAAAAGCAAGCAACCTGTAATAATAAAGTCGGTCACAACCATGTGCTGAAATAAAATGGGAATGAAAACAAATTTGCCAAAGATAAGATTTAAAGAAAGATTTTAATTTCAACAGATCACTTGCAATTCAAGCACGAATTTGTCCTGTAGATCATTTGGTCACTATATGATTTAAAGCTTCCCTTGTGACAAACAACTCTCTTTATCTAAGATTACTCTCTCTCTCACTCGCTCACTCACTCACTCACAGTTTAAACACCAGGAGGATATGGGTTATTTTAAAAACTTGAAGGCTGACTTTAAAATTTTTCTCCATGCGTAGCATCTGCTTAAAATCATTAACATGTTACAATTCAGTAACTAATTTGGCTTATTTGAAGCATTTCCTAGAAAATTAGGATGTAATTTTCATTTTTAATTGTAAATATTTTATAAAAGTTGATAAACAGAAAACAGGAATTATTTAATTTAAAGAATAAGATGCAACCTAAATGTGATACTTATTAATTTTTGATAGTCACTACAAGTATTAAAAAAAAATCGTTCAATAAAAAAAATCACTTTTTAATTGTAAATTATACCGGATATGAGTTTAAAGGTAGGCATGCCCACTTTGCACTAAAAAAAAAACGCATAATGATGACCCCCCCCCCAAAAAAAAAACTTAATAAAAACGAAGTTTTATTGTCAAAAAGAGGAAAGACCAAAGTATTTATTATTTTATTAAACCTTTCTAACATGTTCAGTATATATATATATATATATATATACACATATATGTGTGACAATATGTGTGTGTGTGTCTGCGTGTTTTACATCTGTGATGTAATTTTTACAGTGAAGCATTTTTTGTGCTTGTTTTTTTTCTGATGACAAACACATTGAATAGGAAATTCTTGCAAAAATCAAATAATTGTCAGATTTTAATTAAACTTTCAGAACTTTCAGTTCATAAATTAATGAAAAATTATTTTTGAAATTTTTTGTTTTAGAAAATCTTGGTAAAAAATTTTTTTTACACATGTTACACCCCACTTACTTAATTTTTATGAAAGTTGAAGAAATTAAATCGTATGTCCAGACTTTTTTTGTATTACTTAAAATTAGGACTCCTTAGAGAATTTAAATCATTCATTTTTTTTTTTTTTTTTTTTTTTTTATTTCAAACTTTTGATCATTTTCTGAAAATCTGTTCCAAATGGTAAACTAAAAAAAAATATGTTTTTAAATAAAACTATGATATTATTTAATTAGAAAACCTTTTGATTGCTTTTGTAAATGAGTTAATTTTTTTAACGACAATAATTGTCGTTAAAAAAATTTTTTTTTCAATTAATAATAAATTTTTTACAAAAACCTTTTTTTTACTTTTAAGTAGTCCCATAACATTTACGGTAATTTTTTTACAGAGAAATTTGCTTGTATTTGTAACTTTGTTATTCATTGCTTATGTTTTTAACAGATTCTGAACATCATCCCTTCAGTTTTAAAACGTGAAAATTTAAAGTATACCTTTTTTTTTTTAATTTATAAAATATTTTTATTTTTAGTATTTGTAAGTACTGTAGTTAGTATAAAAAAAATTACTTTTAGAAGGAGCTGCTTTTAATTGGCATTATCCACATTTTTCACCTTAAATACTGTACTAGTGTACTTCCACTGACTAATTCAGTATAAATTTTTGATACCTCAAGTTTAAAATGAATTTTTTTTAATTTTCTTACATTAATTTTAAAATTTAATAACTGAGATGAACTACCACATAATAACTCAACAACTTATGATCCACACTAAAACAAATACTAAAAATAAAAATATTTTATGAAATAGAAATTAAAAAAAAAAAGGAAAACTTTAAATTTTCACGTTTTAAAACTGAAGGGATGAAGAAAACATAAGCAATGAATAACAAAAATACAAGCAAATTTCTCTGTAAAAAAATGACCGTAAATGTTATGTAGACTAGTTTCATTTTAAAAAATGCATTTTAAACTTAGGTATCGATAATTTATGCCGAAAAAGTGGAGGTACCTAAGACTACCATAGATGAAAAATGGGACTACTTAAAAGTAAAAAAAAGGTTTTTGTAAAAATTTATTATTAATTGAAAAATTTTTTTAGTGTAACCCGGATTTAAGAGAAACCCCGATATAAGAGATTTTCTCTGGTCCCAAATTATTCCCATACTTACCTAAAATAGACCAAACCCGGATATAAGAGACTTCTTCTCCGGTCCCGACAACTCTCTTATATCCGGGTTACACTGTATTTATTTCTGACACTAATGGCTGGTAACGTTCTAGAAAGAATATTACTGAAATAAATTAGACTGGAGGTTGGTGCAAAATTTTTTTACATTTAAAAGAAAAAGAAAAAAAAATTAATATTTCTAAATCTAGCCAAATATTATGTAGTAGTAATAGTAGTAGTAGTAGTAGTAGTAGACTAGTTTAATAAATAAAATAAAAATATTTCTTAAATCTCCTGAAAAGTATCACCTACTTACCATCTCCTTAACAAGTTATTAACATTGACCTGTCCTTAAGAATGCCAGTGTTAATCAATTGACTTTGTTTGTGAAACCAGATACTTGGATAAGCAAAACAAAAGATCAAAGACTCTGTATCAAAGCTAAGGACACTCCCACACACATTCACTGAACTCCGGGACCACTTATAGACCTCAATATAAATCCCCCCAAAAAAGTATTTCCAGATCAGTTCTCTTTTTTACCCTTTTGCCACAAAGTAGGACAGGCTGGTTCACTCCACTAACAACTACAGAACTAATCAGGACAACACGCATATATAATGTGTGTGTTCCAATGTATACAAAAGAAAATAAACCTTTCATTCATTTTAAATGTAAATGAAGTCTGTCTGGATCTACCAGCCATTTAATACTAACAAAAAATAAAAATAGCCTACTTTAGGCAATAATATTTCAATCTGCTTTCAAATTACCTTCTTTAGGATCTTACATACTTTTATCTCAGTGTCGATTCCACTTTTCAAAACCATCTGCAAGCTCCTCTTTTAGGATTGCCATCAGATGCTTCCTTGCTTTCTCCTTACTCTTTCAATGGTGATTATCTTGGAGAACAACTAGAAGTCACAAGGATCCAAATTTATACTGCAGACAGATCTGAGTGATACTGTGTTTTGCCAAAACTCTTGAACAAGACCTATTGGAACCTACTAATGATTTGTTGAAAAAATATGGATCATGCAATGGTATTCTCAGAGAAGATCACTTGTCTTACTATCAACTAATTTCATAAAAGTGTTTAGTGAGGTCCCTCTCTAATTGGTTGCCAAGTTATATAAAGGCTGTGCATCAACAATCTCAAACTTCAGAAAAGCAGAATTTCAAAAAAAGCCTGAAAACATTCTTCAAATTCGTAGCAATTATTTCCAACGGAGGCATGATTTTGGACCAACATTAACCCATTTCAGGCCAATGTTTCATTTGTAAACAGACCTCAATTTGGTAAATCTGTTATTGGAATATATTATTTCTACAATAATTTAGTCAAATCATGTCCTGGGATAGTGAAACCACTTCATAAACTCATGCAAACTGAATAGCAAGTATTTTTACTTGGCAGTTCTTTTAGTGGAAAGAGCTCAACAATTTATTTACAGTGAAAATCTTGTAAAAACTTACTCATCAGAAAACTAATGCTTAACTGTTAACAAGGAGAACACTAGTTAAAAAGTGGGAAAATGGGATAAAGTGCTCAAAAATGGAAGTCTCCCAAGACTACCAGGTGAGTTGAAAGTTCTTCAACTACAGGGTGTAGCATAAATACTCTTACAAAGGAAAAAGCTCATAACTCCTAAAAAATACAGCATACAATTTGAAGAAAAATTAATTATTAATCTGTTAAATAAATCATAATTTCATATGATTCCCCTTAGCCTTCACCACATGTCAGTTTTTCAGGAAAGTCATTGATGGCGGCACATGCAGTTTCCATGGGTTGTACCATACATGCTTCAATTTTGCTGTCAGTGTTTCAGTATTGTAACATGGAGTAGAACAGGCCTAACTCTTAAGAACTGCCCACAATAGAACAATAGCCAACAGTATTGATATCTGGTGATGAAGGAGGACAGTCATCTTTGGTGAGAAGCCATGACAATTATCTCTGCACCATTGCTGTGTTACATGAGCAGTGTGGCTCATCATGCCATCTTGTTGATGTGTCCAATGTTTATCCAAGTGGCATTGCACTACAGCTTGAATGCACTTTCCAAGATGTCCTCTATGTCCTTGTTGATCTTTACCCCTTAACGTATGAAGACAAGAGGATACATTGCTCTTTATGAAATGGCTGCCCAAACTATAACTGATGCCAGTTTCTGAGTTCTGAGGGATTTTCCTGAAGTGCGCAGGAACTGACTAATGACTTGTTGAAAGAAAAGATCATTTTGATGATTAAAAGTCTGTTTAACAGTGAACCATTCCTTATCAGTGAAGATGCTTTGAGGCATGCCATTACAAATCCACTTCAGAAACTGCTTAAGTCTTTGAAGCCTCTTTTTTCATCGTAGCTGCTGAAGGAAGCTGTCTCTTGGTTATCTTTTAGGGTGACATCCCGAGATAATGGTCCACTCCATGTTATGACTTCCTTAGCCAATTTTCTCATTGACATTTTTGGATTACACCTGATTTTTATTATGCTCCTGTTTAATGAGTTTTGGCATTCTGGAGGTGTGAGGATGTCCTAGTTTTGGTCTATTTTTGATGGAGGAAGTCTCATATGAATCAAGTGTCCTTTTGATATCAATTCTATTGATTCCAAGTGGTTTTCCTACTTTAAAAATCTCAGGTGTAGTATATTTTTTAACTTTTGATTGGTTAAATCTCATAAATTGTCATTTGGATACTTTAAATGGGAAAACATTAGTTTAATTTACTGTCATTTAAAAAACAAAACAAAAAAAAAAACAATTAGATTTAGAGAACTTTTCTCATTTTTGTTGATATATGAAAATTAATGCAGTTTAGTTTTATTTGATTCAAACTATAAATTTTTGCTCTTAAACGTGTAACCAATATAGATTTGTTTTCAAAGAAAACCTCTGTTCTTGTGAACTGGAGCAACAGCTACTGCACTGTTTTAGTTTTGTCTTATTTTTTTAGTAATTATTGAATTAATATTTAGATAAAATATGCCTGATTTCCATATGTAGCAAATGTTTGAATGGTATCATTTTATGAGAACAGATTTTTGAAATCTTTTCAAAGCTGATCTTTCTCAAAAATTCTACAAAAAGAACCCCAAAACAACTGATATTAATCAGTTGTTTTTTTTTGTTTTTTGCCTTCCTAAAAATTGGTATTAGCCACTCTCTTTATATTTTTTAAGAAAAAGCAAAACCAATGATGGGACCAACAGACAACTTGCCAAAACCTAAAACCCTTATACGGATAAAGTTTCAAGCAAAAACGACAATACTGCAAAAAAGAAAGTTTTTGGCATTCTGGAGGTGTGAGGATGTCCTAGTTTTGGTCTATTTTTGATGGAGGAAGTCTCATATGAATCAAGTGTCCTTTTGATATCAATTCTATTGATTCCAAGTGGTTTTCCTACTTTAAAAATCTCAGGTGTAGTATATTTTTTAACTTTTGATTGGTTTTGCCTTCCTAAAAATTGGTATTAGCCACTCTCTTTATATTTTTTAAGAAAAAGCAAAACCAATGATGGGACCAACAGACAACTTGCCAAAACCTAAAACCCTTATACGGATAAAGTTTCAAGCAAAAACGACAATACTGCAAAAAAGAAAAGAAGGCCCAAATGCAAACCTATCTACTCAGTAAAGTGCTCAAAGCTTAGACAGAGCAAAAATATATATGTGTGTATGTGTGTGTGTATGTGTGTGTGTGTGTGTGTGTGTGAGAGAGAGATAAAAAAACAAAAATAATATTGATTAGACTAATATTTATTAAGCCTAAGTTTGCAGACATGCCTGTGTCCTTTCTCATTTTTTTTTTTTTTTTTTTTTCTATCTCTTGAATTTCTTTCATCTACACATAAGAAGTGTATGTGAACATTCATTGCGCGCGCTCTCTCTCTCTCTCTCTATATATATATATATATATATATATATATATATATATATATATATATATTCACCTTTGCATAGAGCATTGCTGCCATATATGGTCTGGAGCCCCTTCTGTTTGCCTCAGGGTTCCAGAGACTGATATGCAATATAATTGGCCCCGGTCTGGCATCTCGTTTGCAGTCGTTCTCTCACAGACATGACATTGCCTCTCTCTGTCTTTTTACTTTCATGGTAATTGCTCCAATGAGCTGCTTTCACTGGTTCCCAGACTTTGCGAATTCAAGCGTCCTACGAAGCTGGCATCCCACTCTCACCCTTTCGCTGTTGAAACTGTTAAATGTAGCCACCTCTTCTACTCCAATAGCTTCATATCTCACACCTCTCGCCTGTGGAACTCCCTTCCTTATTCCTGTTTCCCTGATAGCTATAATCTCCAACTTTTCAAATGTAATGTCAATCGACATCTCCACTTGCCTTGATCTATTCACTATCCTTCTCCCTATCCTTTCCTCTATCATTCCTACCTGCTCTCGCTCCAAATCCTCTATAACCCTTTGCGTGCTAGTGGCTTCCAGCCTTGGTAGGGGTGAAATGCTTAAAAAAAAAAAAAAAAAAAAAAAGTGTGTGTGTATATATATATATATCTTGCCTATGTTACCAGAAGAGTTCATAACATAAGATAGGGAAAAAATGCCTTTTTTATGACAGGAGAAAATAGAAAAAAATTTTTTTTTAATTGACAAATAAAACAATGATTTATGCTTTAAATTATTTCAGTTTGCAAATAAATCATTATTAATTTTGTAATTTCATTGTACTTGTAAAATATCAAACTTTTTATGTGCCATATCCACAACTTTCTATATTTTTGTAGCTTTAAGCGTATTTTGTCTCACTCGGTATCTCACTCGGTGTCTGTTATTATTCCATCCATTTAACTCAAGCACATTAGGTTAGGTTACTCAGTTTTCCATCTACTTCTTCTTTTGTTTTCAATATGTCCTGTGAGTGTCAAATTTTCTAAGTGCCCTTTCCTCATTATATATCCCAGAAATTTCACCTGTATCATAAATGTCCTTTTTGTTTCCATTTTCCTTAAAACTTCCAACTTATATGTTTCATCTATGTCATTGTCAGCATCCTTCTGTAGAACCATATCTCTATTCCTTAAAGTTGACAGCTTAAGGTAGCTTTTTAAATTGTTAGTAAAATTTAAGAACTTCATATTTACAAAGCTTAAGTATGTTGACTTTAATTTAAATAGGGTTATGGCCACATCGCATTCAAATACTAGTACCCATACTATCATTGAAATTAAGCAACATCAAGCCTAGTAATTAACTGATGGGTGACCACTTGAGAATACCAGGTGCTGTAAACTTGGGTGTGTGGGTGGTGTAACAGAATTGTTAATCAGAGAGCTAAGTTCCAATTTCAGTTGGGTTTGTTATATTCATTTACACACAAATACCTTAGAATCCACTACTTCTCCTCCCCCAGCTATGGGTTAATTAGTAATACTTGTATCATTAAATCATTATTTCCACAAACACTAAATAAATTCTTAAAATCTAAAAATATTTTCTGGTTTTAAATGACCTACAAAGGGTTGATAAGCCATAAAAAAACAAATCTATCAATCAATACCAAGTTAAATAAATTGAAGATAGGACATATATTGTTTTAATGTTTAACCCCTTCTCTTCCTCTGTGTTTTTGTTTCACCTCTCTGAACAGATAAAGTAGCAAGAATGTTTAACAACCTTTGGTGCCAAAAATGTTAAAGGCTTTAAACTTTCTTTCTCATATTGAGAACTGATCTTATAAATTGTCCTTTTTTTTTTTTTTTTTTTTTTTTTTTTTTTTAACTCCTGACCTCTACAGTTGAACATTAGTTGTTTTGATTGGCAAATTTTCTAATCTTTCTTAAACAAAATAGCATTTCAAAAATATTAGTCACTTTTGATTGCTCCTCACAAAACGGTGAAGCGTTTATCACAAATTTTTTTTTTTTATGCATGATAAACCTTGTTATCTAGTTTATAATGTAGATAAGCTTATCACTTGCTTTGTGTATAAAAAAAGTAGATATTGATGTGTATTTGGACAGCAACCATACTTTCAAGCATCTTTCATTGAAAATGGCTAACAAGGAAGATTTTAATTAATCATTTAAATTTTTACAACAATCTAACATTTTTTTCCATTTTTCAGAGGTTAAAGATTATAGGAATTGTCCATAGTTAGAATTGTTCTGAGCACTTTCAGTGACTTCTCTAGCCTTTATCAAGGATGTGTTTTGGATGGTGAAATTTTGTGTGGTTGTTACATAGTAATTTTACAGTGTGGAGTTCGGATGGTTTGTGTGCATCTTGGTAGTCACATGTTATGTGCAGTCAGCTGACCAGGGCAAGACTTCTATTTTTTTTATTATTTTTTTTGCTAGTGTGAGATTAAAGTTTAATAAGCAGATCTTCCCTAATGACAAGCTGTGTACAATTATGTGACCTGAAACGGATCCTTGTATTATCAACTTTTCTTAAAGGTTCTTGAAAGTTATGAGTTAATAAATGTTTATTAATTGCACTTTGCTGTGGCACGTGAGACCTCTACTCAGTGAGATAGTGGTGTGTCTGGTATAGATCATTGGTTTTTGATGACAAGTAACACAGTCTTGTACAGGGCAATGGAATTGGTACACTATATTGGTCACTGCTAGTTTAGATTTGGAGTTATTTAGATAGTAGATCTATGCATATTTTCTCTTTTTAGATAAACCTGGTTTTGAGTTTTTGTTCTTTGTTGCTTTTTAGGAAATATTATTTGCCATTCAATCTTAGTGTTCTAATTGTAAAATTTTTAAATTTTACTGGATAACAATAGGAATCTGTAACTGTAACGCTCATAAAAAAACAGCATGTCAAAAGGATGGTTATTCCCTTAACACTGGTATTACTGTCTACACTTTTCAGTCCTCAGCAATGTTTATTTACAACATTATAAAAAAATTGTGAACCAAGTACAATGTAATATTTATTATTTACCTTTTTATAAATAACTGTGAAAACCGGTTTTTTTAATTTTTTTTTTTTTTTTTTTTTTTTATTCAGTCTAATAAATAAATAAATAAATAGTGTTTAATATGTATAAATCCATTTTCATGTGTTTGGGTTTTAAAATTCTAATAATCGCTCTTTAAAAACATTGGTGAGGGAATCAAGTGTAACAACTGTTTAAAGGAAATAACAATCCTTTTGACACACCATTCCTTTTTTTCTTTTTTTAATTTCTTGTAAGCACAATGGTTGAACATTGCCATGGATCCTTTATTAGATTTATGTGTGCTATATGTAATGGTGTATGTATGCATATATATATATTGTCATCCACAGACACTGTTTCACTGTATCGCAGCTCCTCAGTGTGACTAGATGTTCAGTTGCCTCTAGCTAGGATCGAAACCTGACTGAATTGGCATCAGTCATGGATTCTACCACTAAGCCATTGGCACACAGTGGGGATAAAGGTGTATTTAAGTGTATTTATTTTTAATAAACACACAGTGACTGAGAGAACTTGATTGGATTTACCGAAGAGTCCTGCATTATTAGCCATTTTTTATATATATATATATATATATATATATATTATGATGCTATATAAAATCCTTCACCAACACTATTTTCCCCTTAACATATCTCTGCTCCTATATGAAAAGTTGAAGTATCTAGTAGGTTAATGTTTAGAGAGATAAGGCTATCTTACCTCAACTCTATAGTTTTCTAACCTTAAATGTAATTGGGGGCTTATGGCCATATCACATTGAAACAACAGTTCTCATACAATCACTGAAGTTAAGCAACATTGAGCCTGGTCAGTACCTAGATGAGCAACTGTTTGGGAATACCAGATAATGTAAGTGTGGATGTGCAGGTGGTGTAATGGGTAATGACTTAGAATTAAAAATAAGAGACCAGAGTTACAATTTTAGTTGTGATCATTATATTCACTTGTGCACAAATACCCCCTGGAACAGGTATGAATCTCTTTCCCCCCAGCTATGGGTTAATTAGTAGGACTTGATCAGTAAATCATTAGTATCTCAAAAAAAAAATTCTAAAACTATTTTCTAACTTTAAATAGCCAGCAAAAGGTTGATAAGCTGTAAAAAATCAAATCTATCTATCAATTAAATGTAGGTTCACCTGTTGTCTGGTTCACACACCATCCTGGTCTTTTAAATAGGAGTAGAGGTTTATCCCTTGTTTCCTGTTTAGGATTGGGTTTCCAGTTCCTTCTAAAGTATTTTCCTTATGTAAACTGCTTGGGCCTTGTCCTGAGTGAATATCATTGTTTAAAAAATGGGAAGGGGTCTTATGCTTTCAAAATTTCTATTCTAAAGAATATATTGTTCTGTACTTGGTTTGATAACCTTTTCAAAAATCTTTCTTAAATATAAATGGTTTAAGTGAGAAATGAGTTCAGATAATTATAACAAGTTTCTTACATACTAATTGCACCACTGTTGTTTAGAAGTTACTGTGTCCTCTTGACATAGGTTATATTAACCTATGTCAAGAGGACACAGTCAACAGTCAGACTTAGCAAAATAAACATCCAATTTTTACTCTCTGGTTCTTCAAAGAAAAATTAGTTTTCTAAATAAAGCAAACCATTAGGTTTTGATTTTTTTATCGATAGATTAACTAGTAGTACTCAGATTTTCTATTTGAATTTTCTAATGAATCATAATTCTTAAGTTAATTATTAAATAAGCTCCTTGTGAGTTCCATTACTCCCATGAACATTTCTATTGTATTTTTAAATATTTGTTTAGCTTAACAATTTTAATAAAGTATTGCAATAAAAATAATGATTATGAATGCAGATTGTTATTTAAAGAAGTAAGGGGGTACAAGTAAAAAGATTAAAAAATGATGAGGTTTTCCATTTCAACTTTAAACACATGAATGTTATTGTCTCCCCTTTCTTCCATATTATGTATGCTTTCTTTTTCTGAAACCAAACATGATCTTTGATATACCTTTCTTGCAATCAATACAGAAGGGTCCATTTATCTTATGTAAGCCATAAAATGTACTAACTAGCAGCATTAAAGTTATTATTTTCTTTGAGTCTTAGCTTTATTTATAGGATTAGATTATACATTTTTTGTACTGATATTAAAAATATTATATGGCTCAAAAAGCAATGTCACTGTTTTGGAGATAAAAAAATACCTTGTTCAAACATAAATTTTAAATTTGTGAAAAACTTAATCATTATTAGTAATGAAAAAAAAAACAATGCTGAAACTAATTATCTTTTCTCTTTCTTAAAAGAATCTAGAATTCTGAATAAAAGAATTCTGATAATGTTGAATCAGTTTCCTACTTTTAAATTGATTTTCCACTATGAAAATATTATAATGATGTGATGATATATAAATTGTAAGGTACTGAACCACTTTAGTTAATAAGAATATGGTAAACTTTATCTTTTTTTTTTTTTTTTTTTTTAAGTTTTATTTGTGAAGGCTTTTATTCTGAAAATTGATTCACTTAACCAATATTGGAAATTTTTAGCCTTCCTTTTTGCTCTTTCTGCCATGGTTCTAAAAAAATACAGATAAAGCTTATGGTATTTCACTGACTGCTCACCCATGACTTTACCTGATTATATTTTGGATTAAGGTGTTTTTTCTGGAATCATACATGTTTTTCAACAAGAAACTAAAAAAAAATTAAATTCTTGGTAAATGAAAATTTTTCTTTTAATAGGTTTTATTCATAGTTTGGATGTGTGAGTGGTTAATGGATAGCAACTCTGAATTAGAAATCAGAGCTGAGAATGAATTCCAGTCAAGCTTATTTGTATGATGCCATCTTTTCTCCCCACCAGTTATGTATTAAATAGCAGGGCAGACTGTTCTCTTTAGCTTTGATTGGCAACCAGCTTTGGGGAGGGCCAACTATGAATTAAAAAAAAATAGGTTAGGCTTGGGGCTAGCAACTTCATCTCATAAAAAAAAAAATGATTGCTATGGTTCCCATAGCAAGTCATATCCAGTGTAGTTGGGATCTTTGGTCCCATAACTCAGTGTGTGTGCGTTAGTCATAATCCTTTTGGAACAATAGGACTGATAAGACTTTCCAAATGATATACACATATTAAAACAATTTGAGTCCACGTTTACTAGTATGACTTGATCAGAATTCATTGTATTAAAAACTCTGGTATGTACATGAACTTGATGAAAATTAGACCTGTTTTTTTGACTTTGAGGGTAGCACCTTAAGAAAGTAGCAGAAAAATAATATTTTCTCTCATGAAGTATCAATTCATTATTTGTATTTTTTGTTGTTAAAATAGAACCAAGAAAATGCTGTGAACTCTCCCATGAAGTGTTTGATTTACTCCACCTCATGAGAAAATTTATAAACTGTGTGAAAAAACAGACATTCTGGGCCAGTATTTCATTATTGGTATTTTTTGGTAAAAGACAATTTATCTCCATAAATAAGTAGACTTTGAGTGATAAATTTTTTGATGTTTCTATTACGTTGTTTACTTTCTTTTCTTTAGCATTCATCGGATTTTATTTAATATTTGTGGGATTTTACTGTTTTCTTTGTTTTTCCTAAACAATGCATAGGTGTTATTCGGTGTCCAACTGGACAGGGTGTCAGTTTGCTTGATGGCAAATGGACCCCTGCAAAAAAAATACAAAAAAAGAAACCAACAACTGTCTTAATAAAAAGTAATAAGAACTTTACAAAGTCATCTGTACACTATCAGTTACTAAAGTCCAATTTGAAAGGGACATTTTCAAAGCTAAAGATCATAAAAACAAAGTCAAGAAATTTGCTGCCTGAGGAGAATTTGGAATCATGCATGTTGCTATCCATTGAAAAGGAATTGTTAGATGATCTGGATGCAGAAATTATTGGCAGATTTGAACAATCATCTAGTGAACACAAACAATTGCTCTTCTTAATATAGTGGACTGTATGCAATTCTATATTGTGCTTTTGAACTATCTGTTAATTTACATTTCATATCTACTGCCACTAATATATACAATACATATTGTATACTGTAACTACTAAAACATTTCTTTCACAAAAATTTTTTCCAGGTGTATTTTTTTTAAAATTTTATTTAAGAAAATTAAATGATAGCATTGTACTTGTTAGTGGGAACCCTTTTCTCCTGGCAACCAATATTTTTAGACCCTATATGACACTGCTGTTCATAATAAATTCAACCTTTGTCATTAGTAATTCATCTTACCAAATAAACTCACTTGTGGAAAAATTGATTTTATTTGGACTGTAGTCTCTTTGAAAGATAGTTTATAATCCGTGTTTGAAGCAGTAATCTATTCTATGAAACACAATGTCACTATATAATATTGGGCATGCAATCTGATATTCCTATGTCTTGGTAACAAGAGGCATTATTCAATGCCAGAATGAAAATCCCATTAGTAAATAGGGAGACAGCTCTTTTTCTTCTTTTCTTCCATGTTGTGTTTTTTTTATTTTTAATAATTTTAAAAAGATAATTCTTACATATGACAACAATAATTAATTTTATAGATAAAAATCTTTGATTACTTACATAGGACATACAGTCAGTCAGTTATGTGCCATGTGTGATATACACTTAGGTAATCATGTATCTTTTGATACATGACTGACGAGGCAGATTTTTTTCCTGCAGTAGGTTGCCATTTCTTTCTGTGATAAACCAGTTGCTATCCAAGGCTAGAGTCCTGCTATTTACCCATAACTGGAGGGAGAAGAAGATTCATACCTTTCCCAAGGGTATTAACACGTAAGTGAATGTAATGGATTTGACTGGAATTCAAACTTGGCTCTCCAATTCCTCAATCTGAGCCACTATATATTACTCCACCGTGCCTCCAGATATAACTAATACTATTTACAAAATACCTAAATGTTGTCATTGTGTAAACACAATGTGGCTCTCCCCCCAGTTTTCCACCAACTGTCCAATGATTACCTCATGTAGCATTCCAATTCTTGATTGATTTAGTCACGATCATTTGAAAAAAAATTTGGCTGTTTTCTCATTTTGATAGGGTAGAGGTCAACATTATAAACCTTTTCTTAAATAAAAAAAAAAAATTAAAAAAATCATAATTAAAGATGGCTTCGTACACAGTTTTCTTGTTATTAACAAAGTTACAGCACCAAATGTAAAAATAAATAAAAAAACAAAAAATAATTTAAAAAATATTACATTTTAATAAGCTGATCTTTCTCATTTCAGAATCATTGAAATTACCCCATTTTTGGTTGTTGACTTCTCGCTTTATTCAAAATTTTAGTTGGAAAAGAATTAAGTTGCAAAGTTAAAGATGAAGTTTTCTTTTTTTTCAGTCAAACAAAAAACATATTTGATCTGAACATCTCCATTAACTATCCTGCATCTACTTGTTGACAATGGCCTTACTTTTTATTATGGCTAGCTAGATAATTTTTTTTAATAAATTTTCAGAGTTAATGCTATAATGATATATAAATTATATCACCTGATTTACATACTTTGCTTTACACCATGCTTGCAATATTTATAATTGAATTATTGCTTAATGAAAGGTTAATTAGTATTGCACAATAATCTTGAAAATATTTGTATTAAATGTTTCCATAATTTAAAGATATATTTTTTAGTGATTTTGAGTTCTGATCTCTACATAACTGAATTATTTCTAATTATGCATTTTTAAAAAAAATCTTTTTGGAGGTTTATTTCTTTCTCTTTTTGTTGGCTGAGGACAATATTAGATGTGTGCAAAATATTTAAGCTAAACTGTTTCTGTTTTTTTTTTTTTTTTGAAAAAGGAGTGCTTGGAACATTTGCACATATCTAATAAGAAAATTTCCATAATTTAAATTGTCAAATACTAAAATATACTTCAAATGATCAAAATTTAAAAAGAATTATACATTATTGATCTTATCTGAAAATAGGTAGCACAGTTATATATATATATATATATATATATATATATAAAGTTGCATAATGAAAAAAGCATTTATTTTGCATAATTTTTTCAACATAATTATGTCATAAACATTATATAGTGAAAATTTCAGATCAAAATGTAAATTAAAAATCTTGTCTCACTATAGATTTGTTAATGCATGTTCATGGGTATATAATACAGTATCCAAAAGATTAAATACAATTTGATAATCTAAGTCAATGAAAATGCTTATTCTTTGTTTTCTTTTTTTTCTCTTATTTATCTTTTGGTTAAACCTTTCCCCTGGTCGAAAATGTCTGACAAATAAACATGTCCAAAACGCAATGTTAAAAAACCAGCTACGGACGTGTTTATATGGTGATCTTGATTCTTTTTATGTCTTCCCAAGCTTGAAACAAGTCCAATTGTCAATTTATATGTCTGGTAGAGATGTTAGTTACTGCTCGGGTACTTCAAGGTGCCTCAGTTTCATAGTCTTTCCAAATAAATTGTCTGAAAATGAAACGTTTTTCCCAAAATAATGAATGGGGATGGGGGGTTAATAATGTGACACTTACATACTGTTTTCATTTTTTTTTTTTTTTTGAACAGTCGGTGCACACACATTAATGTCATAAATAAATACAAAGGATATAACATATTAATATTTAATATGACCACCTTTTTTAACAGAATTCAGTTGTTGATTCTTGGAAATCACTCAGCAAAAACAAAAAAAAAGAACAAGTAGAATATTGCATTATTTTGGATGGCAAACTACCTTTATTAGAAAACTTTCTACTTGTTGGTTTTGATTGTATGAAACTGGAGTTGTTCTCAACTGGGTTTGTATCGAATAGTTTCAAAGCTGTTTTGTACTAATCAGGTTATGATATTTAGAAGAATGACATTTTCCATCAGAATAGAATCTCTGGATAATAAGAATTAATCCATAAATCAAAAATATCCTGGTGTTTTGTTGTGTTTTCTCATAACTAATTATCCACAAGATACATTTGGCTGAGAAATCACACTCCCGTTAAAATATTTCCCCAGCATGTTTGACTGTTAGAAAATCAGATGGTATTTTTATCAGATCTTCTAAAACATCTTTTTGGGAACATCAATAACCAACACAAACCTGCTTACCTTATCAAAGTTCACTTGGGAAAAAAAAAAAAATAATTGACTTTGTAACACTGGACAAAGTGGCACCAGTCCTTGGACACTCTAGCTACTGTCCACTTCAGCAGATGACTGTTTTTAGCTAGTTAAATAGAAATCTTTCTCCTTGTTCTTTACAAACCTCTTCTTCTGTAGTGTATGTTATCTCCTAATGTGTTGAATGTGAACTTCTTGAAACCTTGTTTCCTTGCTACACTGTTTCAAATCATTGGCTAATACTCTTCAAATCAAATAGTGAATTTTTTTTCTGGTTGTAGAAACTCTAGGACAGCTCTATTATTAAAGTTGGTGAAGTGTGTGTATTTTTTTTCTTTCCTCCTCCAAACCATGTCTTCTTTGGCATTTCATAGAAGCCAGCATCTTGATAAAATATAAATAGTTCTCAAAATTAGCTTAGAAAATTGGGAATAATAGCTCAATATGATATAATTGTTTTAGTTATTTGAAAAATGCCTTTTTTTTTTTTTTAATATGGTTCACACCCCCACCTTTTCTTTTTTTTAATATAATAAAGTATTAAATTTTATCTTTCCAGGATTGCTGTCCAATATACTTGCTATAACTGAAATAACCATTACCAAAGCTCACAAGAAAATAAAATTTTGGCATTAAATGACCCATAAGGAGTTGATATCATTAACCAAACCAAACCTGTCATGAGCATAATAATTTAAAAAATTCAGCAGATATTATTTGTAGTAAATGGATTTTTTGCAGTTGCCTTACTCAGATTCTGTCATTCAATACTGTGCATCTGAAAAACGGCACATTTATCGCAATTATTATCGCTTCTTGGCTTTTTCGGGGTGGGGGGGTCAAAAATTTTAAGACCAAGTGCCAATGTGCCTCTCCCGCCCCAGGCAGTAACTCTCTTTTGGGAGGGGGGCTGAGTTTATTGTCCAATGCCTAAGGTGTCCTCAAGAGGGGAACTACTGAAGGGGTCTTGAACAATTTTTCCACAGTATTTCCAGTAAACCCACTTTAAACTTCGACCTTGTGTCACATTCAGTAGTGATGTGAGCGTGCTGAAAAATACCATCACTTCTCGGGCTTTTGGCCAAGATCAAAGTGTAGTATCTTTTAAGTTTAATCTGATTCTCTCTCTCCACTTCTATCTCACTTTCTTTCTTTCATTTTCTCACTAGCGACATGAGTGCACTGAAAAATACTCATTTTCTCACTGCAACCAAGTAGTCTTTTGATCTCCTGAAAAGAGAGGAAGACTGAATAAGTTCATTGTTTATGAGTTATTGGCAGGGCGTAATGATCGTGTGAACTAATGAAAGGAAGGACAAGCACAATTATAATATGAAGTTTTAACAGAAATTTCAATCAGTTTCTTTATCAGCTTGTAATCTAGATTGGAAATGATTTTATGCAAATTTTATTAAACTTATAGGGAACTCAATTTTAATTTAAGAAACCAAGTTCACTTGGAAAAATTATCAAAATTTAATTTCCTATAAAGATCTTTATAATAATTTACTAAGCTTAACCGTAAAGTTACATAAAAATCTGATGGTTTTTTGTTTTTGACAAGACTTTTAATATATAATAGTTTCATATTTCAACAGATAATAAACAATCTTTCCAGTTACATATAACATGTCTTACAGTTAGGCAAAATGAATAGAATGCTTATTAGATTTTTTGTCTTTTTAATTATCCCTATTATTTTACAATATCTAACCTGACAACCTAAGATGTTCACATATAATAAAGTTTTCTTTACTTTCAATAAAGATTTTCAAACTGAGCAAGGCATTGGGTTTACATTCAGATAGACTTTTTATTTAAGACTATATCTATCTTGCTTTTATCTATTTCTCTTTTTGTTTTTTTTTGTTTTTTATACTAAAGAAAATAAAGATAGCCATTATGTATTTTTTATTTAAAATTTATAACCGCTATCTTGTCTTAAATTTTTTTTTATCTCTGTGAACATTTTATTTTTTTATCTTGATTTCTTTATAAATGATAACTAAGGGGGATGTTTGATGAATAAGTTCTCCAATCCTGTAAAAATATAGTTTTAGACTAGATAGAATAATGAAGCTCTTATCAAGATGAAGTAAATTTATTTCTCATCAAAATTCCAAATTTATTTTGACACATAATCACCATTTAGTGTTACTGATTTTCTTTCCAGCATTCTGTCCACTTTTTTTATTTGGTCTATGATAAATGTTTCTTTTTACTTTTGTTCCACTTTATACACAGTAAAGATGGATGTAAAATGTTAACCTAATCATGTCTTTCAATTTTGGGAATTACTAGAAAGTTGTTCAATGGTGATAAATCGAGTCCGTACTGACAATATGCAGCCATGAATTTTTGGATTCTGTTTTCACTGTTTGTTGACCTTGCATTGTCACGATACAAAAAGCAAATTTCTCCTTTCAGACCCTATTCTACAGATACATAAAGATCTCACAAGGTTTCTGGCTTTTCATCCTTTTTAATAAACTTCCAAAAATGTTTGCATGACACTAGAAAAAAACCTTGTGGCAATTTGAAAAGGCTACCACATGGCATGATAAGGAGTGGCCACACAATTCACATTACCAGATTACAAATGTGAGATGTCCCCATGATGTTCACAAAGTGGGAAGAGAATCCTTTTTCCATCAGAAAGGAATACAGAATCATGTCACTGAAGATGTCTGCCTGAGTTGACTATAAGTCTATCACTGAGGTTACTAAATCAACTGAAAGCAACCAATGTTGGGCATGATTAAATAAATATTCCTTTGTCAACAGGAACGGCTGCTGCTGCTTCTATATGCTATGTTTCTTATAGCCCTTTAGTGATTTTTCTCTTGCCAAACCACCCATCCTTCCTTTCCAATGTCTATTGACACAAGCTCACCACCTTCTCCCCTTTCTTGATCTTGTTATCCCCTGTGGGAATTAAGTTTCCTAAACTCTACTTCCTCATTACATGTCCAAAAAATTTAAGCTCACTTTCTGATTGTAAGTATTCTTTTTGTTGCCATTTTCTTTGACTTTCTCAGTGCTTACTCACTCTGTCTATAGAATTCTCAGTATCCTTCTGTAGAACCTCATATCTGTTGCCTCCAGATTTAAAAAAATAAATTACCAGATTGGATATACAGTGTGGCAGAAATACCTCCCACATAATAGTAAGACATTAGCTAGATAAAGACCCCATTGCCACTAATGTCTTGCCATTTTGTTGGCAGTATTTCTGCCATACTCTGTATTATTCAATCTGATAATTTTTTTTTTTTTATCTTTACAGTTGAAGGTCACTTAAAATGTTTGGTGTCTTGATATAGTTATCTAGCAAGTTAATGAGTTAACATTTCAAATTTTTTGGAACATAACAAGTCTCATGAATAGTGATTAGTCAAGAGGCAATAAATGAGGAGGCTGCATCTTCATCTGGCATTTACAGATGCAACAGTCTGGTGATGTCAAAAGGTACTGCTGGTGTCGGTTGAATTAGTAGTATGATGTCTAAGACCTCCTCCACCTGCACACACAAAACCATTTCTGACCCTTAAGTCATCATCTAATGAAGGCTTTGTCATCTGTTCCAACTGTTTTCTTTACAGCAGTAGGTTAATTGTTTTATTTTCAATAATAGTTTTAATTCCCTTATTTGTTTGTCTCTCTAGGTTTTAATTTCTTTTGAATTAATGGAGTGTTTGGAAAGAGAGGAAATATGTTGGTCTTCTCTACTCTCCAAGCTCCACTATAGACATTAATATATGCATGATCTACTAACACCATAACATGACAGAAGGAGAAAAAAAGGTGGAAACAGTATGTGAAGGGAACGATTAATAAAAAATCAAAAAAAAATCTTACTTGTTCCATCCTCAAGGACTACCCTGGTGATATACCTTGAGTTTCCATTTAAGATTTACTTTCAGTCAGCTGAACCAGAACTAAATCTGACATCTGCCTACATTGTAAGCTAAACTGCAACTCTCTATTCTCACCAACAGGCTGTCACAAGGCATTCTAGAGTTCCTTAAGGCGTCAGTAACTTTGTCCTGTCAAAAGGGAGATAATTGTTTTCTACATCCCTGCAGAATATTTCTTAGCATGCAAATCAGATTAATTACAAAATTCTTAAAAATTATCAGATATCTTTTCCTTTTGCATTAGAATTGTGAAGGAAAATAATTCTGTCCGTTTTTTTTTGTTTTTTTTTTGTTTTTTTTTTCTTTAGAACAATGGCCAACTGAATTTTCAGGATTAAAATCATCACTGCCTTCTTTACTAAATTAATAAAATATTCTCATGTATAAGATGCTTATATAAGATGCTTATATAAGATGCAATGAAAAATCTCTGGAAAGGAAATAAAAAGATTTATATTTGAAATATTATCATTGTTTCTTTTATGTAAGAATTCTAAAATGAGGAGCCTCTTTTTCAAAAGCTCTGTTGCTGTATCATTTAGTTGTTACAAGTAGATAACTCTTCCAGAAAGAGATTTTTATTAATTTGAAATCAGTTTTTCATGCCTGTAATTATCTTCACCAACCCATCCTAGACAAAATCCTTCATCTCTTGTTTTTAGTTTCTTAAGGTTGAGTAAAAATTAGCTTTTATTTTTATTTTATTTTTAATGTGGGTAATGGAGCAGAAATTGAATAGTTTTTAAAAAATATGTACATTATACTTACCATACATTTAATTTGTACACTTCAATAAACAACAAAAGATTAAGTGTAAAAAAAAAAAAATAAAATAAAATAATAAATAAATGTCATAAATATTTGCTGACAGAAGTTTCATCCAACAGACTTACTCAACAATTTTTTAAATTTTTTTTATTTTATTTTTTTTCATTTATTGAAAACATGTTTCATTAACATTGCTGGTGGGTGGGTGTATGTGCGTGGAGGGGGGATGATATTTTTATTTTTTAAATTATTAATTAGCTGACAGCCAGCTGTTAAATTGACGCTTTGTTGTCAAACTTGTTGCTGAGAGGGTATTTCACTAATAGTTTTTGCTGAACAGGCAGAATTTTTTTAAAATCTATATTGTCTGAAAATATTATTGCAAAAATAAATATTATATACATCTTTTCTTTAATGAAAAAATTTTATTTAAAATTTAAAAAATTAATTTTGTTTTCTAAATATGAAAATATTTAAAATCATAGTGGATCACAACTTGCCTCAGTGTGTGTTAATGATTGTCAGTCTGTTTAAAAACTAAGCTTAGTAAATAACAATTTACCAGAGATTCCAATGAAAACAAAATTCAAATTTACCCAACCAGTCATAAAAATGTATATGTATTTTCATCCCACTGAAAAGCAGGATAATACATTAAAAAAAAATATTTTTCTCTGGAGCATATTTTTATTTCATTAAATAAAAAAAATAAAATAAAATGTTAAATTGGTCATGTGATCAGTTTTTTACAGGCAGTTATGTCACTCAAAACACTCTTTTTAATCAATCCTTTCCACTCAATTGTTTTCCATTTGCTCAGAAAGAATCTACTATACAAATTATCTTTCAACACTTTAGCAGTCAGCAAAAGAATTTTACAAACAGCAAAATATATTTTCACTTGTTAATATTTTAAACATTTTCCTTGCGTATATTTTATTTACATTTTATACTTATTAATGTAATGTTCTGCAAAAGCTATTAACCCTTTTTGATACAACGCACTTGTGAATTTCTGTAACACTATATATTCTATTTGTATTTATTTATTGAATGCATAAATCTTTTCCTCTTTCTTATAAAAATACATTGTTTGCTTTATTTGGAAAGTCAGTTCTTTTATGAAATTTCTCTTCTTACCAATATCATTTGTACAACAAATGGACGACAAGTGTAAATAAAGTGATAAAATTTCCTTGCACACACATTTTCCAAAAGTTTCATAATTCAACCAGATGTATGGAGATTT
Organism: Acanthosepion lycidas; assembly: GCA_963932145.1. Classification (NCBI taxonomy): domain Eukaryota; kingdom Metazoa; phylum Mollusca; class Cephalopoda; order Sepiida; family Sepiidae; genus Acanthosepion; species Acanthosepion lycidas. The sequence goes on along the minus strand of OZ010611.1, from coordinate 24,494,783 downwards.
AGTTGGATTTTTGATAAAAAAAAAAAAAGAAAAGTTGAATGAAAATTTTATTTACTTGTTATAATTCTACTACACATTTTTCACTTTGGGTAACATCTCTAGAGAAAAAAATCTGCTTCTGTTGCTTACAAAATTAGTATAACAAATATATCGGGGTCATTTGAATGCGCAAAATCCTGTGCAATTTTCTTGCCCATTTTGAAATGGAATCTGTTCAAAGAGAGAAGCAAAGAAATCCATTAATTTGATATTAAGATTGGAATATAGCAAAATGGTGACTTATTTACCGGCTGAACAAATATTAGGTTGGTGCAAAAATAATGTCGTTTTCTCACATGTTACTATGTGAGAAAACGACATTATTTTTGCACCAACCTCATAACTTAGTAGAAAGGTTTGCATTACAGATTTCAACAAAGTTTTGGATAGCAGATACCTGCTCCTGTCACATGGTTGCTAAATTGTGAAAAAGAATTGAGAAGCAACTGAATAAGGTTTGACATTGTTATTTGGCTAAAAAGAAAAAGGTGGGGTGGTATAAAAAGAAAGAGGGAAGTCTCATAAATAGCATTTGTTTTTATAATATATATATATATATATATATATATATATAAAAACAGAACAGTAAAATATATAATCTGGTGTTCTTGTTATTTTTACAAAACAGTGCTCAATATAAATTTACAGAGTATAAATATAAATTAATTGATTTAAAATATGTTTTTTTGCTACACAGTAATAACCATGTTTCAAAAATGGAAGCTAAAAACTTTAAATTTAATTATATAATTAAATTAAAAGCATTAGTTCCGTTTCATCTTCAAGCGAATATTGGAATAACTTATTTTTAAATTTACTGAGTTTTAAACACACATAAATTCATAATTTACCGTTTCCAAGAATTAGTTGAAAAAATAAACCCCTGCCCTCCCTAAACTCAACCTCTTTTTTGAACATAACTCATAATTGATACAATAATTAATAAAAATGAACACGCTACAGTCACTGTCTGAATGATTGGATTCCTCTGTATCCTTGGAAACGGTGAATTATGAATTTATGTGCGTTTAAAACTCAGTAAATTTAAAAATAAGTTATCCCAATATTCGCTTGAAGATGAAACGGAACTAATGCTTTTAATTTAATTATATAATTAAATTTAAAGTTTTTAGCTTCCATTTTTGAAACATGGTTATTACTGTGTAGCGAAAAACCATATTTTAAATCAGTTAATTTATTAGATATTGTATGTGTGTTCACTCAAGGTAGGTTATTGAATGGGGATGTCATAAGGGCATAGAGGGAAGGAGCAAGGGTTGCATATTATGAGGATATGTAGGATAGATAACAGTTGACCCTTGACTTGAAGAAGTTAAGATTGTAATAATCATGGAATTATCCCTTTGAGATTTCATTCCATATTGCAAGAAATGTCAGAGCGGAACTTCCACCTTGCCAATGGACTATGAAGGGAATGAAGAGGAGTCAATTGTGTCATGGCAGGTGCTAGCTATGAAGGTCTGGTGGAATGTAGTTTGTCCAAACATCTGCTATGAAGAGGCTAGCAATGTTTTGTCTGTAGGAAAGGGCTGAAGGGCAGAAAATAATTCATCACCCACAAGGCCATGCAAATCCTTTTGAACTTAATGATTGACAAGACTATTTGATAAATACCAAAATGTGGATATTTTACATTATCTGCATGTCCGCTAATCACAACTTGTAAGGTTGTTTAATATATATTTTTTTTTAATTTTGTGTTTTAACTTATTCTTCCTTCCTCAACTCTCCAACGTTTTGGCTATGATTTCTCTGACATTTCTCTGAGTGTTTGTTATTCCAGAATATTGTCTAATACTCTTTTGTAGTATGACATACTACCATTAAAGAGGGTTGGTAAGCATAAAAAAAATATTGCTTGAGCCCCTTTGGCACTTGCCCTTTTAAGGATGTCTTGGCACCAAATAATGAAATTAAAAGTAAAAAAAATAAGAGAACCAATGGTGAATAAAAACCAGGAGGAATTTGGTCACATACTCAACTTGAATGACTCAAACATGCTGAGTATTGATGTTAGTAGTGTGTAAGTGTCATTTAATCAAGAGCAAGCAGAGAAGGACTGGGAATAAAAAATTAAAAAAAAAAAACATTAGAAGGAATGAGAGATGAACATATTTCCCCAAAATATATCCTCAAACTTCTATTCAGATCTTCCTGGGGTAAAAACAGCAACCAAGTCTGAATAATTGGATAGGAGAACAGGGGTTGTAAAGAAAAAAATTATAAAATTAAGTTGTAAAGTCATGATCACCCACATCCTAAAAGTACATAACACAAAGTATATACAGAGATGCAGTTTTGGATGACATTGCCTAACAGGAAATTTATTAAAAGAAAATTCCATTATACTTCAATCTAGCAGGAAATTCAAGGTCATTGGAAATGGAATCCTTTAATTGTAAAGAAAAATATTACTTTTTGTTTAGTTTTTGTGAGGAAAAGACAACTTTCAAGTATTGCCAGAAAAAAAGAATGAGATGGCAAAGAAAACCTATTTTTTGTGAAAGCTGTAATTGTTGTCTGGATGTGAATGTGTTTCCACTTCATCTTACTTTGTCTATGTAGAGTTGATATTCTTGTTTGACTTGAACGATTGTTGTGGGAAACAAACTGTTGACAAGAAGAAAAAAACTAAGAAATTATGAGAATTTTGTCTTTATTTATCTTTTTGCATTGTAATAAACAATTCTTTCATCTTGCTAAATTACTTGACTTTATTTTTTTTTTTTTCTATTCTTATTGAATATGTGTAATATATATGATCTGAAATATCAACAGCATATGAAGTGTTGCAGAATTATGAAAAGTTTGTTAGTTTAATATTTTTATCACATTTCATATTGCAAAAATGTTTCAAAAGTAAAATCTTGAACAATTAAGGACTGCATTTGGAATTTTTCTTGAACCAAAAGTATATTTAAATATATCTTATATAGAGGAATATATACAAAAAGTATATATTTTTTTGTTTTTATATATATATATATATATATATATATATATATATATATATATGAAAATATTGTAGAAAATAGGAAAGAAACTGGTTTGGTAAATAATCCAAAGTTCCTTAGTATTTTTGTTATTATTTTTAAAAAATAGTGCTCGATACGAAAGTAGAGCATAAATATAATTATTTATTTTTAAATAAATAAATAATTATATATATATATATATATATATATATAGTTAAATTCCCAGATCAATTCTGTGGACAAGACAGATTGGTATAAAATGACAATTGGAAAAAATCTTATATTTTGCCGGCACGTTTCGTCTTCTGACTTTTTCAAGGCAAAAATGTAATTGAAATGTTTTTATTGTTATAGTTACATTAAAAAATCCAAATTTAAAAAGATAGACGCTTATGTCTAAGCCTTTTTTTTTCTGGTTAATGTAAGGGATTTTTCTTATATATATATATATATATATATATATATATATATATATATATATATTTATTTAGATAATCTTGGACTAGAAGGCAAAGAAAAATAACATTGTTTGCAAACAACTTGAAGCGAAATGTTGTACGAAGTACTCTCTACAAAAGTTAGAATTCAGTGTAGAAAGTGTTCTGCTACTTAATAACAAAACATAGCGCCTCTTCTACTTTTCACAGTCATCTGCTAATTCCTCTTTCAGTGTTACCATCAGCTATCTTGTCACATTTTTCTTTTTTCTTCAACCAATAATAAACAAAGACTAAATCTGGGTTGTAGCTGTGTATGGCTGGGGGTAAAATTATGTGATGCAATGTTTGCCAAAATATCTTCAGACAGCATGAATCTAATCATTGTTAATCCAATAGTCACAAAGTACATGTTCATTCAGTGGTATCTCTTTGTTGACTGAGTAACTCCATGGGAGAATATTTGTTCAGGCATATAAAGTCGAGACTAATCTTATTAGTTTTTAAGTTATATCAATACCATTCAAATTGTTCTCAAGATATTTGGGATATGATCCAAACAGGCTTTATTTTTGCCAATAAAGTATTTTTTTTTTTTTTTTTTTTTTTTTTTTTAAATAAGAAACCATTTCTTTTCTTAACAGAAAATAAAGCATCATAGATTTTGAGAGAAAAAAAGTTAAACTTATGATGGAAATGCATTTTATATACCATTTAAAATATGAATCCATCTCTTCCGTTCATAGCAACAGGTTAAATAGTAGCAGAGACTGCCAACTAAGCCTACTGTAGAATGTAACGACAGCCTACTGCGGAAATTTTTCTGCCAAGTCGATGATGAATCAAAAAGAAGAATTTTCACTTAAGCATGAATCTATAACAAAAAGCGAATTTTACTAAATTTGCTGATAGATGATCAATTCTCGCTGATGATTTATTAAAATATTACTGTTGCATATCATTTTTGTTACCAATATGGAACTGATTCAGTTAATTTTCTAAACAAGAAAAATTAATTGAAGATTATTTATCAATTATATATATATATATATATACACACACATTTTTGCAGAACACATGTCATCAGTTTCAATAAAAGTGTTTAATTTTGTTTGTATTTCAGAATCTAAGAAATGTAACTGTTATTTGCTTGTAAAATCTATTATAATCAGGCTTCTATATTCTGATAGTTATACAAAAAAAGAGTCCATAATTTTTTTTATAGATTTACAAAAATTTTAAGTGACCTAAATAATATTGCACTTATAATAATCTGGGTGGTGGCTTACTAACAAGATATACTTCATAAAATCAGAAGAATTTGTGCTTACAATAAATAAAATTCTCCTTTGTAATTGACAGAAACAATATATACAGAAAATGAGCTACCAATCTGTTATTTTGTTTATACCTCTCAAAAAAAATTAGCCTTCCAAAATCACCCATTTACCTAATTTAAATTTTAAAATTGGAATACAGAATAATTGCAGGTAACCATTTTGTCTAATTAACAAGGGCATCTGTGTTTTAAGCTTTCTGTGCTTTTTGTCATTGGCCATAGTTTAATTTTAAGCATCTATCATCTGATTTAGGAAAAAATACTAATTATTTTTATTCATTTTTGTTTACAGAATGTTTTAAATATACCAGAGAAATAATTTTTTGTTCCTATTGTAATCATGTTTACAGACTTTTCATTTTTTTTTTTTTTTCTTTAATGTGATTAATGTTCAAATAAGTATAGGAATTGGGTTATTATTTTCTGAACTTTTTAACCTGATTTAATTTCAAATGTAAATTTTGAAATTTACACACCAGTGAGTCCAACCAGAAAAAAAAAAAAATTCTGAATAAAATTTAATGTATAATTGACTGCATCAAAAATAAAATAAAGGATATATTTTTCATGCATTTACTTATTATCTACATATATATGCATATGATACCTATGACTAAGAAAACCAGTTACCTTGTTTATTTTCCCAATATCTGGATACACCCTTATTTTTGTGTTTTCACTTTTTCATTTTAAATTTATTACTATTACCTTGTGTGCACGCATTCACATTCATATATAGTTATATGTTGCAGTAAAAAATTATTAGAGAACCTTTAGAATCAGGTTTTGCACAACTCTTTAGAACTGTGTTTTCTTGCAACAGTAATATCTTAATAACTTTGTATTTTAATGATTGAACTTTTGCTCTAATTATTTGCATTATAAAGAAGTTTTTTACTCTTTCATTGAAAAAGAGCTTGCTATTGAAATAGGAACATTTGCATTATATATCCTTCATTTGAAAAGAATCTAATATTTGAATGAAGATTCATGTTTTGCTTTTATTTCCATGCTTAGTTTTCTTGGCATATTTTCATTACAATACAAGTGCCACTCTGTTTCGCGAGGGTTGTCCTTTAATCGAGATGCAATCATGCCAATCCTCTGAAGGAATGCCATCGCATGAGGGCCAATAACCCCAGAAGTCTCCACTGCCACAGGAGTAAAAAAAAATTATCAGAAAGAGAAAGAGAGATATGAAGGAAACAAGAGAGAAAGAGATATGAAGGAACTGAAAGATACTGAGAGAGATATGAATGAACTGAGAGAGAGTAAGAGAGATTTGATGGAATCAAGTGTGAGAGACAGATATGAAACAAATGAAAGAGAGTAAGAGATATGATGTAACTGATAGAGATATGAAGGAAATATGAAGGAAAAGAGAGAGAAAAGAAAATAGAGAGAGATATAGAACTGTGAGATATGAAGAAACTGAGAGTGAGAGAGAGATATGATGAAGGAAGAAAGAGAGAGATGAATATATCAAGAGAGAGAGAGAGAGAGAAATATATAAAGGAACTGATAGATATGAAGCAAGCGATAGAGAGATGAATGAACTGAGAGAGAGAGATAGATAGAGAGCTATGAAGGGAGTGTTAGAGAGAGAGAGAAAGTGATGTGTATTTTTTTTTTTTTTTTTAATGATTTACAGTGTATTCCTTATTGTTGTTTTTTTTTTTCCATTCCTATCAGTTAGAAGATGATAAGATTGAAAATACTTTAATCTCTTGCATATTGTATTCATTAATCAATAAATTTCTATTTTAGAAACGTGTCAATATGTACTACATCATATTGAATACAGTTTTTTTTTTCTAAGTTTCAGAATTTTGACAGATTTTTAGCCTTAATGTGTTTATATATAAATCATAGACAAATAATTCACTTTTTTTTTCTTTTTTTTTTTTTTTTAAAATCTTAAGTAAACAGTTTATTTAATCTACCATCCTTCAACTTTTGAGAAAATCTTTATATACTATGTTTAGAGTTCCAGCCTTTGAACATATACCTTGATTTGTTTACACACAATGCTACCTAAAAGTTCAATAAATCTGTATAAGTTTTGTAAGACACAGGATGTTACTGAGTGTGAAAGAATATAAGAAAAAAAAAAGCATTAAGGTGAAAGAACAAGGAGACCAGTAAGAACAAAGGGAGAATAGTAAAGAGAGAGAAGATAGTGATTGGCATTGCATTTAAATTTTTGAAAATCAAACTTTACTAGAAAGCAGGATGGAAGAGTTTCACAAGCAAGAAGTGTGAGAAAAACTGTTAGCATAGAACTTATGGTTACCTCTAGCCACCTGATCTGTAAAATGATTATCCTGCCGCCAATCTTATACTGCACTTAAATTCATAATGTAGGTGCCATAGAGGAACATTCATCAGAACAATTATCATGAAAGTATTTACAGAAAAGGCACAGAGAAGCTAAGATGTCAGGTTTAGGATAAATGACACTGCAGATTCTGCTTTGGATCTTATCAAGGAACTCTAAATAATTTTATCCGTCTGTTCATCTATTAAGTTACAGGGTGTTTCCTGTGTCTCAATGAATATTTAACGTCTCTCTCAAAAGCACTCTACAAGGAACTAATTTAATTTCCTATAACTTTTTCTTTAGTGTATTATATTCCCTCCCAAAACTTTTGAGTAACACTTTACATTAATGACTGGACGTGGTGCAGTTGGAGTATACAAGTTTAAATTCTGGTCAAGTTTGTTACATTTACTTGTGCACAAATAACCTTGGAATAGATAGGAATCCATCTTTTTTCCTCTCAGCTATGACTTAAATAGTAGGATTACATCTGGAAAAAAAAAATCAGTTATCACCAAAAGATCATTAATGCAATATTCACTCAGAAAAATAGATTTATTCTTACAATCCAAAATGTGTTACACCTTTTAAACAATCCATAAAGAGTTAAGATGTAAAGAACAAATCAATTGATCCATTATATTAATGACTAAAGATTTTATATTTTCTTGTCAAAACAATTTTATACAATATTAAAATTTTTATAAATTTATATTATTTTAAAAACTCAAATGTTTTCTACAAATTTAATAAACTAGCTATTTTTGCAACCTATTATTATAATCATTATTAGATACTGGGAAAAATGGTGGTGGCAAGGGAGTAGTGAAAAAAAAATCATTATAACTATTTTAATACTTCAGAGCTGCTATCATTTACCATAGAACCATTGATATTAATTCAAACTCTCTCTGTCTGTAAAAATAGTTTTTAAATCCCACCCCACAACAGAAACTGTAAGTAAGGTCCACTCAGCATAGTTGCAGTATAAACCACAGGTGGGCTCTGTGGTTGTTGAACATAAATGTGCCTGAACAGGCATCTGCAACAAGGAAAGGAAAGGCATACTCTAATATACATATAATTTTGTATATTTGGACAGTGATCTTTTTCTGTTTGAATTTCTGAATAATCCAGACTCTTATTCATACCAAAACCACAAAATGCTATTTCTACACCTGTCTATCATTGCCACTATTAGTTCCTGGACAGTCTAGGCCAGTATGAAAAAGATGCATTCCAAAAGCTAAGCATAGTAATAAGAAACAGGAAAATTTTGTTAGAAACAATGAAGAATACATAACTGCAATCTTCTGTATACTCAGAATCAGAAAGAGGCAGTTGAAATTTCAAGAACACAAAATGAGAAAAGAAGTCTTGGAAATTTTGATGCTCACAGGTCATATTAAAGACAAAGCGAAAAAACAGCAAATAGCCTACTTAACTATTCCACTGTTCTGTAACTGAATTTTAATAATTTTCTACACTAACATGTGCAATATCTTTGAAAACATGAAAAATATTAATCACTAAATCTCCTTTCATTTTTTTTCTTTCTTAAAATTTCTTTTAAAAAGATTCAATATCCACTCTGTATGCTGTTCATTGAAAATAAAGAAAATTAGGTGTGAATTAGAAGGAATATATACAAACTTAACTATTATTATTGATAAGTACATCAATAAGTTTAGAAAAAAATGTTCAACATAGTTTCCTTTCTTGTCAATGCACTTAATTCAGCGGTGAATATTAATCCCATACATCGAACATTATACAGTGAAAATGTAAGGTCAAAATTCAACTCATAAGTAGGTGTCTGGCTGGAGATTTATTGATACATCTTTTATATGTATTATGAAAATATATTCACACAGTCTTCACTATAGAAATGCATTATAAATGAATCTACTATAGAAATACATTGGATATCTGAGATAAGTCTTTGTCAATGGCCAGGAATCAATGCAAGCACTACTGACAGAATATGACTTTCATATTAGAGGTATATATGAACACTAATAGAAAATTAAGTGATTATGACAATTGTCTATACTTTTGAGATGAGGTATTGTAACTATTTACACTATATTGTTTAAATTGTTCTCCTCATTTTTATTGCCATATTCACAACGTTTCAGGTGTTGTATGCTGTGGATGTCTCCCGGTGATAGTAGTTGGAATTTGCAACTGTGGAGTAAATAAAGGTTTCAGTCCATAATTTCAAGTAATATCACCTGAAGAAGGCTGGAGTGTACAATGGCTAAAACATGAATATGGCAATAAAGATGAGGACAATAGTGTAAATGGCTATAACTTTTTTATATTTTTATTTTAAGTACTATGTTGAAATTATTTTTTAAATAAATTTCTTAAAATAAATCCAGTAAAAGAATTTGTTAACTTAAATAAAATGCCAGAAAAAATAAATTGAAGCCTTACAAAATTGTGATTCTTCTAATCAAAAAATTTGATCTGTAAAATTAGTAGGATTTAAGTTTTTGACTTTATAGTATTATTGCTAAAGAGCATTTTGCAAATATAAAGTCTACAAATTCATCCCATTACCTCTTTCTTTTTCAAGTACAGTTAAAAGAATGCCTTTATTGATTACCAATAAAAACAACCTATGATGATTATCAAGTCTTTTTATCAAACAATGTGATCTTCAGTCAGGCCATATTCTAATAAATGATTGTCCTCATTTTAAAGGCCAATCCTTCCTCCAGCTGTTATATACTAACTAGCAAGGTAACCTAACATTATCCTGGTATTTTTTTGATTAATTAATCTTTATAATTTCATTTCAATCTACTTACAAACCATATTTACTAATGTTCCAGTATTGTTTTTATTATCAAATGTTTCTGTAGGAATCACAAAACTTTACAAAAAAATGACCTTGTTTTTGCTTTAAAAACTTTGGTGATAGAATTTATACTATACTCTACTATAAATGAAAAATACTATTTATTAAATGATTTTGTAATTGTACTTAAAAGTTCAACATATTCCCTACAACTTCTTTCCCAAAGATAAAACATTTGAAGTTTCTCACTGCAGTATTACCATTTCCCTGGAAAGAGTTCAGAAGAATAACATTACTTAGTTCCACCAGTTCTAACCTTTACAGCTAAGACCCATCATGCCATGCACATTGTAGCAAACCACCCTCATTCCCTTTTTCATTTCCCTAATGAGATGTAAGTTCCACTTGAGTAGCTTCTTCCTATGAATGACTCCCAAGAGGATACTTCTCCAATCACTACAATTTTGTTTGAGTCTAGGGTAAACTATTATCTTCTCCATATATCCCTATAAACAGTGCCTGTTACTCTCTATGCCTCTACCTTGAGTGGCTCTTGGGATTTGTACAAGGTGAACATCATTGTAAAAAAAAAAAAAAAATAAATAAATAAATCTATAATAATAATAAAGTGCAGTGTATGTGTGTTTGTTCATCTATTCATTTTTGATCTTGGCAAATCCTAAAAAACCTACCATAGTTGCATGCGATTAAATAAGTCGTTTAAAGTTAAATTTAAATATCGAACAGCAAAAGGTTTAAAAAAACAACTCTTTATTAAAGGTTTCACTTTAATTTTGCTTTTCATTGCAAGTGATATTATCTAATCAAACTGTAATTAAAAATTAAGCGGGACATGGTATGTCACTCATGTTTTGTTTCTTTTTTTTTTTTTTCTAGCATGCATATAGTTGGCCACTTGTAATTGAGGATACCTGTCTACTGGGGCGGCTAGCCAATCCCTATTGCAGATTCTTGTTCAGGTGCATTTGTGTTTTTGTGGGTGTTGAATAAACACAAATGCGTACTGTGATATATTCGAAATATCATATAGTTCAGGCTCTCTAATGTTTTTTTAGAGTGATTTTTATGTGAGGAGATCATATCATGAAGAATGTTGTTTTTTTTTTTCTTTTTAGAAATAAAATAAAAAAAATTGCATGCAAAATAAATGAAAACAAACTATAGAGCTTGGTTATGCATACGAACAAAGATTATGCTGAAGGTGTTGAATAAAGATATAAGAATTTAGAAATAAATTATTTTAACTTTTACTTACATAGGACACTGTAGGTAAAGGCTAAAGGCCCAAGTGCAGTCTGCAGGAAATAGCCTAGAGTCCATATAGGGTCGCTTCTAGGCGATGAGGGAATTTGAAAAGAGAAAGAAGGGGAAAGGGAATTTGGCAAGAGGAGGAGATGACAGAAGAGTGGGAGGAGGAGAGGGAATTTGGCAAGAGGAGGAGATGACAGAAGAGTGGGAGGAGGAGATGGAATTTGGCAAGAGGAGGAGATGACAGAAGAGTGGGAGGAGGAGATGGAATTTGGCAAGAGGAGGAGATGACAGAAGAGTGGGAGGAGGAGATGGAATTTGGCAAGAGGAGGAGATGACAGAAGAGTGGGAGGAGGAGAGGATATGAAAAAAGATTAAGGAAAGAGAAGAGATAATTTGGTAAGAAGACGATAAAGAGAAGATGAAACCCAGAAGAACAAGAAAAAGTAGTAGAGGAAGAGAGAATTTGGCAAGAAGAGGAGATGAAAAGAAGATGAGAGGGAAAGGGTTAAAAGAAGAAGAAACGATGAGATTTGGAAAGGAGAGGAACAGATGAAAAAAGAATAAGACAAAGAAGGGGAGGATCTGATAAAAAAAGATCAAGAAGAAAAAGTAATAGTAGTAGTGGGGATGGTTTGTAGCCGGACATTTTGTAGAGACATTAAAAGCAGATTCAACATCTGCCTTTCCATGGAACAATGGTTAGCAATCTAGTCTTTGTCCAATTCTACAGTGTAGTGCATTCAGTCCTTTCTAGGTGATCCATTACTTTTAGCCCTGTGTCAAATTAAGCTTACCAAACAACTTCTCCAATATGTTTACACATGAAGATTATCAGCCTATGGTTTCAAGAGTATGAGGACTGTCTGAAAAGTAATAGAACTTATCTGTTCTTTGATGTGAGAGGCATCATTCGTGGTGAGTTCTTGTCACAGGGCCAGACGATCAACCAGCAAGTCTACAGAGAGATCTTGCAGTGTTTGCTTTGCTCAGTATGTGAGAAGAGAGGAGAATTGTGACAGGACAAATCGTGGCTGCTTCACAACGCCCTGAGCATCTGGCAGTTCCTCGCTGAGAAGAACATTGCTGTACTGGAACAACCTTTCTGTTCACCTGATCTTGCTCCATGTGACTCTTTTCTTTTCCCTAAGCTCAAGGGGACTCATTTTGAATGTGTGGAGGCCATCAAGTAAGCCATAAAAACAAAGCTGAAGGGCATCTTAGAAGAATTCTTACAGTAGTGCACGGAAGCATGGCAGAGAAAGATGGAAAAGTGAATTAGACTTGAGGGGGCATTATTTGAAAGGAAAAAAAAAACATGTTATTGTTTAGAATTAAAATACATTTTGAGACACCAGTCTTGTCACTTTTCAGACATACCTTGTATAATCAGATACAGTATATATTTCTTTAATCTGAGATAATTCGCAAACTTAATAACTCTAAGTTTTTTTGTTTTTTTTTTGTTTTTTTTTCATATGGTTTATCTTAGTATGGATATAAATAAAGGGATTTTTGTCAAATTTTCATGAGAAATTATCATTATGAAATACTTGGCTATTTGATCCAGAATGCCCATCCTGTATGTTCCACAGAACCAGATAAGTTTTAACAAACACTATGTAGCAACTACACTATGTATCATTTGGACAGTCCAGATATGTAATTTTGAAGTCTTAAGCATAATTTCTCTACTTAACTAGTAAACAAATAAAAAAAAATAAAAAAAATGCTAATTATATTTTTCATTATCTTTTAATAACTTCAGGTGTGAATCTGAGGAATTCAGTAAATGTTGTTTGTTTTTCTTTGGGCTTCTCTAAATCTCTTCTGGTCTTTGACAGCACATTTATCTTTGAACCCTGAGAACTTGCTAATGTAATCTTTGAACATCTTGAGTAAATTTCCCTATTTCAAAATGAAACAAATTGATAGTGGTGAGCAATAAATGGCTAGTACAGTGTTGATAATTTTAACAGATTTATTTTAATTACTTATGGAACAAATAGAGGGTAAGAGGAAAACAATGCATAACATACTTATTCAGCTTGAGTAAATGGATGGTGGAACAGGTGTTAGGAGAAATAACAGAAAGACAAAATTTATTAAGAGCTACAAGTTTGGGAAAGCATATGTCCTGAGGTGATAGTACATAAAGAAAGAATTCTACTTACATGTTAGCCTATGTAATTCATTTTGATATGACAGTCCTACATATCAGTAGATTTTTGATTTGCATAAAGATAAGTGGTAATATTTACATCAAACAAAACTTGATTGACACCTCATTCCCTCTTTGTACAGATTAAATTAAAAAAAACAAAACAAAAAAAAAACATTTTGAATTATTTTCAGAAATATATAAACAAGGTGCAGACATTAAATTTACCCTGTTCTGATGAATATTGAGAAGTACTAAACTAAATATGATGTTTAAGGTTATTTTTGAGGCACATTGATGACTTTTCTTATTTATCAGTACTGTCATGATTAACCCTGCATTAGTCATGTGGGATGTTTTATGACCCACAATTAGTATTTAAGTACTTGTAATTCCTAATTGAAAATTTGTCTCCTTTTCTCCCTTCCCACTACTCTCTTAACTCAGTGAGGGTGTGTGGCACAGTTGTAGCAGATCGGTTCTTGTGGGCGGCAGATACCAGGGTATTACTTATTTTCAGAAATTTGAGGTGACTAACTCTGGGTTAAACGGTGGATAAACTAGTTCAATGGATGAAAAATGTTTTTTTTCCTTTACTAACTGTTCACCCAATACAAGGCCCAAGAGCCACTCGAGGTAGATGGTTAATTGAAGTTATTGTATGAGCATAAGAGAAGGAGGTAAGAAGTGTAGTTTGCAAATATATAGAGAAGATAATGGTTAATCCTAGATTGAAGAGTATAGTGATAAGGAAAACCAATCAGATGTCTGTTCTACAAAGTTCCTGTGATAAAACTGTTCAAATGAAACTTTCTTCTTAATGAAATATTAAGCGGATAGGTCGTCCTAGTGTAAGTGGCATGGTGAATCTTAGTTGTGAATGCCAGAACAGATGGAACTAAGGAATATACCTCATTAGAACATTTGCCATGGAAATAGCAATAGAGGCATTCAAGATAGAGCCTTCTTCAGAGAACGATGATGATAGAACTTGAAGATGAACTAAATATATACCATATAAGTGTATTTGGGCAGTAATTCCTCTTTTATACAAGTTTTATTAAAGACTACTAACAAGATACTGTGATTAAGCTTTTTAAATTTTTCATCTATTTGTACAAGTATTTTATATTCTGTGTGTAAAAACTGTCCAAATATATAAGAGCACTTTTGTCTAATCTATTAGCTATTTTCAAGGATTTTTTTTTAACTGAACAAATATATGCCTTTAAATTCCTTGAGGAACATAGGGCTGCAAGATATTGTTGCAGTTTCTGTAACAAGCCAGTTTTTAAGTGGGTAGGTATTAGCCTACTGCAACAACCCACTGGAGGATCAGGTTTTGAATTCAGAGTTGTCCTTATTCTAGACCAGTTGCCACCTAAGGCTATAGCACCCAGTCTGCTATTTACCCATAGCTGGGGGTGTGGCAGAAGAAGAGGATTCATACCTTTCCTAAGTGGATTCAACCGGAATTCAAACTCGGCTCTCCGATTCCTCAATCCAAGCTGCTATCCATTACTCAACCATGCCTCCATATAATGGTATATCCAATATAATTATTCAGGAATTTGTTTTGGTTTGGAATGCAGTTATTTAAGGGGCATGGAACTTTATAAATAACATTGGTCTTCTCTAATTTGGATCTTGCAGGCAAGTCATTGTTAATGCTGAGGTTAGCTGTTTTAAATTTTTTGCAATACATTAACTTAATTTTCTTGTTCTGTTCAACTGGTGTTATATATTAATGTTTCTAAGGACAAATTCATCCTGTTTATAATTAATGTGTATTTAATTTTTATAGAAAATGTTGATATTGTTTTTATCTGTATGTTCAGTCTTACTGTTGCTTACTTTAAAAAGAAATAATCTAATTTTGTTATCTATGAGGTAGTTTGGAAATTCATTATTAACTAGCATCTGTTTTATGTTGTTGAGTTCTTTAAAGAACATATGCACATAAGAATTCATTTCCATGTGGTCCTTGCAGAAATTTTGTATGACACCTAAGTGGGCAATAACTTACAAAACTAAGGTGATATGAGTTTCTACTTAGTTTCTTTCTTGTATAACAGAATGGTAAATGATTTATTGCTAGATTCTACAAGAAAAAAAAATATATATATATATATAATGTTGTGAATCCTGAGATGAAATCCGGTCTCAAATGAATGACAAATGCAGGAATGAAATATAGCAAATAAATGTATTGACGTAATAATACAATTGGTAATACCGTTAGTAGATCCAGAAATGCAGTTAGTAGCAATAATAATATATATACAGTCTGGGAAATTCAGTATCGAAGTATAACTTCCTTCTGAGTCTACATGCTCGCAACTGTGACTCCTACAAAGCGGTTACCTCACTCTCTCACTGTTACTCCCGGGTATTCACCAGCAGCAGTACAAGTACACACTAAGCGAGTCCACTTGTATACAAAGGGGTGGACCCCTTAACAAAATATATATATATATATATATATATATATATATATATATATATATATATATATATATATATAGTTTAATACAAAAGATGTCTTTGTAAAGATTCTTTTTACATTTGCACAAGCTGTTGAGAGAAATTATTTACTTCTAAAGAGGCTTATAATTACTAATTATATTTGAGTATAGAGCAAGATTTTATGATCAATTTGTTTTGTTTGTTTTTTTTTTTTGTTTTTTTATTTAACACAAAATATACACAAGTATTTTTTGAAGAGGTTAAAAATTATGCATTTTCAATGACTGGTTGCACATAGGTAAATTTTTTTAAAGAGGGTTTAAAATTCTTACAAAAATATTCTTGGACTACACTATACATGCAATTAGCCCATACACAAGTATATACAGTAAACTGTTTTTCACAAGCAACACCAAATCAATGTACTATCAGTATTTTTCACTACTAGAAGCTCATAAAATTCAACCAAATTTTAAATAAGAATAGAGAGCTTGTCTGTATTTTATTTTATTTTCCTCCAAGAACAATTTGACAATCACCCACCCCAAATACTGATAAGAATGCTGCTGTTTGGGTTAGTTCAAAAGGTCTTTTTTCAGCATACTCTTTCATGATGGTCTCCAAATACTGAAAGGACTGAGGTCAAGTAAATCTCACAGCTATCTAATTTTCAACCTGTACATGGCTTTGAATGAAGCTTGTACAATCTTCATAGTTATTCACTCTTCAATTTTTCATGAAGAAGAGACAAATATTTGTGCACAACTTGTATAGAAAAAGACAAGAAAATCTTATCTATGCAAAATCGTCAATATATATTAACACTCAATTAAAAGTTGTATGCATATTTCTTTCAGCCAGAAATATCCAGTTGGAATGAAAAAAAGTATTTTATCCAACGTTTTTACTATCCTAAAATTTTTATTATTGTTTCTTATTCTTGATTATAAATAAGAAATTTAAGACCCTGTCATCTGGTCTCTTTGTCATCCACTTGGATTTCTCCACATCTCGAAAGTGTCTCTGGCCACATCACATTGAAACGCCTGTTTCCATGTGATCACCAGTTAAGCAATGTCAAGTCTAGGTAGGTGACAGTTTGGGAATACCAAGTGGCGTAATCATAGATATGCAGGTGGTTTAATCGATAATGGCTTTTAATTTTTAATCAGATAAGCAAAGTCCCACTTCCTGTTGGTTTTGTTATATTCACTTATGTACAAATACCCTTGGGAATGGTATGAATCCACCTCTTCTGAAAAGGATTGGTAAGCTGAAAAAAGAAATCCATCAATTAAAAAAAAAAAATCTCAAAAGTGAATGTTTAAAAGATATTTTATTGATAAATACTTAATAAAAACATAGCTAAATTCATCGTCATCATCAGTCCTATGAATGGGCGTGGTCTTAGGATCACTGAGCTGTTCACCTGACCTGTTCACTTCACATATCCGGGTTGAAAGCCAGAGAGATATTGATTCAAGCATATTTTCTCTTTGGTAAATAGACCTGGTGGAGCTAATTCATCTCCAGGTTTAACCACAGCCTCCAAGTTGAAGACTTGCCTTGATCAGACATGTGACCATTGATTCTATCTGGGGAACCCTCTGTACTGGCCATTGATTTCGGAGTAGGAAGCCCTCCACCCAACAATGCTATCTCCTCACTATACTGGTTGCATACATAACTATACAGTCTACCCCATTGTTGTAGATGGCTGTTGATCTGACAAAAGGTTAATCTAACCTTTGATGGGTCTTGTTTTTAATTCTGTTGGATGTCTAGCCACCCTCTTCACTAGAAAAGTTTAGTGGGTAAAGTGGTTTAGTCACCAATGACCTAACCATGCAACAGGTAGTACTGGGTTACATGGTACTGGTAGCACTTGTAGAGTGGCCTTATATACTAATCATAACCTTTGTTTCCATTCTTGGTTATCAATTACAATCTAAGACTCTGTCATCTGGTCTTTTTGTCATCAGCTTTTATTTCTCAGTTGTTATCCCACTATCTCAAAAGTGAATGTTTAAAAATTGTTTCCAAGATCTTTTATTGATAAATACTTAATTAAAACCTAATTTATAAACTGACAACTCTTGATAGACACAAAGGACATGATGAAAAGAATATATATCTTAACATATTTTGATGTTAACGAAAGAATGTATGTAGGAAATCATTTTTATGAGGATTATAATAATTCCATTTTCATCAGACTTATATTCCACACTACAATTATTATTATTATTGGTAAATTCTTCTCTTGATATTAGTTATTTTGAAGTCTTAAGTTTTGTAAACAATTTTATTGTATTTTTTCTTTTTTTAACACTAATTCTTTTAAATAATTCTCCCACAAGATTTAACTACTTATACAGGGTGGGGTCCAAAAAGTCACCAAAGGGTCTGTTCTCTTTCAGGTATTTTATGAAGGTTTTGAAAATTAATCCTGTAAAATTAAATGACTGAAAAACAAACACAAGTAGTGAAATCTCTACCAAAATTAAGGGTCAATAATTCAACAAAGTGAACAAGCGCATTGTTGCCATTAAAATGTAAGAAATTCTCTGGATTTTGATGGTAATGGTTTTGTAAGTGATCTTCCATGTTCAGTTAGGATCGAAGGGGTATTTGAGCAAGTAAGGGACAGTATCAAACAAGATCCAAGCATATCAACTTGAAGACTTGCACGTCACCCCAACAAATTTTTAAATGCATCAACCTATTCCCATACTACAAGATGGTGCAACAGTCTCATATGCAAGGGTTAAAATCCAACTTATCTGTATTACTATGGCATTGTGATATTAAAGTTAAAAAATAAGTTATTAAATTTTGAAATTTCTTGTTCACTTTTGGCCCACCTTGTATTTATATAACAATTTATAAGATTCAAAAATATTACATCATTTTGTAGCATATCTGCAGTTAAACTACCAACTTTTTGTTACAATTTTAATGTTTTAGAAAAATGAAAGTTAAAATTTTGTTATGTCATATGAGCAAATAATGCAAATTTTACAATTACTGAATAACAGAAAAATATAATGGTATAACAGAAAATCTGTCCTATTTAAAAACAGCAAAAGCCGATCTTGATGATTATTGAATCAATTTGCCATCAAGGTTTTAGTCGATAGGAAATCAAACTGTATTTAATTCATGAGGTTATTTCTGATGACATTGTAGGAACATGCTCCTGAACAAGCATCTTCAACAGTGATTAGCTAGCTACCATAAGTGTACTTTGAAAGTAGCAACCAGCCATTATTAGAATTCTTGCAAAGCAGTTTGTATTTTAGAATTCTGTTTTGTTTAATGGTATATCAACTCCTTATGGGTCATTTAATGTCGGAATTTAATTTTCTTTGGAGCATTAGTAATTTCTTTTAGAAAAATGTATTGTTAGTAATTTTTTTTTTTCTTCAAAAATGTATTGTTAGTAATTTTTTTTTTTTCTTCAAAAATGTATTGTTAGTAAATTTTTTTTTTCTTCAAAAATGTATTGTTAGTAAATTTTTTTTTTCTTCAAAAATGTATTGTTAGTAATTTTTTTTTTTTCTTCAAAAATGTATTGTTAGTAAATTTTTTTTTTCTTCAAAAATGTATTGTTAGTAAATTTTTTTTTTCTTCAAAAATGTATTGTTAGTAAATTTTTTTTTTCTTCAAAAATGTATTGTTAGTAAATTTTTTTTTTTCTTCAAAAATGTATTGTTAGTAAATTTTTTTTTTCTTCAAAAATGTATTGTTAGTAAATTTTTTTTTTCTTCAAAAATGTATTGTTAGTAAATTTTTTTTTTCTTCAAAAATGTATTGTTAGTAAATTTTTTTTTTCTTCAAAAATGTATTGTTAGTAAATTTTTTTTTTCTTCAAAAATGTATTGTTAGTAAATTTTTTTTTTCTTCAAAAATGTATTGTTAGTAAATTTTTTTTTTCTTCAAAAATGTATTGTTAGTAAATTTTTTTTTTCTTCAAAAATGTATTGTTAGTAAATTTTTTTTTTCTTCAAAAATGTATTGTTAGTAAATTTTTTTTTTCTTCAAAAATGTATTGTTAGTAAATTTTTTTTTTCTTCAAAAATGTATTGTTAGTAAATTTTTTTTTTCTTCAAAAATGTATTGTTAGTAAATTTTTTTTTTCTTCAAAAATGTATTGTTAGTAAATTTTTTTTTTCTTCAAAAATGTATTGTTAGTAAATTTTTTTTTTCTTCAAAAATGTATTGTTAGTAAATTTTTTTTTTCTTCAAAAATGTATTGTTGGTATTATTTCATTTCTATTATTTACTTTTTTTACAAAAAATGTCTTGCTGGTAATTCATTTACTATGAAAATGCACTTCTACAAAAATGTGTTTCTATACTTTCATAGTGTTTTGACCCCCCCAATTTGGGGGTTAACTATTTGCCCATAGCTGAAATCCTAGCAGGTGATATTACTTCAGGTCAGGGTGGACCTGGGAACAACAGCAATTAAGAGGTGGTTCCATGCTCCCACCAAAACCTTTTGATCAGAGGCCTTCCTGCTGGATGTAGTTTATCATCATACCCAGCTTGGTTAGAATTCTGTCATTAATAATTAACTAACATTTTGTTTAATTAGCTGAAAAGTTAAACAAGACTATTTGTAATTTTAAAGAATTTTCACGTGAAAAAAAACCCAAAAAAACAAGGCAAATCTGATACTTGCCTTTTATGTCTTTTTTTTTTCATTGTCCATTCATCTATGTCAACAGCAATTTAACAAGAGAATATCACCAAAATTCTCTAATATACTTGGTTCAAATTAAGAAAAAAAATTCTCTGAAATCTTATGGAAGCACCTAAATGATTTTAACAATAAGAATGCCAGATAATGCTCAATTCACAGATTTAATGGATATCTCTACTATCAGTATTTGTCTTGGGCTTTCAACCATATGTTGAAATACCAGTTCCAGTACAATCACCAAAATTAAGCAATGTCAAACATGGTGAGTACCAAGATGGGTGACTGCTTGGGAATACTAGGGGCTTAGATATACAGGTGGTTTAGTGGATAATTGCTTGGAACTGTTAATCAGAAAGCCAAGTTCCTGTTCTCATTGGCTTTACATTCACATATTCACAAATAACCTTGGGAAAGGTATTGATTCACTTATTCTCCCTCAGGTATGAATAAAGACTTGTATCACTAAACCATTATCATAAAAAAAAATACAATGTAAATATTTTCTGGTTTTAAATGACCTGCAAAGCATTGATACACTGTAAAAATGAATCCAACAATCAGTATTTATCCTGACTTGGAAGCATTTTAATCATCTATAAGTATGGCTAAAATATTTTTCTTTCTCTTTTATAAAGAAGAAAAGTTCAGAAAATACAGTTTCTTTTCTAACATGCTTTCTTTATTTCAGTTTGTCTTTTCAAACTGGTAAGTGCTTCATCTCATACCTTAGATTAACAATTTAACAACAAAAAAGAATATCTGTACAAAAATATTGCTCTTTGGATGCTAACTGCTTACTTTGTATTCATTCTATTATCAAGATCAAATAGTCACAACATATACTTAAGTCACAGGACTAGTTTACATATATTGCCTTCATTCACTTTGGTATCATTTTATACTATCCATAGAATTTTACAGTAACTATATTGATGGCCACTTAGTTATTTATTTTTTTATTTCTTAACCAAAAAATTTCTGTCGGGTAATTCTTATTTAATTCAATTTTATTGATTCAAATCCAGCTGTAATTTCAAAAGAAATCATATGAAATATTCAAATTATGAGATGATTTTATTTTAGTTTTATTTCACATTCTACATTACTTCAAACAAAAGGTTAGCAAGGAAACACCCATCAATACTGGAAAGAGCAATAACAGTTATTGGGCTTGAGAAACCTATTTTCCTGAAAAATTGATTTAAGAGAAAGATTTTATAAATTTCAACTGAAAGTAGCAATGGCTGCTTGGTCATTGAATGTCAAAGGCTTCCTTATTAGGAAACAATTTATATTACCATATATGGTTGAAATGTTACTGGCACTAAGGTTCACGTTCATCAACAAAATTAGCATGCAGTGTTGCATCTTTCTGAAAATGATCCAATTTTAAAAATCTTTGGCTCAAAATGTTTACATGTCATACAGCTGACATTCAAAATTAGGTTGTGCAAGATAAAATGTTTTAGTTAAAATGGCTGCAATATAACAAATGATTTTCAATTTTTCTTGTATATATTGAATACATTCATTATTTTAATGTTCTTTGTTTTGTTTTGTTTTTCTTCAGAATTTGAACGACCATTTTACACCCAATTTAAGGCAGCTTTCACTCAGTGCACGGAATTATTACAAGGCATTAGTGGGTAAGTTCCTCAATAAATCTTTTTTTTTTTTTTTTTTTTTTTTTTTTTTGTACAGTGATGTCCAACCTGTACAAGGCCTGTAGAGGATTTCAGAGTTAGAGGCAAAGTTTTCGCAGATATTTGGGGAAGATAACAATTAATCCTAGACTTAAACAGGTTAAGATTGTAGTGATCAGGAAAGCAGCGGTTTGTGGGAAGAAGCAGCTCAAGTGAAACTTACATTTCACCAATGGAATATGAAGTTGAATGAGGGTGGTTTGCTACAAGGTAAGTTTTGTCTGTGGAGAAAGGGGTTGTAGGATGGAAAATAATTTGTCACTAATAAGGACATATAAGACCCTTTTGGACTCTATTGAGACAGGAAAGTGAAGATTGTTCTTGTCAGAAAGTAATGCAATTTGTTTTATTATATAAGGAACATAATCAAGCATATACATCAATACATAGCTATATACATCACAGGTTCACATCTGTACTTCTCAACATAATCACCACCTCTGTCAAAGGCAGTGTTCCACCTGTTAATTAGGACATGCATTTGTAAAAAATAAAAAATAAAAGACAGCTGCTGCTGATGTAGCCAATTCTTTACAGCAGTTTTCACTTCATCACCACTTGACTTAGCACCCTCAGACATCCATTTCTTTGGTCCAATGAAAGAAGCACTGATGTATAGCTATACCTCTGAGTTCTTGACAAGATCCAGTGGCGGATATGTAATATAACTGGCCCTGGTCTGGCATCTCGTCTGCAGTTGCTCTCTCACAGATGCACCATCGCCTCTCTGTCTTTTTTACAAATAATTTCATGGTAATTGCTCCGTTGAGCTGCTTTCACTGGTTCCCAGACTTCATGAATTCAAGCGCCCTACGAGGCTGGCATCCCGCTCTCACCCTTTCACTGTAGAAACTTTTAAATGTAGCCATCTCTTCTACTCCAATAGCTTCATACCTCACACCTCTCACCTGTGGAACACCCTTCCCTATTCCTGTTTCTCTGAGAGCTATAATCTCCAACTATTCAAATGTAATGTCAATCGACATCTCTAGTTGCCTTGATCTATCCACTATCCTTCTCCTCATCCTTTCTTCTATCACTCCTATCTGCTCTCGCTCCATATCTTCTGCAACCCCCTGCATCCTAGTGGCTTCCCACCTTGCTCAGGGCGTAATGCTTGAAAAAAAAAAAAAAAAAAAAAAATCTTTATATAAGAATAAGGAACATAAATATACTGTTTAATTTTGTTCCTTATTTCTTATATAATAAAGCAAATTATAATTTTTGCAGATTTACATAATAGTAAATTTAAGGGATGGGTTTTTTCTTATAGATTTAGGATGGGTGATTTTTTTTTTTTTTTTTTCCCTGATTATTTTCAGGTGAAACATTATTTTATTCTATGATAAAATCTTTTGAAGG
Organism: Acanthosepion lycidas; assembly: GCA_963932145.1. Lineage (NCBI taxonomy): Eukaryota > Metazoa > Mollusca > Cephalopoda > Sepiida > Sepiidae > Acanthosepion > Acanthosepion lycidas. Next base: position 24,471,177 of record OZ010611.1, on the reverse strand, counting down.
AGTGTAGTATAGTTATTTGTCCTTAAGGCTTAAAGAAATTGTCTAGACTTGGCTGTAATTATTTCTACTAATTAGCTTCTAAGAGAGAAAAAATAACTATTACACTAATAGTCAATTCAGTACCAACAAATTTCTTTACACTTCTGACAAAATATCTATAAATAGTATAATTGCTTATATTGTGGTGCCTAAAAGTGAAGTGGGTCTTGTTTTTTATTAATAAACATTTTACATTTCTTATGTAAATTTTGTTAGACAAGATGGTGTTTCACAAAGTAAAACACATTGGATGAAATCCTGACCAAGAACTGTATGTATAATATTTCATAGGTATGTGACAGGGAGGACAAAGGTGAAAGCTAGTTGCCTCTAAAAAGACATTAGGAACAATTTAAAAATCTTGTATGACTAACTATGCATGGATGGATAAAGGGGAACATGCTAACCTTTTGTGAAATCAGGTCAGAAGCAAATGAAAACGTCTAAAAGAATCTGCCCACATACCTAAATAACTATTGTGTGGGGTGAGGGAGCAGACAATAGACTTGAGTTTACCATGGATGTGGTAGGGCATATAAAACTCAAGGTGTGGGCACAAGGTCATCTATGCAAAAAAAAAAAAAAATTAGGATTCCTAACTAATTTGCTGAAAAAAATAACCTTGCATGATGAAAAAAGGCCCAAACCTAATAAAAATAAATTTCTATCATCAAAATGTTTGTTATTATTAAGAGAAAAGACCAAAGTATTTTTTTTTTATTTTATTAAATTTTTTCATCCTTCTAACACATTCAAAATTTTGGTTAAAAATCTTTTATGTCAGTGGTCTATGTAATAGCATTTTTTTTTTTTTTTCAGATGAAAAAAACACATTGATTTGGAAATTCTTTCAAAAATCAAATAACTGTTGGATTTTAATTAAACTTTCAGAACTTATCCACAAATGAATGAAATTATTTTAGAAATTTTTTTTATTTTAGAAATCTTTCATTGTTTTCAAATACTGATTATATGGCCAAAGGTTAATAGGTTTTTGATATGTCCCGGAAAGGGATATATTTGTTCGAAGTAGCAAAGTGGTTGTTGTCTACTGTAACCGAGTAGGACAATCTAGCAGGTAACCGTAATGACTGGTCCTCATTGTAGTGGTAGGTAATAGGCGTCATCCCTGTACCTCCACATCAGTCTGTATTTATGGCTGACACCAGCCAATCATATTACTGCAAGGGGGAACCCAGGCATATGCATATTCATTACAGTTTTTTGTCTGTTTCCTTGCTTGACTTTATATAACTTTGTAACAGTTTATAAATGAATAAGTCATTGTCAATATATCAATAGACATTTGTTTTTACATTCCTGATAGATGAATAAAATTTTCAAAAGGGGTATCTAAAAATAAAAAAAAATACAAAAAAAAACGTTTTTTACATGGTTTGAAGATAAGACATCTGCACACACGTGTGTGTGTGTATATATATATATATATATATATATATATATATATATATATATTGCACAACCTTGCACTAGTTTTCTTCAACTCTGGACTGAATTTGTCTCGGAATCAGGGATTTAGAATTTAATTTAAATAGCAGTTGAGGAAAAGACATCAAGCCTAAATGATGCTTCAGCCAGATAAAAAGCCCATGTTGGTGGTAAGGGGAGGGCGGGAGGTATCTCTCTCTCTAAAAGGGGAAGAGGCTCACTGTAATCAGTCCCAATATTGACTATGATCCTAAGTTGGGGTTATATGAAGAGTAAAGTGTTGAATTGAAACTAAAAAAAAGGGCCAAAAGGAGTTTATTTATGACCAAAACCTTTAATTATATATAAAGGAATTTAGGTTCCTGCTAGGGAATACCAAATTATGCTGACAACAGATATGTATTGATAATATTAACAATGAATCATATTTAGACAATTAATATAAGAATAGATTTAAGTGTTTTGTATTATTAAGGAATATTAGAATAAATTATCCACTTATAACTTTAAGGATAGGTTAAATTATTAGGAATACCAAGCTATACCAGAAATTCTTTAAAAACAAATAAAATGAGTTAATCAAAGGGGTTGGCATAAATTAGGGGACTTTATAAGACAAGATTAATATGGAGAATAGAGGGAAATTGTAGAAGTTAATTATTGTTGTATATTCAACATTGGGGGGAGTTTGCAAGTAATAAGGTAAGATCTATGTTCTTATATAAGTTTAAACCTGCTAAAACTTATATAAGAAAATAGATCTTACTTTATTACTTGTTACCTTATTACTTGTTCACTTGTTACTTGGTCATAAATAAACTCCCATTTCAGCCCTTTTTTTTTTTTTTTTGTTTCAATTCAACACTTCACTATTCATATAACCCCAACTTAGGATCATAAGGTTAATATCAGGGTTGATTCCAGGGAGCCTCTTTTCCTTTTAGAGAGATATCTCCTGCCCTTCCCTTACTACCTTACCACCAACATGGGCTTTTTATCTGGCTGAAGCATCATTTTGGATATGATCAGTATCTTTTCCTTGACTGCTATCTAAATTAAATTCTAAATCCCTGATTTTTATCCAAGGTTGGAGAGTTGACTGGTGCAAGGTTTCACTGGTTGAAATAGGCTATAACATGAGGTAATTTTAGAATTTTTGCCGTGTAATATATATATATATATATATGCATGCTCTGTTATAATAAATACATCAAGTTCTCTTTGTGGATCAGTTTTAATATTTAATATTACTAGGATCCACCTGGATTATATATATATATATATATATATATATATATATATATATATATATATATATGTCATCCCATAAGTTCTGTCCAAATTTTGAATAAACAAAACAAGTTACATTTAATTACAGATTCAATCAACAATGTATTTTCCCTGATTATCTATGACTTCCTTCCATCTATTAACAAGCTTACTAATTCCATGACTGTAAAATTCTTTTGGCTTTGATTCGAAGAACTCACAAATGTCAGTTTTAACCTCTTCCTGTGTTACAAAAGCTGTTTCTTTCAAATGATTCTGTAAGCTCCGAATCAAATGGTAGTCTGAAAGAGCAAGATCAGGAGAATAAGGTGGATGAGGAATTTTCTCTCAACCAAGTTCGATCTTTTGTGAGGTGATTCTTGCTGTGTGGGGTCGTGCATTGTCCTGATGAAACATCACCTCTTTTCGATTCACTAGAGTAGGTCTTTTTTTCCTCAAAGCTTGGTTCAAACGCTCTAATTGCTGTCAGTATATTTGAGCATTAATTGTTGCATTAGGTGGTAAGAATTCAAAGTGGATTATTCCTTGGCGATCCCACCAGATTGAAAGATGAACCTTTTGCCCATGAAGTTCCCTTCTTGGCTGTGGCTGGGGTCCTTCCCCTTTACCAAGCAACTGTCTACGACACTTAACATTTCAATAAAAGATCCATTTTTCATCACCAGTCACAAGTCTATCCAAAAAAGGTGAAACAAGTTGGCGAGAACGGAGAGAAGAGCAGATATCAACTCAGGATTTGAGGTTTGTTTTCAGACAATTCATGAGGCGCCCATTTTCCAAGTTGTTGAAGATGACGATGAACAGTTTTATGGTTTGAACTGAGAACCACTGCCAATTCCTCAACTGATAAAGCAGGATTTTCTTCAAGAGCTGCTTCAAGAAGCTTTTCATCAAACTCAACTGGACGTACGGTTTGATCTTCAACTTCAAGGGTGAAATCTCCACCTCTGAATTTTGCAAACCAACTTCTGCAAGTTCTTTCATTCACACATTCCTCTCCATAAACTGAGTGAATGTTTCTAGCCACTTCAGCTGCTGAGTTTCCTTTCTTGAACTCGAAGCATTATGTGCCTCAAATGATTCTTGGGTACTTCCATGTTAGCAGGGTTTTAATTAAACAAAATTTAATTTTATTGTTCGCTGAAATAAAATTTGATCAGTTTAAATGCATCTAAACATAAAAATAATGTTTAGCTCCATTAGACATAATCTTTAAATTTCGTTCATTTTAACAAAAAGTTAAAATTCGGACAGAACTTATGGGATGACCTGATATATAAAAGGTAAAGTAAATTCAAATGTGCCCTAGTAATATAAAAATATTAAAATTGGTCCATAAAAAGAGATCTCAATGTATTTTATTTGTACAGAGCAATATGATGAATAATCAAAAAATTTATTTTTACCTCATGTGGGGAATAGGCTATTTCAGCAGATTATAAAAGTGGTTGTCTGTTTTTTCAGCCCTGATATGGAATGAAAATAAATAAGTATATATATATATATATATATATATATATATATATATATATATATATATATATATATATAATGGCCAGTGGGTGCCTGCTTGTTCCACACCCACAGGACCCACCTTTTGGTCTAGACTGAGTGGACCTTAGTTATAGTTTCTGGGAGAGATCACATAACTTTACATGATCTGAAGTTTGAACACTACTATGACTTGTAACTTTGTGCTAGCCCAACTATTAATGAAAACGATTTAACCAATTTCACTTATATGGCTTGAGTCAATTCATCATATTGTTTTCACACATTTTTCAAAGTGTGTAAAGTGCTGTCCAAAAAGTAGCAAAAGCTATAGCAAAAATATTAATCTCTCACCAAAACATATTAAAAATTCAGGCAATCTAGTTGAAAAACTAAGGGGAATAAATATATATATATATATATATATATATATATATATATTTAATGATAAAAATAGAAATCAATAAATAAGACTAAAATTATCATGTATATGTGACCAACTATTTCTTTTTTTTTTTTTTTTGTTACAAATTGACTATTCTGAACCAATCATAAAAAAATTTCATGGCTCAAAACACTACAAATTTGAAAATGTCCTCATCCAAACAAAAATGTTACTTACAATCAATAAATCGATGATAACAGATACTCAGAGATAAACAAAACAAACATTATGACTCATAATGCCTTTCCTACAATTTCAAAAGTTATGTCCTCATTCATAAAAAGAGAAATGTTATGCTTAAATATAAAATTGAATAGAATTATTCATGCTAATCTATAAGTAATTTAACAAATACAGGTTATTGAATGTTCTTAATATAATAATTCCTAGTAAGATATTCTTAATAAATTAAACTTTATAAATAAAACAATCAATGTATACCATAACTATTAGAATTTAATTTGAGAATCACTATTAGGTTGGTGCAAAAATAATGTCGTTTTCTCACATATGTTACTATGTGAGAAAACGACATTATTTTTGCACCAACCTAATACAATGTTTTACAAGTTTACATCTTTTCTGATCTTTGCTTCAACTTTTTCCCTTGCTTTCAAATCCAGTTCCCAAAGCATGGTCCTTATCTGAGAATATATTTTCTGACAAACAAAAGAGCTGGAAAATATAAAAAAGAATTGTGCCAAGGTGGGGGAAAGGGACTAATGCTCACAACTTATTAGAGCCTTGCTTCCAAAAAGCAACTTCCAATCTTTTGATTCTTATCAGAAATAAGAATATATTTTCTAACAAATTAGAAGGCAGTGAGTACTTGACAAGGGTCTGTGATAACTCGGGTCTGCAACAGAACACCAGTCATCTTCAGAACCTGTTTCAAGAAAGAGATCTACCTGCGGGGCTCTAATGACAGAACGTTGGCCCTCTACTAAAAACTAATTGAGATCTGCTTCCTTGCAACTAGAAATTCCTGATGTTGGCCTACGAATTCAATCAACTACAAAATTTGGATCTTCTGACAGTTTCCTCCTCAATAAAATCTCTGAAGAAATCTATATGAATGTTAACCCCTTAAGAACAATTTATATGCTTAAGGAACTTTTAGGCATTCAGAGAAATATTTTGAGCAAGGCTTTATATAAACATTTTTTCTTCCTTTCTCTCATATTTGTGTATATACAGTGTAACCCGGATATAAGAGAGTTGTCGGGACCAGAGAAGAAGTCTCTTATATCCGGGTTTCTCTTATATCTGGGTTTGGTCTATTATATATACATTAACACAGGCTCTAATTTGGGACCAGAGAAAATCTCTCTTATATCCGGGTTTCCTATATCCAGGTTACACTGTACTATTACCTATTTTTTGTGCATGTAAATAAACATTTTCTCCTTTTATTCTTATACCTCGAACAGGAGTTTGTCTTTATTCTTCTATCTAAAAGAGAGTATGGTCCACTGTAATCTTTCAAGCCATTTTTGTTTTTATCAATTTTGCTACATTTAACCATAACCCTTTCATGTTGGAAAACCATGACAAATTTTCCACACAACTTATAAAAAAAATAAACAAATATGTATTTTAATAATTAAAGATTATGAATGATATAGCAAAAAATTATAATAAACAATGAAAAATATCAGAATAAATGGTTAAGCAAAACTTCCCTTTTAAAATATGACATCACTTTCTTTGAGCAATGAAAAAACCCACCTATTCACTCCAATATCAGTGACTCAAAAACCTCTCACTACCAAATAGCTAAAATATCTCCTCATCAATCAATGTTATTTCACTTTTAACACAAAAATTTTATAAGTAAAAATTTGAATTACTAATGGGATTTCCTCTAAGTGGGATGTTGGCATTCATTTTCTTAGAATTTTGTGAATCTGGCTCTTGCCAAAAATTTTTTACATAAACAATCAACATACTTCCAATATATTAATGAGGCTCTATTAATATATCCCCACAAAACTACTTTACCTGACCTTGTAAACTAAACAGTTGAATATACGATAGAATTTATTTATGAAATGGAAACAATACTTTCCCTTTCCTAGATATCGTGTTACACTGCAGTGACAATAGCCTAAAACTAAATATCCATTCTAAATTCTATTCTCATCATAACAACAAAATAAAATCCAGAATAATTATCAGCTTCTATTTAAGAACACTCAGAATTTGTAGCCCAAGATATTTGCATGAAGAGAAATACATTCAAAATACTTTTAAATTCCCCCAATATCCTAATTTCATATTTAACACAAACTGCTAAATGTAAAATAAATATAAACTGTAAAATTTTTAAAAATAGAAGAGTGTTCCTTCCAGAGAAACCCAATGAATCAAAATAGTTGGTGAGTACAGCAATATATCAACTATAATTGAAAAGAATTTATCTAAGCTTAATATAAAACTTGTTACAACTACTACTAAAATAATAAAAGATTTAATACAAAACAAAATAATAAACTAAAATTTGAAAGCGGTATTTACTCTTGTCATCTGTAATAACTGCCACAAGGAATACATAGGAGAAACCTCAAGGAATTTAAATAGATTATATGAACACAAAAGGGATTAGTTGCTCACCATAATCAGTTTGATCATAATTGTTATTTTAAAAAAAATGCAATTTACTACGATGAAAAATATCTAGAAAGTGCTTTAATTGCTAGATCATCCACAGTAAATTTACATCCTGGTTCTTACAACATTTCACCTTTCTTATCCCAATATGGGATATTTAATGATAAAACTGATGGAAACATGAACAAAAACATAAGAAACTAAATGATATTGGCTAGAAACTATATACTCAAAACACTATAAAAAAAAAAAAAAAAAAAATTATCAGCATATCCCTCTCCTTTGTGCACATGTGTAGTCACATCAATGTAAGCATCACTTTAGTTCAATACCAATCTCTAGCCTAGCCATGATCTCCAATCAATATAACTCTACATTCATCATTAAAAATTACTGTTGGCACATTAGTTTTAATGTATTTTTTCACCCAACTTCTACAGGAAAAAAATCAATTGCATAAATTTTTTAAATTATTCCTTCATTGGAATGTCTTACAGTTGTTATTTATATTCTTTTAAGGCAGAATTGAGTTTAATACAGGGTGTGGCACTAATAACTCCCACTTAATGGTAAGACATTAACTAGATGAAGATCCCATTGTCAGTAATGGCTTAACATTATGTGGGCGGTATTTCTGCCACACAAAACATAGCAGAAGGCTAACTCAGGGGAAATAAAGATGAAAAGGGTTTGTGTTCATCATCCAAGTGCTCCAGGCTTGTCACTGAAAAACTAAAATTCATTTTTTTTTTTTTTTTTAAACCTGAGATTTAAATAATGACACTACTGAAAAGAAAATGAAAATATATTTTAAAAATAAAAAAGAAAATAGGGATTTTCTTTGTTGTTTAATTTTTTCATTAGACCTTCAATATCATGGGTAGAAAAAGGTCTAATGAATGCTAATTAACAAAATTTGATCACAGAAAAAAATTTTCTTAAATGATCACTGTTTTCCCTCCATAGTGCAAAACTAACAAATCTGATCGCAAAGATTTGTAAGCTGCTATTAAGGATTGCAAAAATAAAATTCAGTTTTCATACTTCATTGAATTAATCATCTGATTGATGGATTAATCTAGCATGAAATGTATGTATGCATAAGTACATCAATAAGTTCATAGACTAATAATGAAAAAAACCACTTAGCACATTTTAATGCCATTATTCATATAACTTGAACATTATACAGAGAAAATTTAAGATCAAAATTCACCTATGTCTGACTATAGACTTATTGAGCTAGCTTTAGTCTGTGAAATCAATGATATATTAGAAATGTCTGTATAAAGGTCATAGTTAAAAGATTGACAATTTTATTGTAAAGTTTTAGAATTGTTATCAAGAGCTGTCAAAATTTTTGATCTTACTAATACTTGACACTTGCTTGTTTTAAAAACCTTGTCAAATTTGAATTACAAGTTAAAAGCATTGTTCAAAATAGATTTTACTCTTTGTTTTTGAATTTTGTCTGATTTTTTTCAACTTGTTTTATAGGGACAACTATTTTGCATTTGTTAAGCCAAACTGTCTCCATAAACACTTTATTCCATTTAGCTTTGGCTAACAATGACTGCTTAAATATACTGTTTGTATTGTCTCCATTGCTTATATTATAATGTGACCCAAAAGTAAGCTTACAATTTTTTTTTTTAAGCAAAATAAAAGTATACTTTTCACATGTCAAAATAGTTCATTTATTAGTATCTTTTAAAGAATTCTATAACAAAGATCTTTTTCCAGAAATTCTCATCAACTATAAAAACTACCATATATAATTGCATATCATGTGCCTTTTGAAGACCTAATTTTGAAGCTAATTTTAAGGGGGTTGCACCATACGCAAGATATAAAATTAGTGTATGTACTGCTGATCCTGGCTATACTGTTGACCAAACTATATATCCATTTACTTTAGTCAAAAAGTACAGCTGTATTTAAAATAAACATGATTTTGATATAACTGATGTTTTACTTAACTGTATCCAATAATAATGCATGTAATATTCACATTAATATCATATTATAAAATACAAACAATAGCGAATATGTATCTTTTCCATTGTTTACATTTATAAGATGTTTAGCTGTTTCTCGTTCAGTTGTTTATGGCTGTACATATTTATGTAATGAGTATAGCATTACTAACAATACTTTTATCATTCTCTTTTACTTTAACTTATTTAAGTAGAAGATGGTATAAAGAGGTTAGTCTATTGTAATTTGGTTTCTCAAAAAAAGGAACTCGCATGATAAAATCTTTTTTTATAAGTGAAAATTTGGGGATGGCACAATACATGAAACTGTGCATTACATGAGTATATCCCCTTTGAAGGCCTAATTTTGAAACTAATTTTCAGGGGGTTGAATCATACATGAGATAAAAAAAAAATTAGCGTATGTACTGCTGACCCTTGCTCCACCGTTGACCAAACTATGTTTCCATTTACTGTAGTCAAAAAGTACATCTGTATTTAAATACAGTTGTACTTAATCATGATTTTGGTGAAACTGATGTTTTACTTAAGTGTATCCAATAATAATGCATATAATATTCACATATTAGTATCCTATTATAAAATACAAACAATAGGGAACATGCATCTTTTCCATCGTTTACATTTATAAAATGTTTAGCTGTTTCTTGTTTGGTTATTTATGGCTGTATGCATTTATAAAATGAGTATAGAATTACTAACAATACTTTTTTTTTTTTTTTACTTTTTAACTTATTAAACTAGAAGATGGGATAAAGAGATAGAGGAAGAGGTTAGTCTATTGTAATTTGGTCTCTCAAAAAAGGTACTTGCAAGATACACAAGATACATGATAAAATCTTTTTTTATAAGTGAAAATTTGGGGATGGCACAATACATGAAATTGTGCATTACATGAGTATATCCGTTATATATTTAAGACAATCTCAAATAAGACATTAGAAACTTTGAGAAAAATTTTCTTTAATTTTGTTATTTTCTGAATAATTTTAACCATTCTTAATCATGCAAGGAAGAAAAATAGAAAGTTGTGCAATAAGGTAAGATTGCCTTTTAGCTGGTAATGGCCTGAAGTTTGAAATGAACAGTGGTTCATGTGTCATGCTTGTGGAATAGATTTTAGTATCATCTATTTAGATTTGCAAGAAGTTAGTATTCTGGAAATAATAAAGTGTAAAATTAAATTAAAATTTTAAAATTAAAAAAAAAAAGTAAAAATTTTCAAAAATTATTTTTATTTTTTTAAAATTTTAGCAAAATAAAACACTGGCACTGATCCCAGGGTTTTTAGACAATCTAGATTTTCTGAAGAACAACTAATAAAAAACAATGACTGTTTTAAATTCAATTTTCTAAATCTTGTTCTACAGGTGAAATAAATATGAGCAGAAAAAATGAGATTGGTAAACAGTTGCTGAGATTCTTCCTAATGCCTTTAGGATAGACATAAACCTACATTTCTCTACACTCTGTTCTATTGTCAAATATCTTGTTACAATAAGTTATAACAATGTACATTTGTGTATAATTTTTTTATTGCCTAGTCACAACAGGATGTAATTCTACAATTTTTCTTTTGATATAATTTAAGACTATACATTGTCATTATTGTTCTTGGGGAAAGATAGTGATTTCTTTTTGCCTTTTCCAGTTTTGAGTTCAGTTGTCTTTCTCTCCGATTGGTTGCCAACCAAGGTTAGAGAAACTAGTCTACTCTGTTATTTTAGGCATAGTTTCTATAATGGTAAATTTTTTCTGATGAGCTTTCTTTCCTCTTTGGTACCATCAATTTTACAAATTTAAGCACAGTACTAGATTGGCAGAAAGGTCTCATCATTTTAGAGTTGAAATGGCTAGATGTAACCATAAGTTTTATGCTAACAGTTTCTTCTTTGGAAGATGAAATGAATACATACTCTTTCCAAAGGCATTAATTACTATAAAGTGAGCATGATGTTATAGAATAACCAGTTACCGTCATGAATGATTATACTATAGGTAGTAAGTACCTATAAAGTCAACTGTTTACAAGAGACTCGAGTGAGAGAGAGAAGATGCAAGCACGTCCAACCTTCCAATTAGTGGCACTCACTACTAGATTAACCTGTGTGTATAACTGTACTGTATTTCATATTGTACCTATTGTGTACAATAAACCTTTCTTCTATTATCCACATATTAGTATTTATTAGTATCCACCTGGTGTTAAGTATTAATTCCCTTAGCACAGAATATAACAGAGCACAACAGTCTTAGGTAGAATTTGAACTCGCTCTGCTGATTACATTTTCTGCACCAATGATTATTATTCTACCTGCATATTTTTAATTTTTAATTATTTCACCCCAATGAAGGTGATAAGATTCCTACTGAGAATGAAAAGAAATGCAAATATGTTAGTGAAGAGAAAGGACAATAAAAGAACAGGATTCAGAAATACAAAATAGCAATTGATGTTGCATTTCAATTCTTGAATGTAGTGATGACAGGAAAGTAAGAATGCTAAAAGAATTCCACAGGGACAGAGTGCAAGAAACTACTTGAATAGAAATTCTGGTTACATCTTTGATATTTCAACACCAAGATGATGAGACCATGTTTGCTGATCTAGAAGTAGTCTTAAATCCATGCAGTTATGGTATCAAGGAGAAGCATCATTAGAACAATTGCTTTGAAAATATTTATAGAAAAGTGTAAATATTTTTACAGCTAATCTCAAATATATTTGATCTATGCTGGATGTGCAAGATAATATTTTGGTCAAAGTAAAATTTAAAAAAAAAAAACCAAAAAAAAAAAACCACCTAAAACATTTTATTCTAGGAGTTAAAGATGACATGGTAGAAAGCTACAATGTTACAGATGTGTCAATACATTATTTTATTATCTAAAGTTATTATCTTATTTGATATCTCAAAGGCAGTTGACAGGGTTTGGCACACTGGTTGTCTTTGCAAGTTGAAAGGTTATATTTCTGGACAATTTTTTGATCTGATTCAATCTTATCAAACTGTGAAATGAAAGTTGCCTTGAATAGCCACTCTTCTAGATCTTTTTACATTAATGCAGGTACTCTCCTCTTTCCTTGGACCTATGTTGTTTCCTAATTTTCATTAATGGGCCTTCCTGATGTCATCAGTTCTCAACTTGATATCTATGCTGATGACACAACTATTTACTCCTGTCTTATTGTAAGTCTGATTGATTTGATAGGGTCAAATTGGCAGCTGATCTCAAAAATGACCTACAATCCATTGATAACTGGGGCAAGAAATAGCTTTTTAATTTTGATACCTTCAGAATGATACTGCTCTCTTTTAACTGTCTTAGAGAACCTTTTTTGCTTTCTATCAACATGGCTGATGCAAAATCTCAGTAAAGTGACTCATTGCATCTTTTTGAGCTAACATTTTCTACTGACATGAGGTGGAAAGATTATATTGAATCAACTGCTAGGTCTACTGCTAGGAAAGTTAATTCGATAATAATATGAAATGGTGACAACAACAATGATTACTACAGGAAATAAGATTATAACTTATATAATTATAACTTTACCAGGCTTAAAAATTATATAATTTTACAAAACTTAATATTTTTAAATCATTTACTTTATATCTGCTTTAAAAAATTTAGAAGCCATGATTACATTAATTCTGTTTTCTTTGAATGTAAACCCACTGGTATCTTGAGAAGGTAGCTATAAATACATTGTATACAAACTTGATGAATTTTAAAAATTTGTACTTAAAATAATCACAGGTGAAATATTAAAATGCTTTTAAAAATTGTTAGACAATTTACATTGTTTAGACTATTGTCCACATCATTGTTATATTCATGCCATTTTGGCTGTTGTATGCTTCGGCCTTCTTCACATGATATAAACTGGAATTTTGAATTAAATCCTTTATTTCTTCCACTGGGGTAGATTGTTCTAGTTCCTGTGGATTATTTCAATTGATGCTTTTATCCACTGGCCCAGTAGATAAAAGCATTGGTTGATGTAATCCAGTGACTAGACCCAAAGAACTGTGAGCTCAATACCTGGTCACAGCAGAGGTGGACAATAACTTAGAAAGTTGAGTTACTAAAGGGAAATAACTGAAACAGAGATATCCAGAAAAGGCATGGCACGTGGAACTAGAACAATCTACTCCAGTGGACAAAATAAAGGATACAGTTTAAAATTCCAACATATCACCTGAGGAAGGCCAGAGCTTACAACAGCCGAAATGTTATGAATATGACAGAGGAGAACAGTTCAAACAATGTAAATAGTGTAAATAGTTACAATACCTCATCTCAGAAATATACAGAGAAATTAAATGCTTCTGCTTATGTTGCAAATACAATTTTAGTTATATGTAAGGATGATAATAATTTTGTTATGTTACGAGTATTGGGTGTTTTGTTCTCGTGATGTAAGATGGGGTACATCCAGATAAACTTTAACGTTATGTGAATATATAAAAAATGATTAAATTTCAGAAGGCAATTTAATTCACGTTCCTGATTTCAAAATTATCTTGATAGATATCACTTTCAAATTAATTAAAATGTTTTGACACTCTCAGGTAGAAAATATATAAACCAAAGGAAAACATGGAAAGAATATTTTAATATAAAATATTATATACTGTTTTTTGGCCTGTTTAACATTTTACTGCATTAGTTGTCTGGCAATTTAGTCAAATGTCAGTTCATTTAGACTACATCATGGCTTTAATAATTAAGTGTCCAAAAATATGTCTCTCCACCACACACACACACACACACACAGAGGTCAGCACTGAATACATGGCTGCTTGGTTTTGCTTATTTTGAATAAGGTTAGATTTTGATTACCCTAAGGAAAACATTACATTACCAGAAGTGTTTTTCTCTTTATTACACCTTCAGGTGTGTATCTTAAATTCTTTTCATACCTTTGTCTACCTTGGATTTGTAACTGAAGACAGTAGATATCAGTTAGCCCACCTGTTTACTTAACCCTTTGAGTAAACAAAATAAGCATAAGCAAACATAAGTCATAAAGAGATTTTGCTGACTGTAATATAATTAAAAATTTACAAATATTGTTCTTTTATTTAAACAGTTGCAGAAAGGAAGTACGAGTTAATCAGGAAAATTATTAGAAAGATGGAAATAGAATGTTTTAAATATTTTTGTTTCTTTATGGTAATTTTACAATTCCTTAAAATCATCTTTTAAGAGACAGCTGAAATTTCTTGGACACTTAATGAGGAAAGAGGCCTTTCCTGACCAGTTTGTGTGAAGGGATGGCAAAAGGGGCAAATGTTACTAAGAGCCAGTAGGTATAGCAAGTTAGGAGAGCCTCGATTATCCACATCCTGAAGGAACACAGTACCTACATGGCCATGTTGTTTTTTTTGTTCAGACAGGACTTTTAAGAAAAAGTATTTTGTTGTGTGTTCTTGGAATAGTTTATGGTTATGTGTTGATATAGTTATTTTAAGTGATACAAACAGTTTGATTTCCTGAAATTTCATATTCAAACTCAACATTATCAAAAAAGAAACTGATAATAATATTATGCAAACTCATGATGTGCTTTAGTTCAGTTCCTCTATAAGATGGCTAATGCTACAATTGAGGCATGTTTATGAATGAACTGACAATGAATCCTCTCTGTTTTACTTGGAAGGGAAAACAAATGGTAAAGTTATATATATTATCACAAAAAATATATTCATCAGTCCCATAGCCTGTTAGAAATGAGATTCTCAGTTAACCAGAAGCATTATTTAACACCAATAAAGAAACATGTCTTATTACCATAATAGTATATCTCATTAGTATATCTCATTAGTAACTATTATGTTGTTATTACATTGCTTGTTATTTCTTTTCAAAACTATTAAAAATGCATTGTATTAATATTTTTTTATTTAAAAACCTCAGGAAAATGCACTGAAAATTCTAATGTGCTAACACATCTCCTGGATTTTCTTTATGGAACTTACCTTGCTTGCTATTGATATATAAGTTTTCAAGACACTGGCCTGTCTATCCCAAGTATAAGTGGCACTTAATACTATTTCCCAACCAGCATAGACATACAGTAGTTTACAATACAACCTATTTGATATCATATTTTTATTATATTGTGTGTTGGGAAGTGGTGTCACTTAATTTTGTCTATACTGTAAAGCATCTGATTGAAACCAAGATGGTGGTGCCCATGAAAAATCGATGTCAGCATTTTTTATAGTCATCTTCTTACAGTAAATAGTAATTTCCAATTTTCTCAAAATAGGGCAATACAGCCAGACAACAAGGCTGTAAGTATGCAGCAGTGAAAGTGTTATCTAATGTATTCCACTTATTTAAAAGTAAACCAGATTCTGTTATACTTGATATGGAAAACTGTTGCTTAAAAAAATAAAAATAACAGAAAATGCAGTTATAATCTGGAAAATTTATAAGTTATTTATGAAATTGTTATAAAACTGTTTCAGTTAAAACAGTTTCTCTGTTATAGTGGAACACACCTATTCTATAGTTAATAGACTCTCCCACCTATAATAAGTAGGAGTAGAAAGAGTAATAAGTCAGTCGCTCAGGGAGTTGGTCAATCAGTTGCCACGGACGACCGTTAGTCGGATATTAAATTATCAGCCACCACAACTAGATTACTGCGTCATTACCTATTATATCAAGTTCCTAACATTTTGTAAGTTAAACCTATTTTAGGAACGACTTAGTACAAATACAAGCCTCCACTGTGAAACCACTACATAACAACTTGGTGACGAGGGATTCAAACTCATACGGAGGAAGAAAAACTTTTCGTACTCTACAACAGTCTCAAATATGTTATTTTTCTTAATTTTTGGAAATAAATGAAAAAACGATGGCAATAGCATAGTATGAATATGTAACTACAATCTTCAAAAATTTAAATGAAATGTTAATCGCCATCTTCCATCTTGAGCTTTGTCCATTTTTTGTCTTTTCCTCAATCCTCTTCATTCTCAGCCTTTTCATTCCCTTTCAATTTCATTCACTGCATTCTAGTGTCACTATTGTTTTGTTTGGGATGAAACGATTAAAAATTTAAAAAAGTCAATTTAAAAATTTGTTTATTCAGCAAAATTGAGTTATTTTGTCAAAAATTTATGCAAAAAGTCTTTATCATATTAGGGTATGTGGTTAGAACTTTTGATTTCTGACCATCAGACCTGGATTCAATTTTCACTGTGGTCAATTTGTTAAGAAGGTGACTCCTTGATGTTATTGGCCTGGGGAAGTGAGCTGAGCATGCAGCATGTATGGAAAGTGCCTGAAAACCACACTATGGGTTGATCCAAGACTTGAGTGAAATTAGGTAGATGGAACTATTTGGGAGTCATCAATGGTTGTGATAGCACAAATTCACAAGTCATCATGACTGAGGGTTTGAACATACTAGCCTTCTTTACTGTTAATGTACCCTCTCACAGAAAGTGTAGCTATAGTCTTCTCAGCATAGTTGCAGTATAAAGCACAGGTAGGCTCTGGGTGTTGAACAAACACAAATATACCTGAGCAGGCATCTGCAACAGGGATTGGCTAGCCACTATATGCAGACAGGCATACTTGGATACAAGTGGCCAGCTATTATATGTAATGTCAAATTTAAACTGATCACTTTTTTTTTTTTTTTTTTTTTTTCAATATTTATTTCATAAAAATGGAAACTTATCTGAGACGCACACAGCAATATCATATCTAAAGATGATTTAACTAATAATGCCAAAATTTTCTTTATTTCTTAAACTGATAGAAATTCGAAATATCAGTTTTGCTGATGCCATTATTAAACAAGACATTTTCTAGAAGTTTCCTGTTCTTCAAACCAAAAAATGTATTCTGAATTATAACCTCACTTAGTAATAATTCATTTTCTAGTATTTATTCAGAATCTTTTTTGGTTAAATGCTTCTTGAATGCAATGTATTTGGTGCCATACCTAACACTGTGTTTTGTCTTATATAGATGGATGATTGAAATGATAGTCATAGCAACAGAAATTCTTAAAATTCTTTTATATGCATGCACATATACACACACACACATATACACACACACATATACACACACACATATACACACAGTACTGAGTAGCATTCAACTTTTTCTTCATAAATTACAATTGACAATAAAGAAATGTTCAATTAGCACAAAAATCAAGAAATGGTAAACAGAATTCAAATTGTGCCTTAGATTCTAGATCCAATTCATACTACACTTTGTGCCAATCATATTTAGCAAGTAAATTTATGGGCGGTAGGATGGCTGACTCCCCCTCTTACCGTTTGGTAATTTTTACTCATAGCTAAGAAAGGGGTTCCACTCATTTTGAATTCAATTTTTCTTCTACTCTGGTTGTCCCACTCTTATATTAAAGATATTGCTCAAGATTTATAACAACAACCTGATGAAATTACAAAAATCTGTTGTTTTAGCATGGATACCAGACCATGTTGGTATAAAGAGTAATGAAAAAGTACATGAACTGGCAGTAAAAACCTTGTAACATGAAAATAACTAATATAAAAATTCTGTATACAGATTTTAAAAAGAAAATGACTGTATATAAAAAAAAAAGCAATATGGGATACGTTCCAAAAAACAAATTTTACCAACCAACGTCAGGCAGGAAAACACAAAACTATTAAAAGTGGCAAAGAGAGAACATTGTACTAACTAGAGTTTGTATTGGACATACAAGACTAACTCCTGTACACCCGCTAAGAGTTGATAATGTAGTTCAATGCACCCATTGCAATCATAAATTAATGGTTAAGAACATTCTAATTGAATGTAAAAGTTATCAGCTCGAATGTAGGAAATACTACAATATCAGAAATACCAAAGCATTGTTTAAAGATGTTGCCACTGACCAGATAATAAGGTTTCTAAAAGAAATAGGAACTTTTAAATTCCTTTAAAAATTGTTTAGGTATGTTTATATAAGAAGGACTGGTTTAAACATTTCAAATTGACAGATTAAATACTCTAAAATAAATTGTGGCTACCAAACAGGAGAAAAAGAAAAGTATATAAGTAATATATGTATTCACCCAGTTGACATAAAATGACCCATCAGGGTTGACATGCTGTTAAACAAAATCTAACCAAACCTATATTTGTTGTCAATCAGAGCAAGGGAAGGCAGTTTATTTTATTTACCAATAGCTTGCAATGGGGGATGGAGTCATGCCCTTTTCAAAAGTCATTAGTGCAAAATCAATACAAATTATCTCGTCTAAAAATTGAATTTGGTTTGGGCTGCTGATTCCATTTTCAATATGTTATACCACCTTCACTGCCACCCCATCATATCTGTTATAAAATGTCTTGTTACTGGTATGTAAGGCTTGAGGGTGCAGGGGGTGGGTCTCAGTGAGGGAATTCAAATTAGTACTTACCACTTCAAGCCAAGCACACCGCCATATTCCTGATCAGATGGAAATTGTGGCTGTGTTTGTTTCCTCTTTTATGGAAGAGCGCTCATTGCTGGTGAACCGGAAGTCATCTGGGATTGAACAATAAATTGCCAAGAAGAGTCACATGGTGTGGAGTTTGGAAGATGGAACAAATTGTAGCTGACAGAAGGTACACAAGTTGATACCAATCAGTATCAGCTGGGTCACCATGGAGAAGGGGGTATGATGTTAAAAGACCTGAAACCCCTAATGAACCTCGACTAGAAACATCACTGATGATGTGTACTAAAGCATCCAATAGATGTATTTTATGAAAGCAGACAATAATAGTTATTAGAAAAGAGGTTTGGTAAGTGAGCATTAACAGCAGTCTACTCTCTCCTATAAACTACTTTCCATGCTTAACCTGTAATACTAGAAATGTATTATTACCATAACTCACCATGACAGGATTCAATTCTAATAAGTGGATTAAAATTATGAAAATATTTTCACTTTTCATGGGTTTATGATGAAACTTTTACTTGCTATCAACATGTCTCTTTAAAACTCCCTATGTAAAATATTTAATAGATAATGTATAATGAGTTGTTAGTCTAAATCAAAGTATCTTTGGGAAGATGTATAATGACATACTTTTATTCTTATGAATCAATTGCGAACATGTAGGTATTTTATTATCTCCTATCTACGAAATTTGACTGCCTCTAGTGCAGACATATCAGATTTTATATTGGGCAGTCATATCAGATTTCATCTAAATATTGATGCTTTATTGTTTCATGTTCAGTAATCAAAAAGGAGTATGAGTATTAGACTATATTAGCATTATGTATATCGGAGTATATGAAATTAGAATATTGTGTTAATAATAGTCAATTGACAAACAGGATACACACTTGGTTAGTGATGGCTCTTTTGATTCATGACTGACTAGGCAGATTTCCTACAGTAGGCTGCCATTTGATTTTAGCACTTGCACTAGGAATTTTCTTTACAGCCATTTCTAAATCATAATGTAAACAGGTCTGAATTAAAAATCTGTGTTGGCGTGAAAAACAACATATGAATGCTGCCTGTCGACAAGAATTTCGAATAAGAACATCTGCTGAAGATACATTATTATGCTAATTTTTTTTTTTTTTTTTGTTTTTGATGATTTATTTATAAATATATATATATATATATATATATATATATATATATATATATATATATCCTGGATTCCACGCTTATGTGATACTCAGTTTGTCTGAAGATTGCATAAGGGTTACAAATTAATATCCATTCAACTAAATATGTTAGTTCTATCACTGATATTGAGTGCTTTCCAATAAGCATTGCGCATATATATATATATATATATATATATATATATATATATATTGTGTGTATCTAGGCAGCATCTTTTCATTCATACATGTTTCATTAAATAATATAGACAAGTGTTGTCTATTTATTTTATGTAAATTTTTTTCATAACGTCTAAGTTTAATAGCATTATCATTGAATGAAAGAAATTCACAATATTGATCCATATTTTGTGTGTATATATATATATATATATATATTCATTGATATTTTATTATTTTGACGTTTGTAATATTTTTAATAGCTGATGTAAACTCGAATAAATTGACCTAAGATAAGATTTATTTTTCATATGATATAAATATCATATGAAAAATAAATCTTATCTTAGGTCAAGTAGAAAAACCAACATATCTTCGAAAATGACTTAACTCAAAATGACAAGTCAAGTTATCACTATATGCCATTTTGTTTCTCTACTTTGAAGCAGCCTCAGAATTCCTTTTTTCCAGAACTTGGTATCTTTCTGGCTGAAGAATTGCTGTGTTTTTTACATTCTTCCAAAGAATTGAAATTTTTATCCCATTACAAAAATTGTATAGGAATTGAAATAATTAGTAATCCAAAGGGGAAAGGTCAGGTGATTACAGTGGATGTTGTAGAATATCCTAGCCAAGGTGTACCAATTTCTGCCTAGTCTGTAAAGAGATTGTGGAAAACAGGACCCTTCCAGTAAGCCAATTCTATATGCTTTGCATTGATTGTTACCTTTTAATTATTTGATTTGGGACCAGAACTGGTCTGAATTGAAGATTTGATTTTGCAGAAGGATCTCATAATAAACAACGTCCTTCCAATCCCACCAGACATACAGTATGACCTTCTTCAGATGAAGACAAGCTTTTGGAGTGATTAACGATGGTTTATTCCATTTTCCCTGCATCCTGGGTAAGACGTTAAACTACATCTGCGTCCTGGGTATGATGTTAAACTACATCCAGCAGCAAGGCCTCTGATCAGGAGTTTTGATGAGCGTGGAACCACCTCTTAATTGCTGGTGTTCCCAGGTCCACCCTGACCCAGGGTGGTAGCACCTGTTAGGGTCCCAGCTATGGGCAAATAGTTAATTATTACCAGCAATACAATTTTAAAGGAAATATATTACCAGAAACAGATTTTTGACAAAACAAAATATTACCAGCAATAAAAATTTTTGTCAGCATTAAATAACCCATTGAGGTTGATATGCCGTAAAACAAAATAAATCAAACCAATCTAAACCAAAGAATACATATTCTATTCATACGAATCTATCCTAAAAACATTGTTGGCATTAAATAACCCATTGAGGTTGATATGCTGTTAAACAAAATAAACCAAACCAAATCCATTTTCCCCAGGACTTCTTTCAATCAACATTGTCATAAACAATCCAATTTTCATTGTGAGCATTTTTTTTCAAAAATGGGTTTTTATTGCATTTCAGCAGATAATTTCAGATAGAATTTCAGATGAAATCATGACTTCCAACATTATAGCAATTCATGTATCCAAGTGTTTTCAAATGTCTTGCATGTGATTGTTCTTAATCATATCTCTATTTGGTCATCATCAATGACTGCAGACTTGCTGTAAAATTCCAGATCAAAATTTCTATATCTAAACAAAGCAAACCATTCCCGAAATAACAAGCTAAGACCAGTTTTGGCCTGACCCCATTTGCACAGGGTATAGGCAAATTTTGACCGGTGATCTGATCATTTGCACTCAGTTTACCTATGCTAAACTCTGACCTCGTGTTGCATCCCACCTCGGTGAGGAGGCTACAAGTAAATACCCTCTCAACTGTGGTATCATGTCCATAAATAGCATTTTTCCTTTATTGAAATATTAGGTTGGTGCAAAAATAATGACGTAATAATGTCGTTTTCTGACGTATTTTTTAACGTCAAAAAACGACATTATTACATCATTATTTTTGCACCAACCTAATAGAAGAGCATTTAATGATGAAAATAGCAAACCAACTTATAGTACTCTCAGCTATAGCACCTTCACTATGAATGGCACATATGTTGTTTTTTTTTGTTTATAAAACATTTTTCTTTTCTTGAAATAAAAGTACATCAAATGATGAAAATGCATCTCATTTTCATGTTTAATGTAAAAACATTTAAAATTCACAATCCACATATTAACTGTATAGAAATACACCTTGAAATGTCACCTTCTGGATATGAAAAGTGCCCTGTATGCATGTCATAAAGTTCATCTATGTATAAAAAATGAAATCACATCTTCAAATGCTACAAACTTTTATTCTAACCCAATAGCTATATAGATAAATTTGAATGACTCCTGTTGGTTAGCTTTCTTAGATAAAGCATTTTCAAGTATTCTTAATATTTATTTTATATTATTTACTTTGTTTTTTATTGTAACTTTCTGATCAACCTTAATAATGATGATGATGATGATTACAGTATCTTTGATCTAAATTTACACCATATTGAAAGCTAAAATAGATTAAAAACAAAGAAATATTAATGGTAGGATTTGATTGTTTTATTATTAAAATAAGTGTCTATGCAATAAAAAAAATCTATTAAATAGAAGAGACTAACTACCTAATTCACTAATTTGGACCATTCTTTATTTATTTAAAAAGTTATTTTGTATTTGTGTGGAAAGCCAATGCCATATTAATGTATAATAAAGTCTCCTTAAAACCTAGTTTTTAATGTATAACCCAGGTATTATTCCTTTTTTGCAACATGTCAGAACTCAAATGGAAATATGTTATTTCTACACAGATTGTTAACATCTCCATCAGATTATCTAACTAGATATTATTTTTTTTCTCAGACCATCTTAATGAAGAACAGGTTTACAATGTACAAATTCCAACTGGAATAAGTGGTAGCGTTTATGCCTGCAAATATGAGAAATGTTCTTTACATAAGACAAAGATTTACCTGTTGTTGCAGGGAATACAAAAGTGGGAAACAAGCCAACATAAAACTAAAGGAAAATCAGAAAATTATAACCTTGATAGGAGAGAGAGTTGAAATTAGCCATATTTGATATGTAGTGGAAAAAGGAAGGGTCATTAATTGTTGTGGAATGAAGTTAGAATAGAAAAAAAAACACTGGAAAATAAGGTGATTGAAAGAATCAGAAGCCTAGCATAGAAATGAACACTATATGGAAGCCCTTAATTAAAATCATTAGGTCTAAGACTCAAATTCCATGTAATTCTACTACTGATAGTGTAAAGAGTAATATTTAGTGGAAGTGACAGATATCACAAGGGCAAATTAATTAGACACAATTGATTGATACACAATATCCTTCTAGCATAGAACAGCAAAATTGGAAATAGCTCAAATCTATATTTAAAGTTGATGCTAAGTTTTTAAATAGCTAAAATGTATATTTACTACCCAGCACAAATATTGAACTGATAGACTTCAGCTAATTTAAACTTGTGCTTTAATAAGTTGACCTGTTCCACCTGCAGTTGAAATTGGTTGTGCCCATTGAATTGTATATAAACCTAAAGTTTTTCTACTGGGGACATAAAAATCCATTTGCCGTTTTACTGGGAATTATATTTTAACCCAAGCCCTAGGGGACCATTCCCTCAGGCTTTACTTCTCCCTTGGGAGCAGGGCTGAGTTTATTGCCCACTGCCTGAGGTGTCCTCAAAAGGGGAAGTGCTGAGGAGGTTTGGAAATTTTTCCACAGTACTGCCAATAAACCCTCCTTAAACTGACCTTGAGTCATATCTGTTGCATGGTGGGCATATTAGTAAATATCTAAAGATCTATTTGCCTAGTGAAGTTATTAGATTAGATCAACACTTCTACTGTGACTTGAATAAAGTGTTCAGTTTTAAATTCCTGGAGCATATGAAAGAAGTCCAGAGGGTACAGTTGCTGATATATTTTAACAATGACCATTATAAAGACATTAGTCTGAATAAATCACTGTATAAAAATACATTTGTACTTTCACATACACTGTTATCTATCTTTTTAGCTATTTATCTTGGTATATTGAATTATAGCAAGCAATACCTGTACAGTATCTAAGACAATTTAAAAAGAACTGGTAATTGGACTAAGTGTAAAAAAAATGTTTTAAGCATTAATGCAAAATTATGTCTGCCTTTAGCTTATATAACCAACTTAATGTGATTTAGTCTGCTTGTGCACATCCATAAAGTCATTTTTATATAAGAACATTAATCTAAAAAATGTGTTACATTATATAACTCTCATACATTAAACTTAGTTATTTAAATCTTCTAATAACAAAATTTCTACTTGCAAATAATCAGGAAAATTTTGGAATCTGAATTGTATAGCAGTTAATGAAGTGTCTAAATATACCTTGAATTTGAATTATTTGTCTGATTGTAAACATGTTGCAACTAGAATTAGTTGTGAGCTGGAAATTAAATAAGATAATATAAAAAAAATATGGGCTATTTAGAAACTGGACCAGCTTGCTTGCATATGTAAATGTTTTAACCAATATAGTGGATGATGTGTTATATAGAATTTCAAACAAGTGGAATGTATTTGTTCAGCCTTTTTAGCAACAGTAAAAAAAAAACTTTAAAAATTTTTTGGACTTCAACACATTTAATTGCTTGTGACCAAATTCATCAAAAGAATTTCTAAATTTTTGTAAATTTGAAATTTTGGTCAAATGATTAAGGAAGTTTAAAATCATTTAACTACAGTTTAAACATAATACACAACCATATAGGTATAAAATATTTCTATACATACCATAAAGTAACCAAGCAAGAAATTTTGGCCACAATTAAAATTATTTGGTTAAAAAATAGTTTGAATCTCAGCTTCTAAATTCATAATTAGTCTTCAAATATTATATTAAGATCAATTTCTTAAATGAAATGTTTTCTATTAGATGCATTTTGAAACATGCATTTTTCCCTCTCTTCTCTTTTTTCTTTTCTCCACTCCTCTCTCTTCCCTCTCTCCTCCCTCTTCTCTATCCACTCTCCTCCTCCCTCCACTCCTTTCTCTTCTCTCCATTCTCTGTTCTCTTCTCTCCATTCTCTGTTCTCTTCTCTCCATTCTCTGTTCTCTTCTCTCCATTCTCTGTTCTCTTCTCTCCATTCTCTGTTCTCTTCTCTCCATTCTCCGTTCTCTTCTCTCCATTCTCCGTTCTCTTCTCTCCTTTCTCTTCTCTCCTTTCTCTTCTCTCCTTTCTCTTCTCTCCTTTCTCTTCTCTCCTTTCTCTGTTCTCTTCTCTCCTTTTCAATTGGATTTAGATTCACACATTTTGCTGGCTATGTCATTGATCTATATATGCCTTTCCTGAAGAAAAGCTTTAATCTCTTTTGCAATGTAACAAGATACATTAGTGTCCTGAAAAATGACTTTATCATCACTAAAGTAATTTTCTATTGATGGGATGTAAAATTAGACAGTTTCAATGTACACCTGTGCAATGATTATTGAGGTAATGATTACCATCTCCCTGATCTTTTAAATGGCATGCAATCCTGGATTATGGATGACTTGTAAAATTTACTTTTCTTTGGGCTGTCTTCTTTGTTTCATTTGAACTGCACCAGACATCATTGCCTTGGTCAATGTAGATTCTTGATTCATTACTCAATATTACTTTCATGCAACCATCTATACACCATGATTGTTTTCCCTTAGCCCACTTTAAGTTTTCCCTTAGCCCACTTTAACTTCTTTTTCTTTTGCGTGTATTAGTGCAGGTTTTTATTTAGCTTTTCTTTATGTAAATACCATTTCATTCAGTCAATTTGTTACAAACATTGATTCCTGTCTTAACCCATTTGTTTTTGTCATGTTGTACATTTTCTGTTGTCAAGGCATATTGGTTTGATTTTTCTATCCTCATACTTTGTTGTTTTCCATGGCCTACAAGTCCCTTTTTTTTTTTTCTTCTTTTTTTAAATGTCCCATTTTTTTTATATTTGCACTACACAGCTGACTAGAAACAACCAATGTCATTCAACTCCAATGTTGATTGCCTTTTCTTCTATAAGCCAGATTTCTTTTCTATTAGATATACCCAAGCACTTGTTAAGGTCTGCAAGAACTTTTTAACTGTACACCAATTTGCATATCTAGAGATATGCTTGTTTTACAAATTTCCATAATTTTTTTCTTCAATATTGAGTTTTCCTCCTACATAGTTCATAAAAAAAATTAAAAAATACAATTAATTTAAATAATTTAATCAATTTTGTTTAAGGTATATTTTATAAAGTCAGAATTGTTCAGCTATTAAATAAATATTTTTACATATTACGTTATTATTTTTCTACTGCTAAATAAAATAAAAAAACCTAAATGTGCTAATTCCATAATTTTTGCCAAAGGTTGTAAATTCAACTATCACCACTGTTATGGCCTTGTACCAGACTAATACTTAATTA
Organism: Acanthosepion lycidas; assembly: GCA_963932145.1. Lineage (NCBI taxonomy): Eukaryota > Metazoa > Mollusca > Cephalopoda > Sepiida > Sepiidae > Acanthosepion > Acanthosepion lycidas. Next base: position 24,444,636 of record OZ010611.1, on the reverse strand, counting down.
TAAATATTCAATATACATATCGAGTTTGTAATACTAAAAAAAAATTGATTGCTTTATAAAATATTTTCTATAACCATAAGTTTCTGTATATATAATCCTATATAGATATTATTATATTTTTATTAAGCAATACAATGAAATAGCAAAGTTGTATATGTAGATACATGAATAAGTCTATAAACTTAATTAAAAAAAAAAAGAAGCATTTTGTGCATCAAATATTTCTTTTCCAACATAAACCTATTTCTTGTCAATGTTTCAGTAATAATTAGGGGAGTACTCCTAACATTTATATATACAAGAATGAGAAACAGCAAGCCATGAAAACAACAAAATGAGTATTATTTATTGTTGTCATGTGGTGTTGGAGACATGAGACAGTAATACAGAGTCAATTATGAGTCGAATGTAGATCAAATATGGATATGAATCTGGCAGAATGGTAAAATAAAGAATAAGCAAAGTGTATAGTCTTTCTTGCTTTTATTTTTTTATATATAGATGTGTGTAATGAGTATCCAGATAAGTTAGTTGGTCATGGGGAGTTGGTTTCTTACTTTGAATTTTTGTTGAGTGTTATGGATTTTAACATTGTGGCCTGAACAAGAAAAAGAGCTGAAATTTTCATTGACGTACATGTTAATGGCCTGCCTGTCTGATAGAATGTCACATGTTTGTGTGTGTGTAGAGCAGAAAAATGGGGTCAGTTATCATTGGCTTAGAATGAGTGAATTACTGATAATTATAATTGTTATAAATATTTCTTATAATTATTTTTTGGCAATAATTAATTTTTATTGATTTATTTTTTATGGATATGATGCTGTCACAGTATAATTCTTATTTATGTATTTTTATGGACATGACAAGGATAATAAATGCATCAGGTTATATATACTTATTGATCCATCCTTGTGTGTGTGTGTGCTTTATTTGAATAGTTTAATTTTTTCTATTTTTTTTCTTGCATTAAAAATGTCATTTTATTCAAATTGTTGATTCATTTGTGTAAAATTGGATGGCATTTAAACTCTTGAGTATCTAGAAATCGACATTCATGAATAGGAATAATTTCATGAAAGTCCTTACTTTTATTTATTATGCATGACTGCATCTGAAAATGTTATATTCAGTTCTATTTCACTGAGAGAGAGAGAGAGAGAAAAAATGAACAAAAGAAAAGAAACGGAGTTTTTTTGCTGCTCTCAAATGAATAGGTTTCCTGCCTCTTTTAAAAGATACATTTTCTTTTATCATTCACATCAAGAAAAATATTATTAATTAGTGAATATTTTAGAAAATATTTATTTAATGATTTTTTTTTTTTTTTGGTCTCAATCTTCTTACTCTGGCGGTGAATCAAATATTGATTTAAAACAATTTTTAGATGATGACGATGAAAATAATGATTATCCTGGAACATCTTTTCTTTTTATTTTTTACTTTCTCTTTTCTTCTTTTATGTTTTCTTTCTTTTTTCTTTTATGTTTTCTTTCTTTTTTCTTTTATGTTTTCTTTCTTTTTTCTTTTATGTTTTCTTTCTTTTTTCTTTTATGTTTTCTTTCTTTTTTCTTTCTTTCTTTTTTCTTTCTTTTTTCTTTCTTTCTTTTTCTTTCTTTCTTTTTTCTTTCTTTTTTCTTTCTTTCTTTTTCTTTCTTTCTTTTTTCTTTCTTTTTTCTTTCTTTTTCTTTCTTTCTTTTTTCTTTCTTTTTCTTTCTTTCTTTTTTCTTTCTTTTTCTTTCTTTCTTTTTTCTTTCTTTTTTCTTTCTTTTTTTCTTTCTTTTTTTCTTTCTTTTTTCTTTCTTTTTTCTTTCTTTTTTCTTTCTTTTTTCTTTTTTCTTTCTTTTCTTCTTTTTTCTTTCTTCTTTTTTCTTTCTTCTTTTTTCTTTCTTCTTTTTTCTTTCTTCTTTTTTCTTTCTTCTTTTTTCTTTCTTCTTTTTTCTTTCTTCTTTTTTCTTTCTTTTTTCTTCTTTCTTTTTTCTTCTTTCTTTTTTCTTCTTTCTTTTTTCTTCTTTCTTTTTTCTTCTTTCTTTTTTCTTCTTTCTTTTTTCTTCTTTCTTTTTTCTTCTTTCTTTTTTCTTCTTTCTTTTTTCTTCTTTCTTTTTTCTTCTTTCTTTTTTCTTTCTTTTTTCTTTCTTTTTTCTTTCTTTTTTCTTCTTTCTTTTTTCTTCTTTCTTTTTTCTTCTTTCTTTTTTCTTCTTTCTTTTTTCTTCTTTCTTTTTTCTTCTTTCTTTTTTCTTCTTTCTTTTTTCTTCTTTCTTTTTTCTTCTTTCTTTTTTCTTCTTTCTTTTTTCTTCTTTCTTTTTTCTTCTTTTTTCTTCTTTTTTCTTCTTTTTTCTTCTTTTTTCTTCTTTTTTCTTCTTTTTTCTTTCTTTTTTCTTCTTTCTTCTTTCTTTTTTCTTCTTTCTTTTTTCTTCTTTCTTTTTTCTTCTTTCTTTTTTCTTCTTTCTTTTTTCTTCTTTCTTTTTTCTTCTTTCTTTTTTCTTCTTTCTTTTTTCTTCTTTCTTTTTTCTTCTTTCTTTCTTTTTTTTTTTACTTTTTCTTTTTTTTTTACTTTTTTTTTTTTTTTTTACAGTGTGTAAAAGAATATAAGAAAAGGAGAAATATTAAGTAGTGAAAACGATAAAAGAGTAGGAATTAAGAAGATAATAATTGACATTGCATTGAAATTTCTGAAGATCAACCTTGACTGGAAAGCAATAATATGGCAGAGTGAGAATTGTGAGAAAAGAAGCAGCTGACTAGAAATTTCAACAATATCATACAAAAAATATCCATGTGTTATATGAAATATGTAGTAGAAAGGAATGTCTATTTTGGAACTAATAGAAATAATTTATTGTGCATTAATTGGAGACCCCACCTTTACTCCTTGAAGGCTAAATAATTTGCATTACTCTAAAATGTTTCTTGTCACATATGTAAATGTAAAATAATTTTCTCTCTGACTCTTAATGCATTTTCTCAATTGCTTTTGTTGTATAGAAAAGATGACTTTAACTCCTCCCTTTCATTGTGACACTTGTTCCATCATTCATTTACTCAAATTTAAGTCAGTTACTTGCTGTTTTTATCAGCTTCTCTTACCTTCAATGTGCCCCCAGTGTGTTAAATTCTCCAAGGCTTCTTTCCTCATTATGCATCTCCAAAACTTCTAAGGTCGCATCCTGATTATCACAGTTTCTTTTAGTGTTTTTATTCCCATTAAAAACTTCCTTTGTCACACACTGTGTCCATTATATCTTCATCATTTGACACTAGATCCAGATCTCTTCAAGACTTTACCAACAAAATTGCCCAGTATTCACTGGCATATTGGAAGGTAGCTATTACATAGCAATCATGCACACTTTTCTTTTTTTTTTCCTCCTGTTATTATTCATTTCCTTTAATATGTTATTCAGTCTCTCATGTGTTACACTTTCCATTATCTGTTTCTGTACTTCCAGGATAGTTGAATTTTCTTTATTTTTGATTTTTAACATTCTAGATTCATAACTGATATCTTGAGCTGTCCTTTTTCCTCATCAATATTCATCCCATCTTTCAATAATTGGTCAGTCTTTTCTTCTTGCTTTGTTTCTGTTTTGAATCTACTATTAACATATTAGATACAATGTTTGTTTGTTTTTTTAATATTATATCCACTAGTAATAAATTCTGGTAGGTCTTCAAGTCATTTCACTAAAAAAGGTTAAACAAATGCAGTAAGAAAACAGATTGCAATAGAAATCCTATTGTATATTATTGGTGGCCACAATCTTAATAACATAAAATATACAGATGACGCAGTGTTGATAGCGGAAAGGAAACTACAAAAACTCCTACAGACGGTCACTACAAGGAAAGTGAGAAGAAAAGACATCAACTGCAAGAAGACAATGCAAAGCTGTTAGCAAAAGAATGAGCCTAAAATGTAAATTACAAATTGAAAGTATCAAAATCAAACAAGTACAACAATTTAAATATCTGGACAGTGTTTTAAGACGATGGATAGAGGACTTGATAAATCAGGTATTCACAGGACAGATTAAGGGCAAGAGTGACTGAGGAAAATGTTGCATAACATACTTAGTGACTGAGTAAATGGACAGCGGAACAAGGTTTAGGAGAAATAACAAAAAGAAAATTTATTAAGAGCTACAAAGGACAGGAAATTGTGGAGAGCCATGATCGCCTACATCATGAAGGAAGAAAACACATTCTTGCCACACTTCACTTTCTATTTTTGTTTACTGATTATTTTTTTTTCTCTCCTTGCTTACAAAACTGTCACTTTCCTTATTTTCTGAAGAAAGAATAAAATTAAATCATTGATTGGAGAACAAATCTAATCGACTAATGTTATGACATTTTGAGTGTGCCATGTTTCTGAGAAACTTGTACAATAGGTCTTCATAAAAAGCAAAGATTTCAAATACTTATTTTTTCAGTCCAAATAGATTTTCCATTTCTTGTAAGATTAGTCACTTGCCATTATTTTCTTTTGAGCTGGTCTTGTACTTGACTAAAAGCTAAGTAAATATTCTTTGAGAAATTAAAGTTCTAAGCTATAGAAATGATAATGAAATTATTTTGACTTGCAAATAAATTCAAGGGATTTTTTTAAGCTTTCAGGTTTTAGTATCACAAAGGGCTTGTTTAAATAACTTGTTCACTTTTAACTTGCCATAATCTGCTTGCTGCTATTATAATTATAAAAACTAAAGGAAAGCCTTTGTTTCTGGTCTACATATTTGGATTCTTTCTAAAAGAATGCTATTTAAAATTGTTTATCTGAATGTTCCAATGTGGAAGTAGTTTTTCAATTTAGAATAAAATTTCTTTTTGAAACTGATATCATGGCAAAAGCTGGGAAAATAAATTGTAAGAATTAAAACTGTTAAAAACATTTTATACTTTTTTTAAATTTACAATTTTTTTCATGTCTAAATTTTTTTTAGACATGTTATTTTAGTTGATTCAAACTAATTCTCTTCATCTTTGTTAATTTTACCAACATTTCAGTTGCTATACTCTCTAAAGAAATTATGGGGTGCTATGTGATCTACATGCCTAATTCTTAAATATAAGTGATCTACCTTAAAGAAATTATCAATTCAGTGCCAAAAATTTATTTATTCCATAATGAATGATGATTGTTTACAATGATAGTGTTAGTTATAATTTCATTTATTTTTTTATCATATGGCATTATCTGTTTAGTATGTTATTATAGTATATTAGTTTACCTATTTTTCTTGTTTTATTCCATATATATCTATTTTTATGTAGAGAATTTTCTCAACACCTAGATCATATAATTTCATGATACATTGTTCTGATAAATCATACTAAGAACGTACATCACATACTTAAGTAGCACTGAATATTGTAACTAAAATGTGATAAAAAAACAGACAACTACATGAACTAAAATACAATCGATATTTATTTTACAAAGTATCCATAAACTAGCAGCATGACCCGGCGTTGCCCGTGCTTGATTCAAAAATCGTACGACTCGTACAACAATCGCTATCACTTGGCTTAAAATATTTTTGCCCTTCCTTTCTTTTAAAGGAGTGCCCTTTGCTGTGCTCAAGTTGCTATATGCTTTACTTCTTGCCTATCTCACACTGCAAATTTTTTCTAAGCTCCATACTAAACATTAAATCTGTTATGAAAAAAGAAATAAACAAAATGAACACAAAATGATCAGCTTTAAAAAAAGGACTCATAACTGGAAAAACCGAATGAAAAAAGAATGTTAACAACAAATACTTTTTCACACCCAAGCCAGTTCTGCGGAATCAGAATCAACGTTGAGTTTAAGCAAGCAAATGAGCCATTTAGAGTAAAGTGCCATGCAGATTTAAATTTTTCCCACTTGTGACGAATGCAGCTATTGATTTTTTTTTTTTTTTTTTTTTTTGCATGCTCGCATGCTAGTTAACATTTGTGTCAGTCGGCTCTCAATCTGGCCAATAGAATCTTCCTGCCTATTCGTGGCAGCCAGCTATAGGCTCTCACTCTGGCCAGTAGACAATGGCCGCAAACTACATGAAAAGTGCCGTAGAAGCATGAAAAAATTGATTATTTCCACTATCGATGGAAGTTGGGAAATGCAAAGTCAGTCTTGGCCTTCCTGCTAACTTGGAGCATGTGCATGTAAATTTTGCTGCAAATCCATCGAAAATTGCAGCCGTGCATTCGTTACACACACACATCCTGCCTTTTATAGATAGAGATTATGTGTACAATTTTAAAAATCCATAAAAAAAATGAACACTACAGATTTTATTGGAAAATTTATTTAAACACATCTAAACATTTCCATATGGGCTCCATTAGTTGCACACAATACATCTTGACAATGCTCAATTTCTAACCATGTGTGATGGAGTATCATCTCATAAAATGGTGGATATGGCTTGGTCTATTCTTTACTGAGATCATTGTTTTGAACTTTTGTATGATAGTCTATAGGGGTTAAATCTGGTGACTTGGTGGCCCGGGAACTGGACTGCCTCTTCTAATCTACCAGTTTGGAAACCTTTCATTAAGAAACTATGGTACAAATTCTTGTAAAAGATCAAAGATAAACTCTAATGAATACAATAAACCATGGAAGTTGTATAGATAATTTATGGGCACTCTGATTATTTTTCATTTTACTAATTTATTCTTAAAGCTTTTTAATGAAATCAAATCCATAGAAACTAATTCCATAGATGTGATTTCATTAAAAAAAAATAATTGATTTAAGAAACATTGTTTTAAGCTATTTACACTATTTATATTTGGACTATTGTCCTCATCTTTGTTGTTGTTATTACAGTTTCAGTTATTGTGCTCTCCAGCTTTCATCAGGTGTATATCACTTTGGGTAATCTACAGGAAATTTCAAAAAGTGAACCCTTTATTTAAATCTATGAGGGTGGACTGTTCTTGCTCTACTGCCCATGTCTAGGGATATTCCAGAAATTCAGACAAATGGGCTTAAAAAATTTTAAGATACAAGAAACTCTTTACATTTTTCACTTATCTACTTTATTTTATTAATAGATTTCAATTCCTTACATTATTTACATTTTTCGGACTGTTATCCTCATCTTTATATTCACAATGTTTCGACCGTTGTACACTCTGGCCTTCTTCAGGTGATTGGAATTTCAAACCAAACCCTTTATTTTGTCCACCGGGTAGATTGTTCTAGTTTCACATGCCATGCCTCTTCCTCAGTTATTTCCCTTTTAACTCAACTCTTCATATTTTGATTCACCACTACTGTAGCCTGGTATTGAATTTACAACTCTTTGGGTTTAGTCACTGGATTTAACCAATGCCTTTATCCACTGGGCTGTATGTACTTGGCCCAGTGGATAAAGGGTGTCTTTTAGGAAAAAATTGATATATTTTCAAAAAGAATGTACATATTAAACATAAAATCATTGCCAGTCTAAAGGAGAGCATCAATGCATTTCCAGAAGAGATTGACTGCACAGTACTTGCTCATGCTAATCATCACATCCATAATAATGGCTTCCACTTATTGCGATTGTGGGATATTGGTTAGTCTCCCACTTGACAACACCCCAGATATTATAGTAAAGAGGATTCAAATTGTGGGTGAAATGATGGCCAGATCATATGGGAAGGATCAGAGTCCTACTGGAACATGTAGTCACTGCCTTAGCCCAGAACTTTGCCACCAGTTATAGCACCTTGATCTAGATGATGGCATTGTCCCTGAAAAAAGTATAGCTTGCCACTTGTATTCGAGGATACCTGTCTACTAGGGTGGCTAGCCAATCCTCATTGCAGACACTTGCTCTGGCACATTTGTGTTTATTAAAAACCCACAGAGACCACCTGTGATTTTTATACTGCAACTATGCTGAGCAAACTTTAGTATTTGAACAGGGCCAGCATGCTCAAACCTTCTGTCACAATGACTTGTGACTTCATGCTAGCACAGCTATCGACAACACCCAAGGTTTTCGTCTACCCAATTTCACTTATACGGTTTGGGTCAACTCGTGGTGTGGTTTTCAGTCACTTTCCAAAGGTGCCACACGATGGGATTAACACTGATGATAACATCAGGAAGTCTCCTTCCTGACAAATCGACCATGGGGAGATTCGAATTCTAACCATTTGGCCATGTGCCTCAGAAAGAAGTAGGGTGGTATGATATGGCAATCATTACTCATATCACCACAGAAAAATCACAAACAGCATGAATTCAGTGTGCATAACTGTGGATATCCCTGAGGGGTTTGCACTCATTTTCCTGACCATATGTGGTTGATGGTTAATGCTCCAAGTATAATATGCCTTTTTATTTGTGTTCAAAACTGCTATTATAAGAATGCACTCATTATGTCTGAAAAAGAAATGATAATGATAAATTTGGTGCATACTGGATTACATTGTTAAGTTACCTAATGGTGTATTCTCAAATATCTGGTACACCGTGTATAAGTACTCAATATGGTTGTAAATTGTTTTGAATTATTCCTGTAAATTAAAATCTTCTCAGCACTTACACATGAGATGAAAACTCCTTTTCTCTTCCCATATTAAGCATATAATAGTCATATACTTTCAGTAATGCTTGCATTAATTCTTGACCACTAACAATCCCTTTCTTCCTGATTTTTCAATGTATAACATATAAATAGAGTATAAAAATTTAAATACACCTGAGATTAAAAGTCATATGGCACACAGGGAACTTTTCCCAAAGAATGGCAGGAAGCTGTAATTATCCCAATTCCTAAACAGGGTAAGGGTGCCTTGAATCTAAATAATTATTTCCCTATCTTTCTTATCTTTGCAAAACCATGGAAATGCACAGTTAAAATGGCTTCTGGAAAAACTTAACATTATATCCAAATATCAAAGTGGATTCAGACATAACAGAAGCACCAAAACGGCTTTGTATGAAGACATGTAATATCGATATTTTTTTTTTTTTTTTGATCTCGAAAAAAACATGCTACCTGAAAGTGTTGTATTCTGAAAGATGTAAACAACATAGGAATAAAGGGCAGAATTTTAATGTTCATTAAAAACTTCTTATAAATCAAATTGTATTTACCAAACTGAACCCCTACAACTATTGAGGAGAAAAAGAAAAATATATATGTATATGTATTCACCTGGTTGGTGTAAAATGATCCCAGGGTTGATATATTGTTAAACAAAATCTAACCAACCAACATACAAACAATGAGAATATCAAATCTGAAAACTTCAAGCTAACTTTTTTATAATGGGGAGAAAAGGTAATAATATACAATTTGTTCTCTTCATATTTGTCCATATCATTTTATCAAGTTTAAGTTTTATATCTTATATGATCTTTTTTACACTTGAAATTTAATGTTGAATATGCAAATCATTTCTAAGATTTTTTTTTTTCCTTTCAGTGTATTTTTATGAATTTGGATTTTGTATACATTGTGTTGTTCAATGTCATATCATCAGTAGTCAATTTACTGTCTCTTACTTTTCAATACACTTACTGTTCTACTTGTACAAATAGGTACAATCCTTCAATATCTGTCTATATTTCTAAGATGAGGTATTGTAATTATTTACATTGTTCAAACTGTTGTCCTCATCTTAATTGCCATATTCATAATGTTTTGGCCAGTGTACACTCTGGCCTTCTTTAGGTGATTGGAATTTTAAACTGAACACTTTTTGTCCATCGGGGTAGACTGTTCTAATTCTTTGTGCCATGCCTCTTCTGGATGTCTCAGTTATCTCCCTTTAACTCAATTCCCTGTTTTTGTTTACCACCTCAGCAGCCAGGTATTGAACTCACAACTATTTAGGTGAAGTCACTGGATCCAACCAACACTTTTATACAGTATTGGAACAAGTAATATGGAGTACTAGTGAAAAGTAATAACAACAAAAATTGCAATATGAGCTCTGGTAAAAAAGGTTACTGGGACATTAAGTTTATAAGTCCCAAAAAATTCATACACAAAGACACATGGTCCAGTGGATAAAAGCAATGTTTGGATCCAGTGACTTTACCCAAAGAGTTGAGAGTTCAATACCTGGCTATTGCAGTGGTGAACAAAAACAAAGAAATCCCAGCATGCATTTGTGTGCTTCTGCCTATAAAGTTAAAGGGAGTGAACCAAGATGCATGGCAAGTAGATGAAATTCTAAGAAGGCTGGAACCAAAACATCATGAATATGGCAATAAAGATGAGGACAACATCCCAAACAATGTAAATAATGTAAATAGCAATCCACTACATCTCCCTGAATTGAAGAGGTCTAATGTTGTTGGTTGTTCTTGGACTTAGTGAGTGGCCATGTTTAAATATAAAAGTTTACAAGAAAAAGATAAGAACAGGGCAAAAAAATAAATAAATAAAGCAAGCAAACAATATATGCAAGGCAAATTAACAGTAATATGGCTAAAAGTTCACAAACTAAGAATTGGGGTAGACACACAAGATAAAATTCAGATAAACAAATGTAGTGTTCTAATTTCAAGGCAAGAAAGTTGGAGTCAGATGACACCAATAAGTGTCCTATTTTATAGGCTAGAAAGAAATCCCAGCATGCATGTGTCCTCTGTCTATAAATTGCTGAGGGGAAAGTATTTTGCAATCATTCCTAGCAGATTGAAATTTTTATGTCATGGATGTTTTTGTAGATTCCCTTTGAATATGTGGTATTTTGGTATTTTTGATCAAATGGTGATAGATGAGTTCTTGTGGTGAATGAGTAAATTGTAATCAATGAATGGGATGGGAATCTGATTAGCTACATTTAGGATAGTTAATCTTGACCAACCTACTTCCCCTTTGGCCTTGTATTACAATTGTTATCTATATAACAAATACAAATTCCTTGCATATTGGAACCAACATTCTACAACCTCTTTCCTTCTCTTTCCCTTGAGGTTTATGTCCTGTTCTTTTTAATGGAAATTCTGGTCTCATTCCATATTCTTCCATGTCCAAGTCACTCCCACAATCACCCATAGGCTCATCAATTATATTATCCCAATCTGAAGAACTCATCCTTTCTTCTTTGTCAAGATCTTCTGCCATTACATTGAAAATAAAACTATTTAATAACTTGGATCTTTTGATACATAAAAAAATTCAATTTATTTTTTCTAATTATCTGACCTGCTATTTTGTGTTTTATTATAATAGTAATGATAGTATTAGCCATTTCCCTCCAAGGAAATATTTAGCATTCATTGTGTGAACAGCCATTACTGTTTTTACTTGAAATTTTAAAATCTTTCTCTTAAACCTATTAAGATATTATATATATCTATTAATTAGATAATTATTTCTTTGATTTTTGAAATTGTTCAAATTACAAAAATGATTTCTCTAAAAAATGACTGATATTTGGAATGTTTTAGTTAACACCAATCAACAGTAAAACTGGTGCAAAGAATTCATATCATTTACTTTATTGCAAATTATTTGTTAAACTGATTTTGAAATAATTTCTTTACTTAGGTGCATCTTCTGCAGCAAAGACGTATAAAGAAGCACTAGAAAAATTAGGCCATGATGCTCGAACAAATTGCCGAGGCACCACACAAGAAATTGGTAAGTTGTTTGCCTGTAATTCAAATTTCATCATCCAAAAAACACTTATCAGAAAATTTATACTTTAAATCCTTTCGCAATCTCCAATTTGTGCATTGCTCTTTAGCAAAGGAATACTTGACTTTTTGTTTTATTTTTTTCTAATTATTATCAAATTATTTAGTTACAACAATAAGACTACTGATCATTTAATCTAAGTTCTCTTGGTGTTAGCTTAAACTGATATCACCTTTTCTTTATATATTGCGACCAGTTCATAGTTTCTTGTTTTCAAATGAAAACTTTGAAAATTTCAGATATTTCAGTGGAATTTTCACTTTCAAAAATTATACTTTAGATATATGGAAAAAAAAAGGTTTTCCACTTAAACTGATGCTAGGAGAATATGGGATATTTCATGAACATTGGTGAAAATATTGTAACAAGAAACTCAAGTATTAGGTTGGTGCAAAAATGATGACGTAATAATGTCGTTTTTTGACGTATTTTTTTAACGTAAAAAAACGACATTATTACGTCATTATTTTTGCACCAACCTAATACATACAATAAGGATATAGGACTTGGAGAATTGAAATCCAAAAGGCGGACGTGAAGAATGACATGAACAGACCATGTGAAGTAACGAGGAAGTTTCAATGAAAATGCAAAGAAAAAAGACACGTGCTTAGAATGAGTAAGCGGTAGTTGAAATTTCTTGTATCAGGTTGGTGCAAAAATAATGTCGTTTTTTGACGTATTTTTTTAACGTCAAGAAACGACATTATTACGTCATTATTTTTGCACCAACCTAACAAAACTGTTTACACAAACTCTGCAGGCTTAGAATTTATTTGTACATGCATCTGTAGATGAATGCCTTATGATGGAAGTCCTTCAGCTTTGCATTCCTTCAAGTTGGGGAAACAAAACTACTCTTCAGGGAAAACAATTTTAAAATGTCCCTGGAAAATGCTCATTAATATATGAACCTGACCAATCCATTTTCATGGTACAATAAGTATACCAAATTATAACTAGTGGCGTATAATGCTTTGACTTTATATTGAATAGTGTTAATAGTAACAAATAAAACATAGTTAAATAATCATAATATATATATATATATATATATATATATAAAATTCAGGGTGTAATGAATGCACGCCCGCAATTTTTGAGGGATTTGCAACAAAATTTACATGCACATGCTCCAAGTTAGCAGGAAGGCCAAGACCGACCTCGCATTTCCCAACTCCCATCGATAGTGGAAATAATCGATTTTTTTTTTTTTTTTTTTTTTTTTCATCCTTCTATGGTAGTTTTCATGTAGTTTGCAGCCATTTTGTACTGGCCAGAGTGAGAGCCTATAGCTGGCTGCCACAAATAGGCAGGAAGATTCTATTGGCCAGCGTGAGAGCCAACAGCTGACTGACACAAATGTTAACCAGCATGCTAGCATGCAAAAAACAATCGATAGCTGCATTCGTCACAAGTGGGGAAAAAATTTAAATCTGCATGGCACTTTACTCCATTTGGCTCATTCGCTTGCTCGTTGATTCTGATTCCACAGAACTGGGTTTGGTGTGAAAAAGTATTTTGTTGTTAACATTCTTTTTTCATTCGATTTTTCCAGTTATGAGTCCTTTTTTAAAGCTGATCGTTTTGTGTTCATTTTGTTTATTTCTTTTTTTGTAACAGATTTAATGCTTAGTATAGAGCTTAGAAAAAATTTGCAGTGTGAGATAGGCAAGAAGTAAAGCATATAGCAACTTGAGCACAGCAAAGGGCACTCCTTTAAAGGCAAGGAAGGGCAAAAATATTTTAAGTCAAGTGATAGCGATTGCTGTATGAGTTGCTTGATTTTTGAATCAAGCATGGGCAACGCTGCTAGTATATATATATATATATATATATATATATATATATATATATATATATATATATATATATGTTCACCCAATATAATGCCCAAAAGCCACTCATGCTAGAGGGTTACTGTGTGGTGTTTTATGAGTGTAAGAAAAGGCAAGAAGTGAAGTTCATGAGACTATGCAGAAAAGATAATGATTAGTGGGACTAAGGAATGCCGATTGTCAGAATACACGTAAAGTGGAAAATAATTAATAACCGACAATGCTGCGTGGAGGCTTTTGAACTCTGTCAAGACAGGCAAGTGAGGACTGTGCAGTTCCAACCCAGATATGTCTGCAATACTCCCCTTCTGATCTGTCACTTAGAGGGGAGTCAGATACTTACTGAAGCAATACAATGAACTGACCATTTTTTTAGCATCTTTAGCAATAGATCATGTATATAAGTTTCACTTGAGGTCTGGGGAGAGCTTGAATTTCAATAGATGTTCACAGCAAGGAGCCTCCTTGAGTGAACATCCATCCATCAGGAGAGGTGAAAGTTCAGGGTCTGCTTGGTGGTGGTGGTGGTTTTTGAACATTACTAGTTTGGTTTTAGCAGTATTGAATTTTACAATGCAGTCCTTCCCCCGTTGAGCCACCATGAACAGGGCAGGGAATGAGAAGTCCGGGTTTAAAACTTAACAAGTATTTATTTCTATCTTGTCTGTTCACACAAAATGTCTATCACCAAAAGTGCCTCAGAAAATCAGGCTTTAGTATGAAAACCTTTATGTAGAAAGTATATCAATATAGTTATTGAAGTCAGTCAATGCAATATAGAGAAACCGAAAAGTTTGTGTTGGAGAGGCATAGAAAATGTCTTTTTTGATATAAGGAATTGAAGAAGTGATGAAATTATTTTATTCAGATCTCATGTTATAAAAACTATAAGATATCAAAAGGATGTTTCTGATTACTTTTCTTTCATTTAACTATTACAGTTATTTTGCTTATCTACCTCCTTGCAACTATAATAATTTTGTAATCCAACTCATTGATTTGGTCTCTCTCAGCCACTTGACATTTCTACCATGCATTTTATATCTCAAGATGTCTTTTAGTAGATTTGGTTGAAGTAACCAAGCTGAGTATACTTGATAGAAGAAAAAAAAATATTAAAAAAAATGATTTTATTCACTAAATGCTGAATTAATCTTTCCCTGGTTTAAATGCTACAGTAAGTCAGCACATTTTTAGTGGTCCTTCTTCACAAGGAAGAATGTGTAGCAACAAAAATATAGAGGAGTTAATAACAAGACTTGAGAAAAAAGTAGTCATCAAATTGGATATTCTTAAGTTAGAATTTCTTTGTTCGACACAAGTCTTCAGCAAAATGTTTCATATCACAGTGGATTTGCTACAGAACCCAAAATACAAAATTGTTCTGACTCAACTCTGATAGTCGGAATCAAAGGATTTATATGGAGAACCCTTAGGAACACAGATAACGTATAGAGTTCTCTGATTTTTTTTTTTTTTCATTTTTTATTGATTTTTTTTTACTTCTTATTCAATCACAGTATCTTACATTTAGCTGGTCCAAATATTGATACTGTGTAATATCATTAGTCTAAATCTCTTTTACTATAACCTAACAATGTGAGATCATACCACTTATGTCATCTACACATCTACCCTCACAAATTCTGATTAAGAATACATTTTTTGCTGCATAACATTTTTCTAAAATACACTTTTTGTGTAGGTGAAATTTAAAATGATTGAAATTCATTAATTCAGAGCAGAGAAGTTTTTTAAGGGGAATAAAAAGGAGATTCCTCTTAAAATTTTGAAGTACCCTTAATCTTCCATGCCATATGTTTATTTTCCTTGAGGGAATATAGATCTGGGCTCATAATCATTTCCACTTCTCAAAATTGTTTTCTGTTAACTGGATTTATGTCCAGAATCACCTCCAGTGTAAACGTTTTCTTAGCCATGTTTTTTTTTTTTGGTGGGGGTGTAAGACTGAAAAAAATCTTAGGTTTGTCAAAATGTCACATTTCATCTTTCAAATCTGGTTTTTGTAAAACTTTCTCCTCTTCATTCCAATCTTAGTCCCAAATGTCAAGAAAAATGGTATTTACATTATTTACATGCAGACTGTTGTCTTCATAGGGAATTTCAAACTGGACCCTTTATTTAATCTATGGAGTAAAGTGTTCTCATTTCACTACCCATTTCTAGGAATATCTTGTCTAGTTCTTATTTTTTAGTACTGTCCATTTATCTCTCCCTGATTCCACTGAAATTCTCTGGTTACCCAAATAACATATACCTGATTAAGGTTGGTGGGCATAATGGCTAAAACGCCAGCCGCAGAATATATGGAGATAAAGAAGGTTGTGTTGATCACTGCAAAGCTCTTGTTTATTCACCATTGTCAAGGGACCTCTACCATGGAGCCACAGAGATGAATGCTGCATAAGGGGTAAGGAAGGTAAGTTGTTGATTGCTGTAACCCAGTTGAGGTGAAATTCTTGTTTATTTACCACGGATGAGCTACGGGTCAATAACAACAGATTATAAAGACAATATGTCCATATGTAAATAACTTCTCACCCCAGAAATACAGATGAAAATAAGAAAATTGATATGAAATTGAGATAACCCTCGACATAGGCAGTAAAACAAGAACAATCTACCTGTGGAGATTAAATAAAAGGTTAATTAAGTTTGAAATTCTCTGAAGGTTACCTATATCAGCAGACACAAGTATGATAACTTTAACAAAAATTAGGATAATAGTCCAAATGTAAATATTGTAAATAACTTCTCATTTTTATTTGACTGCTTAGGTCTATTATGGATATCATCTAGTTCTTATTTTTATTTACTACTTTTCAGTTATTGCTTGTCTGATTCCACTGAGTTCAAGTATACACTGCCCAACCCAGATTTCAACCACTATTTCACCAAATTCACAAACCAACACTTTTATACAATAAGACATTGTCCCATATGGGAATGAGAACAGTCTACCCCATAGATTAAATAAAGAGTTCAGTTCAGAATTCCCTGTAGGTTACCCAGATCAATATACACCTGAGGAAGGCCAGAGAACACAATGACTGAAACAGTGTGATAACAACAATAAAGATGAGGACAATAGTCCAAATATAAATAAGGTTATGAACTTATTGATGAACTTATATAAGCATCTAATATAAGTAATTACCAAGTGTCAGAGTATTTGAACTAATAAAATCATTTTCTCTTTATTTGTTGAGTAGCCATTGCTTACTTTAAATGTTTATTTGCTTGTCTAGAAGTGTCTATAATTTGATAACCTGAAATGGTTATTTGTGTTCTTTTGTTTTTGGTTATGTCTTTAATTATCACGGATCTACTCCCATATGTGTATTTTCACTTCAGTGATTACCTAAGAATTACTACTTTTCCTAAACAATTTAGTAATTATGTAACTTTGTAAAGAAGGTTACATATTTGTTTTCTAACAATTTACATCTTTCCTTTTTCAAAAGTCTTCTATTTATATGCAAATGTTGTTGATTCCAATTTTAATACAAACATTTTTCTTTGTTTAGGCTTCTTGCTTGAATGTCATTTCAGATATATATATATATATATATAATATATATATATATATAGATATGTGTGTGTGTGTGTGATAGATTGTTCAGATATGCTTCTTATAATATGTAGATATAGTAGGTCAATGAAAGAAATCTGAGACATAAAAAAACAACAAAAATATTTAATATTGATAATAAAACTAATAATACTTATTGTATATTAGTAGGCTTTTTGACCGAATACAAGCATAAGAAAAAAATGTTAAAAATTGGAATTTTCAGGCACACCTGTCTGTTCATCAAAAATAAATTAAAAAAAAAAAAAAATAGTTGGACTTTTTTGGGAGAATTTTTTTTTTTTTTTTTCCAGGTTTATATCACTAATGAAATCTAACAGTTTTGAGCTAATTATTTACCACAATTACTATTAATAATTATAATCTACAAGATTTCATCAGTAATATAATGAAAACATCTTTATTTTTATTTTTTGAGAAAGGTCACAGGTGTATCTGAAAATTCCAATTTTTAACATGTTTTTTCATCACACTTCTATTTGGCTTACTAATATACATTAAATATTATTAGACTTATTAAAAATCTTTTTTTCTTTATCTCCTGAATTTCTTTCCATGGCCTATATCTATCTCTCTCTCACTCACTCACTCACACATCTATATATATATATATATATAGAGAGAGAGAGAGAGAGAGATATGTAAATAATATTTGTCCTAAATTTTATTACATTTAGTTAGACTGTCAGCCTTTGTTAGGAGACTTGGAGAGGAAGTTTACATTACCGGTTTGGAATTTTTTTTTGTGTTAGCAAAGTAATTATGAAACTCAAATACTTGCCCTACTCCAGACAAACTTAGATTGTTTCTCCTGCTTTTCAGCCAATAAAAAAAAATTCAAAAAATTCAAGCACTTGTTTATTGCTTGCATAGAATAAATATTTTTTAAAGTTTATTTTCATTCTTTATAATTTTAAAGTTATCTGCTTTGAAAATATTCACTATCCAGAATTGATAGATTGTTTTGTAAACATTTGTACCTACATTTCTGAGATAATTTATTTCTTTTACAAAAATGTTTATTTTGCTCTTGTTATTAGATTGCATTAGGAGTTTTTTAATAAAATAAAAGTGTTTGGTTATATTTCTGAGATGAGGTATTGCAACTATTTAAACTATTTACATTGTTCAGACTGTTGTCCTCATTTTTATTGTCATATTCACGTTTTGGCCTTTGTATGCTCTGGCCTTCTTCTGGTGATTTATATGTTGGAATTTTAAACTGAACCCTTTATTTAGTCCACCTAGATACATTTTTTTCATACGCCATGTCTTTTCTGGATATCTCGGTTTCAGTTACTTCCTTTTAGTAACTCAACTCGCCAACTTTTTTGTTCACCTCTGCTGTGACCAGGTATTGAACTCACAACTCTTTGGGTCAAATCACTGGATTACTTAAGCACTTCTATCCACTGGACATCATGAATATGACAATAAAGACGAGGACAAAAGTTAGAACAATGTAAATTGGGTTAAAAAAATATTATTGTTGACACCCACATATTATCAGGATCATCATCCTCTCTCCCTATTCCTTTTCTCTGGTGACAGTGGTGACGATAGCTGTGAATCAAAGAATTTGACAGAGCCATTCACATGAATTTGATTTTGGTGGACAACTCTGTGCAACAGAGAAGCCCACGCACTTGGCCAGAAGCATCTCTCTCTCATGGCACAAAGGAGATTGAGACAGATAAGATCTGGCAAACCTGGTTGCATCATGCTGTCAGATCCTTGCTCTCTCAAGGTCCGTCTAGGTTACTAAAGCCCAACTGGTGCTGCCTTCTTCTGCTGGTTTGGCTGTTGAGATCATGTAGATCTTTGCCTATTCTGCCATTGGAATCTTCTGTGGGGTTGATTCCATTCAGTCTGGTCCTTCCTCTTCAAGCCATGGGTAGCCCTATTGGAGTGGGAATTCCAGACAGCTCCAATCTCAGGTTCACAGGGACAAGACTTCTACCATGACAAGGAGCTACCATATATATTTTACACTGTAAAAGTTATCTATAATGCAGATATAATGTGTGTCTGTGTATGGGTAAGGATGTATATGTATGCTATTGTCAGATGGTCAGCAACTAAACCTGCTACTTCACTCAAAGTTCTTGTGAGTGAGACAAGTTGTTAGCAACACTGTAAGATGAAAAATAAGATCTATCAAAGGGTGGAAGAAGTCTTGACCAGTCAATGGCTAACTTACTAGAGGTGGTGTCACAATAAATCACCATGGAGAAGGCAACTGGAGGGGGGTACCACTCCACTATAAATCCCAATAAATCTCATGGCAGTTAACAATTTATGACCTCAGATACTATTCCTGAAAGTACAACAAATACTTTGTTAAAAAAAACAAAAAAAAACATGCAGATTATTTTCTTTGGTGGCTCCTTTTCTTTTTTGCCTCTGTATTTAAGTCCTTTTAACTGAAAATATTTCTATCCATTACAATTTGTATAAATATACAGGTAACTATTATGAAGAGGGTTTTTCTCTCTCGCTAGTGAGGATTGGAGGAATGGTGTGATATTATTTGTTCCAAAATCCCAGTTTCTTCAAACAACCGTCTTCTTATAACCTTCAAGTAAATACATTTTTATTGGACAATGGATTAGGTTCAGCTGTGAAGCCCTTTAAACAAATGACATGTTCCTTAAGCAAAAAGTTTAAAACAACAAAAGACCATCAAAATCCAAATAAACATTCTCTGTTTAGAAATGTTACAAATTCTTATCTATTTTTCTGGTTTCTGAAAAGTAAATTCAGTTAAAACATTTTGTTTTATAGTATTTAAATATCACTTTTAAACTTCTGACAACATTAAATATCTTTCCAAGGACAGGTTTTTATTTTTTTTATTTTTTTTTTTTTTAATATGAACAGATTAAACAATTTTCAGATGAGTGAAAAACAAGGAATTTTCCCAAATGCAAACATTGGATCATTGATTGCATTCCACACCATGAAGATGATCTGAGAAATGTGGAACCAATTCTCTTGAATCCGGTAGACATTCAGAAAAATCTTCACATAGTAAAATGTGAAAACAGAATTCATGAAGCTGAATGCAAATGAAGTAACGGCATTTGATGAATCCTAAAGAAAAAGAAAAAAATGAATTTAAGCACTCATCTTTTATTATTTTATTACTAATCTTTTAGTATCTTTATTTTACTTGCAGAATATCCATTGCCACTTCTGCATAGCTATGATCAGAAATCAAATAATTATATTGAATCAGTTGTGAGGTCTGCTGCTATTCGTTCATTGTGTATTGTGCCAGACAATTTTTCTTGACAGAATATATTTTACACATAAGTCTACCATTCATCCATGCATTGAATATTGCTGCCACATTTGGTTCTGCTATGTATTTAACTTTCTTGTGCTTTCTTTATAAATATTTTCACAGTAATTGTTTTGATACATTTCATCTTTTTGCAATTGATCCTTTCTCTCACTTTTCTTCACTACCTACTTTAGGGCTTCTCCTAGTTTCTATCAACACTGTATTAGTATATCTTATATTATTAAGATTGTACTACTAATAATGAATTCTGGTAGAGCTTCTAATTCTCTAAGAATCACCTCACTGAATAAGTTGAATAATTCTGATGAGAAGACACATCCTTGTCTTACATTCCTTTCTATTTTTGTATATTTACTGAATTCATTTCCTATCTATGCATTGCTGCCAGTATAGGTTATGGGTTATTCTAATATCCTATCCAAATATATTAAGGATACCTAGCTGTTACAACGGTTTTTTGTGGCATACTTTTATGAATGATTCTGCATAAATGTTACAAATTCTTAAAAATAGAAAAAGTATGAAGAAATGGCAAACTATTTTTAAAGAGTTCTAAAACTAATTTGCAGATAGTGTAAGTCATTCAAGCATAACTGGAAAGTTTAGATAGTAAGAAAAAACTACAAAAGACAATAATGATAGATTATATTTAGGAACTGAACTTAATATCTGGAATCTCTTCTTAGGTAATTGAAAATGAATTAAAAAAAAAAAAAAAAAAAAAAAAAAAAGCTAAGAATTCTTTGCCTAACAAAGCTTTTACTATTCAATGATAACTATTGACTACTTCATTCTAAATATCAAGATTTTGTGATAATCAACTGACTCTCTCACAAAATGATAATGTTGACCTATTTTTTGATTGGCTGATAATTTACTATAAACACTTAAAATATAAAAAAAATGACATGCTATTTAAAAAAAAAAAATTACTGACAGCTATTTAAAAACATATCTTTTCAGTTTTTTCTCGTCTCCTTGGATCATTTCAAATATTTGCTGCTCTTCTCACAAGGAGGCCCACAAGTTTTATATTCCTTTCCAAATGTTATTAAAATAATTTATGTAATTATATGAAACTAATAAAAAACAAAAAATTAACTTGATATGGTGACTTTTACATTCAAAGCCTTGTGAATGACTCACCTTATTGTACTAACAATGGTCCATAACAAATTTATATGAAGAGGCCACATCACAACAGCATTCCTCTAAAGCTAATGCGTAAGTTTTCTTGCAAAACATAATCAAGAGTTTGAATTATTATAGTATATGAACAAATACATGTATTATATAAAAGTTTTGATTTATCTGTTTAATAAATCATACCAATACTTTGACCATTTCCATAAATATATATCTATATTACTGATGTATATTAGCATAATGTATAATATCATTTTTATATATAAAATAACATTGTTAAAGTTTAACAAAAGATGTAATCCAATAAATTACTAGTTTTTAACACATTTAAAATTCAGCAAATCATTGTCAACAAATGCTCATTTTTAAAAAATAGAGCAACAACAATTAGTGTTTTTATGAAGTGTACCAGTTAATGAATTCAATAGATTTATCTGGCTCTGACAAGTAATGGATCTGCAATACTTAGATAAGTTTTTAGAACTTTTCTTTATTTATTAACTACAGTAATATGCAAGTAGTTTTATCAGTCATTAAAGAGCTTTGTGTATGTAAACATTTAAGGACGTCTTGAAAAGTTCAGCCAATTAATAGGATTTATGTCAAGATAAAATTTGTCAGGTGAAATTTGAGCAAAAAATATGAAAATTGTTTATTCAAGTATTTTTCTGTTATAAACAGTTGGACCAAGAATAACGATTGACATTGCATTTAAACTTTTGACAAAGTTGGATGGAAAGCAAGAAACTAGAAGGGAGTTCCACAGGTAAGAAGTGCAAGAAAAGAAACCGTTAGCAAAGAACTTATAATTACATCTAGCCAATTCAACTGTAAAATGATGAGTGCTGTTGTTGTCAATCAAGTACTGCACTTAAATTCATAGTCTAGGTACTACAGAAGAAATTAATATTTATTTTGAAAATACAAAAATGTGGCACAAGACCAAAAGGCAGGATGGGGGGGGGAGGCTGGTCTTCAATCTGTCTCATCTTAAACTTAGCTATCGACAATTACTGACCCAAACATACCATAGTATTCTTTACACAAAAACAAAACATTCTTACTTACCATTTTTACTACAGCTTCAGCAATTAGTTGGAGATTTGTCTCCAGCTGTGCTGGTTGAACTCTCTGCCTTCGGGCAGAGAGGGACCGAGACAAGGCTATGCCGAAGGGCAGTCTCATGTGGTCTACAGGGAATTTTTACCCAAGCTTATGAGCTTGCTTTTGCCACACATTAAAAAACAGCCTTGTGCCACATCCTGCCTCATGGGGAGGTAAGTTAAATAACCTTACTACAGCCACCATAATGCCTCAAAGTCTCTATGAAGTCCTAACAAGTTCCTATATGTACAATTTGTCCATATAAGAAAGTCCATTGGAACAATTATCACGAACTTATTTATAGAAAAGGGCAGGGAAGCTACATTACAGCAGTGGAAAAGTGACTGAAGCCAAGGTAAGATTGCAGATTCTTCTTTGGATTTCATCAAGAATTTCTAAATATATTGCAGAAGCACCAGACCCTATACAGCCTGTAATATTTAAAGCATGGATCAATGGTAGACTCTTAAATATGTAGGATAAGTCCTGGAGAGAAAAATTGTCTAGCACAACACAGTGAACCAACTTTCTTCACAGCAGACCTAGCAGTTGATTCAGTATAATCTTATCACTTTATGTTGATGAATGTTAGCCCAAGACATTGCAATGAGTCACTCTCCAGGAGGTTAGCATCAGTCACATTAACCCTTCAGTGGCTTATGGTTATATCACATTGAAACACTGGTTCTTGTACAATCACCAAAGTTAAGCATTATCAAGCCTGGTCATTACCTAGATGGATTCTGAGAATACCAGGTGCTTAAAGCTTAGATGTGCAAAATATTAAGAACATTGCTTAAAGATATGAAATCACCCAAATTATCACCTTTTAAGAAAACAACACAAAAAAATGTGTAATTTTTAAAACTATGTAAAAACTGATGGATAAGTTTTCACAACAGTAATTTTTAGAGATGAATGTAGAGGATAGACTTAATGGCTGGACTAGAGGTTAGCTCCTTCATGGAGTAAGTCAACAGATGGGAATATGGAATGGTTATCTAGGTTTGGATGGCAGCCAGTCTAGGACAAAAACAACTCTGAATTCCAAGAAAGCAACAGAAAACCAATCTACTGTCTTTTCCAAGATATTGTGACAACTTACAATTTCATAAAGAAAAGGAATCTGAAGACTCGTGTTCATCTGTGCCTTGGAGAGTTTTAAAATAAAAACTTGTTTCCTAAGTGATGTAATGGAATAACCTGTCACCCCCATGAGTGACTACACTATAGGTAGTATCTACCTATAAGTATCTGTAACTCATTGGACTACAGAGACTAGCTGCGATCTGTTGAGTATGACTCAGATTTACGCAAAAACTACCGACCTTCTAATAGTAGCACTCACTACTGGATTGACTTGCGACAACCTTGTGCATAACTGTTACCTTTATTCTTATTGTATTGGTTTTGTACAATGAACCTTTACTTATTTTATCCACCTTGTTTTTCAAGTATATATTCCTATTAGCATGGAACATAACACTAAGCATGGATTTGTTTTGGCACAAAGCCACAAATATAGGATACCAAGTGAAGATCACTCACTACTCGGTAGAAATGGCCAACTAGGCTAACTCACTAATCATTACTATCTTTATTTACTTGTCCTTTTTGGTACTTTATCAGCTATATTTATATCTTTAGTTTTATTGGGGTTTATATGCAAAGAACGCCAGACAAATTTAATGTTTTTATTTAAGAAATTATACAGATAATAGCACTGTCCTATCAGTAATAATTGTTACATCCCAACTACTGACATTTCTCTTGCAAAATTATTGGTAATGCTTTGACATTATGCATATAATATCCCTCTTCAGTCAATAGGCATTCAGTAAATTCTTGACCATAGAAAATTCATTTCTATATTTGCAATGAATTTATATATTATATTAATATGCATTTATAGAATACATATAGCAACACAAGTTTGTTAGTAATTCTTGCACTAATCCACTGACAATTCAGTATGATTTTTTTTTTTTAAATTATTTCACACCTAGCAAGGCAATAATGCCACTAAGATGCAAGGATTTACTGGAAGTAAAAGGAAATGAGAAAGCTTTAATGAGAAGAAAGGATAATAAAATAATAGGATTTAGGAAGACAAATTGATAATTGATACTGCATTTAAATTTTTAAAGGTTGTATGTGGCAGAGAAGCAAGAAACAGGAAAAGAGTGTCACAGTGTAAGAAAGGAAACTATTAAAATAGAACATATGATTACATTCAGCAGATGTGACACAAGGCCAAAAGTATGGAGCACACCCTGAAAATATGTGTAATAATGATAGTAACAATTATGGATGTTTTTGACAGCATGTGAAAATGAGTTACACAAGCAAGTGCTGAAAAGTTCTTACAGTGACCAAGAAACCCTTACTGAAAAAAAATAGTCTGATCTTTGATTATTTGGTTAAATTTTAGTGAGTCAAGCTGATAACATTTTAGCATCCCCATCGTAATATCTTCATGATGGCATTAATTCCTGATCATTTGATAATTCCTTTTTCCTGATTTTTCAATGCACAACATAAATTGTATGTTGAAATTTGTTAAAAAGCAAAATAATTGCAACATTTATGATTTTAATCCTCGACTTTGCTTCTATAACCAGAAATGACTCAAGGGAAAAGATGTTGAGGAAAGGGTTAGTTTGAAAGTCATTGAGCAAAATTAAAGGTGAAATCTTGCAAGTGTATGCACACACTCTCGTATATATAATCTGAAAAGGCCAGAAAAATTACTGTGCCAAAAAAAAAAAAAAAAAAAAAACACTGTAAAATAAGTTATAGTTGTACTGGGAATTTGAATAATATAATAAAGAGGCAAAATGTAATGAATGTGGATATAAATGGACAAAAAAGCAGTGAAAGTAATATACCATATAACATTGGGAACAAAAGTAATTGCCCTTTAAATGGGATGTGCTAAACAAAGGGTATGGTTTACTAGGCTGAGGTTATTGATGACCAAAGGAGAGTTTACGTCGGATATACCGAGGGTTTTTTTTTTAAGAAATGCTGGTAAACCATGTTTCTTATAGGGTACAGAAGTGCAGATATAATACAAAGCTGGTAGATCATGTCTGGAAATCAAAAGAATGTGGTAAGAGTCAGTTTAAAATGGAGCATTTTGAGGAGAGTAAGATCTGATAGGTGTGGCAGCAGCTGTAAGTTGTGTTGGGAGAAGTTGGCAAAAGCTATGTATCAGGAGAATGCGGTGTTGTTGAACGAGAGAATGGAAATCATGTCAAAATATAGACACATGGACAAGGATGTTCTCTACCTGTATGACCCCAGGATGAAGACAAATAAATTTTTTTTTTTTCTGTCACACTTCCTCCCCTTCCTGACTTCTAGTGCCATAGCAGGATAAAATTGGTGTGCATTGAGGAACACTTGTTACCTAGCCATCTGACAAGACCTCAGGCAAAACCAAGGTAGTGTGGTAGGATAGTGTTTTACATTATTTATATGTGTAGAAAAAGATTTTGTGTGACATGTTTTGTCCTTTAGGATTTCATCAGACTAAATTTGTTACATTAGTGCAACTACACATGCACATAAATGAGGGATGCTGGGAATTTTAATTTTTTTTTTAATCTAGCCGGTTTCATTTAGATTCTTTCCATTACTTTTGTTATAGCATTATCTTGTGGTGTGTGTGTGTATATATATATATATATATATATATATATATATATAGAGAGAGAGAGAGAAGGTAACAAATCCATTGGTATATAATCCAAGTGGATCCTAGTAATATAAAATATTAAAACTGAGCCATAAAAAAAGCTCAATGTATTTATTATTACAAAGCAATCTAATTAATAAAATCCCAAATCATCTTGTATAGGGAATATATATATCGGTTGTCTGGCTTATCAACCCCAGTGTGAAATTAAGCCACACCAGGGGTGATAAGACAGATATGATTGATATCTTCACCTGCCAATAATAGGCTATGCCCCATGTGAGGTGATTTGGGATTTTATATATATATATATATATATATATATAGTAGCGGCCATAATATAAGGAACAGAAACAACAAAGACATAAATATGTATATTACTTAAAAAGTAATGCATGATTAGCAATGAAATTTTTACGGAATAAAGATTAGGGTGTAATGCATAAATATTATACAAAGTTACAAAAATTTACATAATAGTTTTTTTTTTTTTTTTTTTTAATAAAGATTAAATGGAACAAAGGAAATAAGCTACTGGACAAAAGTTAAGGAACGATCTTGTTAATACTTGATTGTGAACAAAATATCAACAAAATTTAATATTTGGTAAACATCCCCTTATTTTTAATGACTTCTCTGCATCATCAACCACATGATATAATTAATTTTTTGTAAAAATCAGCAGTAATTCCCTCCCATTTGTCTTTCAATAACTCCCGTAGGTGATCCTGTTTTTTCGGGTTTCTTTTCTGAGCCCTTTCTCCAATTATATATATATATATATATATAAAAGCAGTGTTAAAATTAAACTGATTTGTTTCTTTATTTTTCTCCCTTCAGCTCAAATGAGCCAAGGCACTGTGTGTGAAATATCAAAATTATTAGAACGAATAAAGCTTTGATGTTATTAATAAATCCTACATATGACATCATGGTTATGTAAATGCCTATTATTTATTAAGAATTATATAATCATTTGAGAAGCTTCTTGTTAACTGAACTTTTTATTGTTTCTTTTTCTTTTCTTTTTTTTCTTTTTTTTTTTTTTTTTTTTTTTTTTTTTTTTAGGTGAGGCAATATATCAAATATCTGAAGTTTATAAGGAGATTCAAGCTCAAATTGAAGAACAGGTAAATAATTAGCTTCCTTCTTCTTTCTTTTTTTGAATTTTTTGTTTTTATTATTCCTCAAATATGGAACCAAGTTTTACTTGTGTGTTGGTTTGCTTTATTTTTTCTTTGGTTTGTTTTCTTTTTTTGGTGGGATCATTGTTTGTCTTTTTCTTGTATGTACATTCCAAAATTAATTTCTCATTTTATATATATATATATATATATTCATGAATCATTCATACAAAAAAACAAATATAGAGGTTAATGATTTAAATGGCGAGAATACATCTTCGCAAACAATATCAATAAGATACACCAACCCCGAACATGTATATGAATGATATGATCCCTGATTATAAATTCCAGTTGCATAAGGACTTTTAAATTTTTTACAAGCTTTCGTCTGTTCCTCCAGACATCCTCAGGTATGGAAATAGATTTGTTCTTGTTTTTACTTCTCGGTTATAAGAGGACAACAAAAATAGAGATGTAATCCGAAAAAATGCTGAGAAATGTGTTATTGTTTTGGAACGTGTGGTCACAACGCTGAGTTTGAATTTTAAATTTTAAGGTTGTGCGTTTTTGTACAAATATAGTAATAAGAGAATTCTTTTTTACTGGTATATTATATATATAATCACAAAGTTCCAAACAACCTACTAGGTGACCAAAAGAAAACAAGAAAAAAGTCTACTAACAACAAATCAAGAAAATCTATACAAGAAGAAGAAAATAAACAAAGGAAAAAGAAAAAAAAATACCTAAACAGTAACCAACAGTGCTCAATGCCTAGATTATTATTAGGACAGAGCAAAAATGCTCCACATCATTGTACCTCAAAAGAGAAAACTCGTCAGGTAACCAGAATTGGGTATATTTAGGCAGAATTTCCTTTTTTTATGCTTTGTTAAAGACTACCAAAAGTTCTTTAAGAATTTTAAAATTTATTTTTATTATATTTTGGTATCAGGTACATATTCAAATATAAATTGTCCAGTCTCTAAGTACTTTTGCCTATCATTAGCCAAAAGTGCTTTCATTGGGAAAGTTATATTTAAATATGTACCTGAAACCAAAATATTGATACAAAATGTAGAAAATAAATTAAAAAATCTTAACATAAACTATTATTGGACTTCAACCAAACTTTTTATTTATAAATATATTGTGGATTTGGGCAGCAACCCCTCTTTTATACAAGTTTCATTAAAAACAACTGACCAGGTACTGTGGTTAAGTTTTTTTTTTTTTTTATTTAATTTCTCTTATAATTTTTTCTTTTTTGACAATTTCTACATAACTTATGTACAGAAAATAAGAACACAAGAAAAATTAAATAAAATCTTAACTACAGTATCTTGTCAGTTGTTTTTAATGAAACTTATATATAGGAGGAACAGTGGAGCAATGGATAGCAGCTCGGATTGAGGAATCATAGAGCTGAGTTCAAATTCCAGTCGAATCCATTACATTCACTTACATGCTAATTCCCTTGGGAAAGGTATTAATCCTTTTCTTCCCCCAGCTACGGGTAAATAGCAGGACAGACTGGGTTCTAACCTTGGATGGCATCTTGTCTAGGAGAAGGACAACTCTGAATTCAAAACCTACAGAGGGTCGTTTAGGGACCTTGTGGCACATAGTACACCAGGTCTCTGTATTCGGCCCTTCAAAAAGTGTGGTTGGGTCTGCACAAAGCCTTCACCACTATAATAAAATCATATGTACTGGTGTCTGACTGTCAGTTCCTATGAACTGAGTTGCTTGACTCTCATGTGTTGAATACAACAGGAGAATCCACTATATAAATGAGGGCTCAATACAAAGAGCAATATTTTTTATTTTAGGATATTACACTGAAAACATATCAAAATTGCTGCACAATCATCTTTCAATGCATATCAATGCATCCCATCAAGCAACTGTAAATTACTGGCAAGTCAATAATTTATAGTAGCCTGATGAGATGTATTGATACGTATCGAAACATGACTGCAATTGTGTAGTGATTTTGACATGTTTTCAGCTAATATCCTAAAATATGTTTGTCAGTTGATTTTTTCGAAAACAATTTCATTTTTCTGTTTATTCACAAAAATCAGAGGAGAAAAAAATATATATATTATAAAACATAATGTAACTTTATATCGGCTGCATAACCTGAGCTCCCCTTCTTAGTATAATGAAACATTCAGATGTTATAGTAACAAGAGGCATTACTCAATGTCAATAAGCGTCCTGGGTATGACGGTAAACTACATCCGTGTCCTGGGTATGGCGATAAACTGCATCCAACAGCAAGGTCTCAGATAATGTTTTCAGAAAAATAATGTTGCCAGCTCTAAGTTTTTGAAACAATAATGTTGCCAGCTCTAAGTTTTTGAAACAATAATGTTGCCAGCTCTAAGTTTTTGAAACAATAATGTTGCCAGCTCTAAGTTTTTGAAACAATAATGTTGCCAGCTCTAAGTTTTTGAAACAATAATGTTGCCAGCTCTAAGTTTTTGAAACAATAATGTTGCCAGCTCTAAGTTTTTGAAACAATAATGTTGCCAGCTCTAAGTTTTTGAAACAATAATGTTGCCAGCTCTAAGTTTTTGAAACAATAATGTTGCCAGCTCTAAGTTTTTGAAACAATAATGTTGCCAGCTCTAAGTTTTTGAAACAATAATGTTGCCAGCTCTAAGTTTTTGAAACAATAATGTTGCCAGCTCTAAGTTTTTGAAACAATAATGTTGCCAGCTCTAAGTTTTTGAAACAATAATGTTGCCAGCTCTAAGTTTTTGAAACAATAATGTTGCCAGCTCTAAGTTTTTGAAACAATAATGTTGCCAGCTCTAAGTTTTTGAAACAATAATGTTGCCAGCTCTAAGTTTTTGAAACAATAATGTTGCCAGCTCTAAGTTTTTGAAACAATAATGTTGCCAGCTCTAAGTTTTTGAAACAATAATGTTGCCAGCTCTAAGTTTTTGAAACAATAATGTTGCCAGCTCTAAGTTTTTGAAACAATAATGTTGCCAGCTCTAAGTTTTTGAAACAATAATGTTGCCAGCTCTAAGTTTTTGAAACAATAATGTTGCCAGCTCTAAGTTTTTGAAACAATAATGTTGCCAGCTCTAAGTTTTTGAAACAATAATGTTGCCAGCTCTAAGTTTTTGAAACAATAATGTTGCCAGCTCTAAGTTTTTGAAACAATAATGTTGCCAGCTCTAAGTTTTTGAAACAATAATGTTGCCAGCTCTAAGTTTTTGAAACAATAATGTTGCCAGCTCTAAGTTTTTGAAACAATAATGTTGCCAGCTCTAAGTTTTTGAAACAATAATGTTGCCAGCTCTAAGTTTTTGAAACAATAATGTTGCCAGCTCTAAGTTTTTGAAACAATAATGTTGCCAGCTCTAAGTTTTTGAAACAATAATGTTGCCAGCTCTAAGTTTTTGAAACAATAATGTTGCCAGCTCTAAGTTTTTGAAACAATAATGTTGCCAGCTCTAAGTTTTTTTTGTAAAAGAGTAGTGTTGCCGGCTATACGTTTTTTTTTTTTTTTGTAAAAGAGTAGTATTGCCCGCTATACGTTTTTTTTGTAAAGGAATAATGTTGCCAGCTATTTTTTTTTTTTTTTAAACAATAATGTTGCCAGCTATACATTTTTTATTCCATACAAAATAGGCATTTAAAATTCATATAAGCTGGATTTGGCATTAAATAACCCACAGTGGTTGATATGCCATAAAACCCAAACAAACAAACAATCAATGTCAATAAGTAATTATACCAGGATATCTCATTAGTAAATAATGGTGATCAATCTGCTAATACAGTGCTTTTTATTTCTTTGGTTTTGTGTTAACTCTTTGGGTATTTTTATTTTAATAATTTAAAAAGCAAAATTCTTTCTTATAAATTACAATCCAGTTAATTGTAGAGATAAAAATCAGATTATTTCTGCAGAAAAGATCATCAGCATAACTAGAAAATTAATTAATATAACAAGAATACAAGAGGCCACTGAAAAGTTCTCACACCAACCAAATAGTCCTTCCAAAATACAAATTTGATGTTTTGGTCATTTTGCCAGATTTTAGGAAGTATGTCAGACAAAGTACTTTTTAGCACTCCCTCGTATATCACATGACTTTATTTTTAAAGGGCAGATAATTTTCTCTGCATGAAATTTCAATGTTTTTTCAATTGTTTCCTTTCTGTGAATGGAATGACTACAAAGAGAAAGTAAGTAAGAAAGTTGATGATAAATGAGGATTTGACTCTGACTTTTAGACCAGCATTAGATTTTGACCTTTTACATAAAAGAATTAATGGTAGGAGGGTAGAATTTTTACAAAAGTAAGAGTCTGAAGATGAAGACAAACTGCAAAAATTGAATTTTTGTTTCTTTATCCCACAAATTTATTCTTTACCAGAATAATCTTTTATCGGTACTCTCTACTCCTTTCTACACTTATCCATCGATAAATGCAGAATGTAAATTATTCTGGTTATCCTAACTTGGTGTTCACTGGAATAGTTATTTTGTTTTTCCCTAGAGCAAAAGAAATGTTAAAAAGGAAAACAATTCTTATTTTGATCACTGTAAAATTCTTCTTTTTAAAGAAGGAAAACTGTTTTTTTATTTTTAATGGAATAACTAATTTGTTTTTATTTTCAATATCTGTCTATATTTCTGAGATGAGGTATTGTAACTATTTACACAATTTACATCATTCATTTTTTTTCTCATCTTTATTGCCATATTCACAATGTTATAGTCATGGATAAGAAAGTTGGTTGAGTAATTCAAAAATGTACTGCCAAGATATACAAAAGTACCCACGGTGTCCAATCTAGTGTCATTACACACCAGGTGGAGGAATGAATATCTTCTTTTTTTTTTTTTTTTTTCTTTTTCTTTTTTTTCAGGCTTATTGTAAGCCCAATACTATTGAGAATCTGTCCACCAACACCTGCATGTCCCTCTCAGTATGTGCAACAAATTCAGTATCATCAGCATGTAATAATTCACGTAGCAGTATCTGGAAATTCTGCACCTGGCATTAAATCTTAAATTAAATACACCTCCCCATTAGTTCTAAAGCGAATGCCAATTCTGATTCTGAATTTACAAAACACATATAAACGCATGACATCAAAATAAATGGAAAACATGATGGGTGTGGGAATGTCACCCTGCTTTATACCATTGCCCATGGCTATCTCGTCCAATAATTACCCATTGAAAGTGGGTGGGCATCCCAATTTAACAAGAACCCTCCACAGACCCTCTCTATTGATAGTGTCAAAAGTCTTGGTTAGGTCTACAAAATCTTGATACAGAGGAACGTTTTGATCTATGCATTTTTCCTGCAGTTGCCTTGCTGAAAAGATAATGTGTGTTCCCCTTCTGGGGTGAAAACCACAGTGTGGCTCTGGTATTAGCAGTAGACGCAGATGCAACATCAGCTTGTTGAGAAGAAGTCTAGCTAACACCATTGCCAATAGTTTCAAGTAGTGTGATTCCACAATGACTTGGTTCCCTTACCCTTGAATAGGGTAACCAGGTTGCCATCAAGCCAATCTTGGGGAACCGATGTTCCTTTCCAACAGCTTCAAATCAGACTGAAAACAATCGATTTCATGCTCCCCTCCTCAGTAACAATTCCACTGGTATGCCATCCAAACCAGGCACTTTACCTGTGTTGATCTAATAGCAAGGTCTGTTTGTACTCTTGATGCTATAACATCCTACTCCACATCGAGGTCATGTGATATACTCTTAATAGCAGCCTAATCCACAGTTGATGGGTTGAAGAACAGATCAGTAAAATGTTCCTGTTAGCTCCTTATGATTCGTAGAGAATTCTTAATTAATGTAGAACCATCTTTAGATTTGACTGGAACAACAGAGGCTGAAGATAAAAGCAGAAAAGTTGCCTTCAGTTGTACTAACAGCCACATCTTGAACTTCAGCTGAGATGTTAGACTACCATTGTGTTTTCATGTTTCTCAGCGTTCATTGCAAGTTTGCTGTGTGTGCCTGTAAGACTTGGATCTAGAAGTGACTAGTGCAGAGAATGCTTTTTTTTTTCCATTAACTGATGAATTGTGGCATCATTCTCATCAAACCAATTTCTGTTTTTGCTCATTTAGCTGAGAATATCTACATCAGTTGAGTAAGGTTGGTCCTTGCTCTCTCAGAAGACATCAAAGATAATATTGCTTAAGGCATCTGAAAATTGCTGACACATACCTATCTGCCTAATGCACTTCTGAATTTTGGCCCTAACCAAACTTTTCTCCTGACTTGCAGTTTGAACTTTCCACAGACCATTTTGTGGTCAGTATCACACTTAGCGCTATGCAACACAAGGACATAGCAGACATTCTTCAGATCACCCCTCCTGGTGACAATAAAATTTATTATGTGACCATATTTTGATGGTCACATGATAAATTCATGTTACCTTGTGCTTCTCTTTTTTGGTGGAAGAAGATTTGCAGATAGCTAAGTTGAACTCAGGGCAAAGATGCAATAAATTCAAGCCATTGCTGTTTACTTTTCCAATACTGTGATGATTAATCACATCACATACCTCATGCTGTCCTCCCACACATGCATTAAAGTCTCCAAGTATAATCAATTTTTCCTCCTTGGGAATATCAGTATTGGTTTCCTGAAGGATGCTGTAGAACTGCATGATTGCCTCATCACTTACTTGGAGAGTTGGGGCATAGACAGAAATCACAGTCATATAACATCCACACGAAAGAGAAACTCAGATTTCATGATATGATCACTGACACTGGAGAGACAAAGAAAAGCAAATGGCAAAGCCAACTGCCCCTTGTTTCTCACCCATTGGTTTCCAACCCAAAAGATAGTGTATCCCAATTTCACTTCTACCTCATCAGATAGGCAAGTTTCAAAAGTGCTGCTATGTCTGTTAAGACACTGAAGCTCTTTTGCAACTAAAGCAGTTATTTGCATTGACCAGCTAGAAACTTTGAGATCAAGCAATGTTTTGATGTTCCAGCAGCAAAGGTTGAGTGATTCACATTCCTTTGCTTATCTTTTGGAGTTTCTTGTAACTTTGTTCCTGCAATGATGAACAGATGTCAGCTGCAGTAAACTAACTTGAAAAGATGACAGGCAATGTTGGATGCACCTTTTTTTTAGCATTTCCCCAGGAATCTAGGTGAGCAGTGCTCTCCCTAAATAGGGCTGCTCAGACACAGGAGTTTCTACCAAAATCAGTCTCTGTCATCCTGTAGGCAAGATAGTGATGTTAAAATAGAACTTCCACCACCTTTGTGCAGATCTTTGACTATAGGTTTCCAATTAGTTAGGTCTGTCCACATTGCCATTACTCAGTTGCCAAAGGACATTGAGAAAAGAAAATGAGACAAGTTGACAGAACATCTGTACATCATTGGATTATAGTGATGTCTGCTTGTACACATATACCACTCTCTAAATCTTGACGGCCAACATCCAGTCACAAGGAGGAGCAAGATAATTGGTAGCCCCTTGATAGCAGGTTTTACAGAGTTTTCTTCTCAATAGATTCTTAGTTGCTTTTCTTTTCTGATGTGAAATTCAGCAAACTTAACCACTGCCTGGGGAAATAGTTTTTTGTTTGAAACGGATGCACCACGAGAAGGTGACCAGAACCATTAAGATTAATCAACCATTAGTAACCCATTTTATAATTTTATATATATATATATATATATATATATATATATATATATATATATATATATAATATTAGCTGTTTAGGCAGCTTAGGGGAGGATGGAAAAATTCTTTTAGTTTCAAGTCTACATTTTAGCTTTCATGAGATTGACAATGAAACTCTATTTAAATAGATAAAAGTATATTTTTTACTGTTGGAAATATACAAACATGTTTGTGTAATTTATTTAGCTGAGGAAAATGGCTTGCAGCCATATCATGTTGAAACTTTGGTCACCAAAGTTAAGCAATGTCAAGACTGGTCAGTATCTAAATTGGTGACTGTTTGGGAATACCAGGTGCTGTAATCTTGGATGTAAGGGTGGTTTAATAGATAATGGCTCAGAATTGTTAATTGGGAAGCTGGGTTCCAATTCCCATTGGGTTCATTACATTCACTTATGTGCAAATACCCTTGAGAAAGGTATGAATCCATATATTCCCCCAAGCTATGGATTAATTAGTAAGATTTGTATCATTAATTCATTCTCAAAAAATATTCTTACAATGTAAAAAAAAATATTTTCTGGCTTTAAATAACCTCCAAAGGGTTGGTAAACCATAAAAAAAAAAATGAATCAATCATTAGCTGAGGAAAACTATTCTTATACCTATTTGCCAAATTACAATATTGGAATATTGATATTAAAATAAGAGTAAGTGACTAAAATTCCATTCTTGAAAAACAAGATTGTTTCAAACTTTTCTATTCTTGACTTGCTAGAAAGTTGAATGGAAGTAGTTCTTCTCACACAAGGATTTATCTATTCATTTATAAAATAATAAAACTGGTTGACATAAAAAATATGAAAATTCTACATGGGTTATAAAAGAAACAAAGAACTTCACATCATAAAATATGTGCTGAAAACCAATGAAAAATTCTTTTTCTTTTCTTTTTTTTTTCTTAAATTTCATTTATGCTCATATTTATTGCAGTCTATTTCTAAATGGAGTTCATTCAACACACTGGTGTTTACAAGGAATTATATTTATATAGTTGTATTGAGTTCAGATTTATTTAGAAGTTTATGCTAAACTAGCAGCATGGCCCGGCGTTGCCCGTGCTTGATTCAAAAATCGTATGACTCGTACAGCAATTGCTATCACTTGACTTAAGATATTTTTGCCCTTCCTTGCCTTTAAACGAGTGCCCTTTGCTGTGCTGATGTTGCTACATGCCTTACTTCTTGCCTATCTCACACTGTGAATTTTTTCTAAGCTCTATACTAAACATTAAATCTGTTATGAAAAAAGAACTAAACAAAATGAACACAAAACGATCAGCTTTAAAAAAGGACTCTTAACATGAAATGAAAAAAGAATGTTAACAACAAATACTTTTTCACACCCAACCCAGTTCTGCGGAATCGGAATCAACGTCGAGTTTAAGCAAGCAAATGAGCCAATTGGAGTAAAGTGCCATGCAGATTTAAATTTTTCCCACTTGTGACGAATGCAGCTATCGATTTTTTTTTTGCATGCTAGCATGCTAGTTAACATTCGTGTTAGTCAGCTGTTGGCTCTCATGCTGGCCAATAGAATCTTCCTGCGTATTCGTGGCAGCTAGCTATATGCTCTCACTCTGGCCAGCAGAAAATGGCCACAAACTACATGAAAAGTGCCGTAGAAGCATGAAAAAATCAGTTATTTACACTATCAATGGGAGTTGGGAAATGCAAAGTCAGTCTTGGCCTTCCAACTAACTTGGAGCATGTGCATGTAAATTTTGGTGCAAATCTGTCAAATTGCAGCCGTGCATTCGTTACACACATCCTGCCTTTTATATATAGAGATGAAGTGCTGTTATAAAAAAAAAAATATCTTATATTCCCACCTAGTTTATTCTTAAAGTAAGCAACATAGATCAATGTCTTTGTGATCTCTACATAATTCTATTTAACAGGCTTCATGGTAATAGATCTTGATTATATTAGCAAAAATACTTTTTGGAAAATCGATTAAGTTACTACTAAAAGTAATATTGATTTTTTATATACGTGTTC
Organism: Acanthosepion lycidas; assembly: GCA_963932145.1. NCBI lineage: Eukaryota > Metazoa > Mollusca > Cephalopoda > Sepiida > Sepiidae > Acanthosepion > Acanthosepion lycidas. The sequence continues at coordinate 24,407,439 of OZ010611.1, read as the reverse complement.
CACAATAGTCATAATATGAATTTAAATGTCAGTATAAAGTTTGTTTTATTTTCAACATTCTTTCACTTAAAATTCAAGTCAAGAAACCAAATCTTATTTCAAATTAAAAGTGATGATAATTATCTTTTGAATATATCTTAATTTTTTTTTATTTGGTAACCATTTTCTTGCTTTCTTTGTCTTTAAAGAGTTTAACCGTCATCCCATTCTTGCCTGGCATAGGGATCCTTCCCTGCACTGGTAGTATCACAGCTATGACTAGCTTGGACAAGCCAAGACCAGCTATGACTACCTTAGACAAGCTATGACCAGTTAAGACCAGCAGCATGAGTGAAGACACTTGGGACCCCCTCGTTAAAAATTAACCTTGTGTCACAACCTGATTTGGTTGGGGGGGGGATTGGGGGGTCAAGTAAATATCTTTTTGAAAATAGTAGTATTAATGTGCAACCTTGCTTTCAAGTCTGAATTTTCTCTGTTGATTAGTTTTTAATTGGTTTCTTTTGAAAGCCAAAAAATCTCTGCAAATTTTTGAAAAAAGGTATTCTTCACAAATTATGATATTTAATTTTTATCTGTAATTTTCAATCTCATTCTGCAATTTTTATGACACTGCAAAATTTTAAGACATCAGGGATGAAAGCAAAGTCCCCCAAAAAATTTTTTTATTGAATTAATATTCAGTTATTAAACAAGAGTTAATTTCATTAACAGTTGAACATTTTTGGATTACATCTTTAATTAGAGATATAAGAATACTACTATATTGATTTACAAATGAGTTTTTTTTATATAGTCAGTAAACTTAAAAAAATGTCCTTTTTTCTTAAAAGTACTTTTGAATGTTCCTACCTTCATTTTCAAGGATTTATTTCTTTTTGTCTGTTTATGAAACTGTTTTTGCCTAATTTTGGATTTTTGAGGCAGTTGATTATTTCAAAGAATTAGATTAAATAGCTTTGAATTTTTTGTAATAAATGATAAATATAAGTTGTTAGGATCAATAGCTGTTATATACCAGCGCATTGTAATTTTAATAGCTTTTTTGTCTTGTTAGGATGCATCTGTTTACAATTAAACAATTTAATGGAGTCTTTTTTTATTTTTGTTTATATCAAGTTCGTTGCTTATTTTTTTTAAATTTCTTTAAAACTAATTTTATGTCTTCATCAACAACATGGTTTTGGAAATTATTGCATTTGTTTTAAATGTTGTTTAATTCCCTATAAAATAATTGCACCTGAAGAGAAAATCCTTTTTTCATGATAAATCCTGTTTTTTATAACACCTATTTTATATCTGTCAATATTTGCTTTCATAATTAAGGAAATGTGATTTTTTTTTTTTTTTTTTTTTTTTTTTTTTTTTATATATATTGAAGTGATAAAATCATTATTAGCATCTATTTTAACATCCATGAAACGGAGTCTATTCTTAATGTTGAATTCATAAGTAAATTGTAGAACTGAGTCATTCTCAAATGTTTAAGAATTTTTAATTTATTTATTACTGCCTAAATACACCTTTTATTGATTGAGATATATAACAATTTTTTTTCTTTTTAGATGAAAAGTCTTTTAAATGATTTGTCCTTTCCACTCGAAAGTAAGCTGGAAACAGATTTCAAAAATACTGTGGTAAGTTGAAAGTTCTTATTCTTAAATTATTCAGGAAAACTTTGATTATTTAATAAAATATTTTCTCTAGGCTTCTATATATATATATATATATATATATATATATATATATATAAATATATAGCGTGCCCTCATCATTTTTTTACATATTAGTGCCTATCAATTACTTTTATGGAATAACAGCCAGACTACCCAAACAATTTGATTATTGGGATGAAGGCTTGTATAGAACTTGTCACATATTTTGCAAGACCTGATAAGAGAAATGGTGTACAGTGTATGACTTTCTCCAAACAGCTACCCTCAGGTTTGAATTCAGAGTTGTCCTTCTTGATTTGTTGCCACAAAGTCTAAGAGAGGCCAATCTGCCTTGCTATTTAACCCATAGCTGGATGGAAAGGGTATTTGTATTAAAATGACTATAACAAACTCAGGTGGAATTCACTCAGCTTACCTATTTTTATTTTCAAATTGTTCACACATCTACTAGAGCAGCTAGCCAATCCCTGCTGAGAACCCATCTGTGGTTTATACTACAACTATGTTGAGTGGATCTTAGTTACAGTTTCAGAGAGAGAGAGCATGCATGTTCTGGTCTGAACAAGTTCAGTATACTTAAACACTCAGTCATGATGACTTGTGACTTTGTGCTAGCACAACTGTCAACAACAAACAAATAGTTCCATCTATTCAATTTCAATCACAAGGATTGGGTCAACCCATGCATGGTATGGTTTCCAAGCACTTTCCAAAGCTGCTATATACTGGGATCACCTCCCTAGGCTTCTTCCTAACAAATTGACCCCTGGAGAGATTCAAAGCCAGGTTTCATGGTCAGAAAGTAAATGTTCTAACCACTCAGCCACATGCCCATATATTTAACCCATAAATACCTTAAAAGTATATTTTATCATTATATATGTATGTAATGAAAAACAAACCACTTTAAGGTACCATTACGATAATTTATTTCACCTAAATCCTTTTTTAAAGATTCAGGATCATCAGGTAAAACTTCCAACAACGAATTGAGAGGAAAAATGGGATTAGAAATTGGTGCGTAGTGTAATTTTTGTAATTTAATAGAGGGGGTTGAGAGTGGCAGTTAAACAGACAATATAAAGTATAGGGAGGGGTTAATTTTATATCTCTCTTAAGTATGTTTTATATTGGAGTAGGAGGAGTGACAGAACCTTGACCTATTTAGATGGTTAACAAAACGGAAATGAAATGTAGAAAATGTATACAAGTGAGTCTTATGGTAAAGAGAGAGATAGGGGGGAAGGAGAGATGGTTTTAAGGATTCAGGATCATCAGGATTTAGGTGAAATAAATTATCGTAATGTTGCCTTAAAGTGGTTTGTTTTTCATTACATATTAGCTCTGTCCTCACATTGAGCTCTCAGGATTTCATCCTCTTTGGATTTACCAATTCGGTTTACCAAGTTCCTTATAACTTATATATATATATATATATATATATATATATATATATATATATATATATATATATATATTACAAACATGTTTGCACTCATTTTGGAGGATAGGTGTTATGACAATTTTTTATACAAGGAATTCTATTTAAAATAATGTTTATTGAATACAACTGGATACATTAAATATAACTGGCCATAACTACAATTTTTGGCAAAATATATTGAAGAACGTTTGCTTTATTTATTTCCTTTCCCTTTGGGGTTTTGTCTTGATTGTCCAATATACATTGAATTCTAATAATTGACAATTGATATCAACTAGCATTTAAAAGAAGAATTTAGTACTTGAGAATAAAAAAATGTGATCCTAAGTGTTTCTTGGGTGTATTTGTCTCTCTTTATTAAACCAACTGTATCTGTTCAAATCATAACCTATTTCACAATAAAATTAAGAATTATTTGACTTGAATGGTAAATTTGCTGAACAAGACTGACCAAAACTTTGAGTTCAGTCAATACAAGAGAAGATACAATGACAATTAAAATAGTTTCTTTTTCTCCCTATCTTATATCAAGTATTTACTTGAAATTCTTTGTTTTGTTTTTTTTTTTAGTCTTCTTACAAAAGATACAATCAAGAACATAAAGCAATTGCTGTCCCATTTGAAAAAGCTCAAGTGACACTCAACAAGATTCAAAAGAAAAACAAATCTCGGCTGACACACAGTGAAAAAGAAGTGAAGGTAGGAATGTTTACATTTATCATTGTTTGTTGTTTTTTTTTATTTTATTTTATTTTATTTTTTTAATCACTTTCACCCCATAAAAGGCATTAAAGCTGCTAAGACACAATGGATTACAGGGTGTGGAAGAATTAGGAACGCAAACATTAATAATGAGCAAGAAAAGAAAAGACTAATCAGGAGGACAGTAGATAGCGATTGACATTGCATTTAAACTTTTGCAGATTGAAGTCAGCTGGAAAGCATAAAGCCAGAAGGGAATTCCACAAGTGAGAAGTGCAAGAAAAGAAATTGTTAGCATAAAATATATGGTTACATGTAGCCAGCTCAACTGGAAATTGATGAGATATTGATGCCAGACTATTACTGGGCTTAAATTTAAAAAGTCTAGGTACTATCAAAGGACTCTTCCAAACAATTACCTTGAAAGTATTTATAGAAAAGACAGTAAACTTTACAGCAGTGGGAAAGTGACTGAAGCCAAACCACCAGATCAGGACCAATAATATTGCAGATTCTTCTTTGGATCTTATTGAGGATCTCTAGATATATGGCAGGGGCACCAGACTATATGTGGCAGCAATATTCTAAGCATGGACAAATGGTAGACTTATAGATATGCAAGATAGATTCTGGAGAGAAAAATTCTTAGCAGCTGACCTAGCAATGTATTCAATATAGTCTTTCCACTGCATGTCAGCTGAGAAATGTGCAACAAGTCACTTTCTTGGAGGTTAGCATCAGCCATGCTGATGGAAGTCAGAGAGGGGTCACTCAGATGATGAATGGAGAGAAGTTTAGTTTTGTTGTTTTTCTTTAGGTTGAGAGGTTTTTCATGAATTTTAATTTTTTTTATTAATATAAATGTTTGTGGAAGAATATTATTTTAAATCTCTGGCTTTTATTTCATACTTCAAAGTAGGCTTTCAAACAAAATAGAAAAATTCTCAAAGCCAAACTGATTATGAAAATATTAGCTAAATATAAGGATAAAGAATATGTAGTTTTAAATTACATACTTGTAAGAAAAGACTCTTTGATTTCAGGGGACAGTTCAGAGTGTGGCAAATGGATTCATTTCAGAATATTGCCAGTGTGGATAGGTAGTAGGATAATTACTTTATTAGAAACTTTGGGAATAAAACAAACTGACTCAAGGTTTTAAAATAAATAATATATTTTTATTTATTTTAAATGTGATAAGTGAGTCCTTTTGGTATTTGGCATAGCAAAAAGTTATTAAGGCACATATTGATAGCAGTCTGGAGATAGGGGTAGTAGTAATGTGAGTAATTAGGTCAGTGTCAATCTTCCGTGTTCTTTTTGGTTCTGAAACAGGGCAGAAATATCAAGAGTATATGATCTCTTAACTGCTTCTTCATATGTCACACATGGCTGGTTTCTCTGAGGTAGTATTCTTTTGTTCCATCTTCTTCGGCTGTCATTCTGGCCTAGAGGTGTTGGGTTTTTATCCTTTTGAATAAGCTCAGTTTGGCAGGAACTTTGGTTTCGGATAACATCAAAAGTCTCTTTGTGTCAGTTTTTTTGATTGGCCAAGTTAATTTATTTTCTGACATTCTTTTGTTACATTTTTTATAACAGAAGTTATACATGAAACCTTGAGTATTTTTCTGTCGCAAATAAGTCAGCTCTTCTGAAAACTTCCAGTGTTTTTGACTTGGTTCAGTCTTTTCTTCTTCCTCTTTTTATTTGAGGGTTGCCTTCTCATATAGAAAGATATGTTTAGAAAAAGATAAGGGTTTTAAAAGAAAGTGAAAATACTTTATTTTAATTATTTTTATTTTTTGTTTATATATTTTATTTTTATTGGGACTCACTACAAGAGTAACTTGGAACAAGATCTATAGCATCCCTAGTCACTGTTGTTGAAGAATCATTTAAAATATAATGGAATTGTGAGGTATTTTGGTAATCTGAAAGCTTTGAAAGTAAAAAATATTTTTGTATGCAGATAAATCAATACATCTGTAACCTAATACGAAAAAATTTTTTTCACTTATATTTTTTTTCAAAATAATCACCTTAATCCAATTATAAATATTGTGTAGCTCTACAATTATACAATGAAAATTCCAGATCAAAATTCAGCTAATAACTGTCAGGCTGTCAATTTATCAGTGTTCCATCATATATTCAAAATATACAATCAATAAAATTAGTAATAGTCAATAAACATCAGGGACTTAAATAATTTTTATTGGCAACAAAATTTAGTTGTTTCTTTTTAAAATTTAATTTTTCTTTTTAACATTTTTTTTTTTTTTTTTTTTTTTTTTTTTTTTTTACAGTATGCTCAAACAGTGAGTAGAGCTCAGATGAGGCTACATGATCACCGAATGGCTGGTTTACAAAAGGTATTTTCTAGCAATATTTTTTCTTTTCATTAAGAAATTGGATTGTGATATTAGTATTTTTCCTTGAATTTTCTTAATCATATTACTTAAAATAATTATCTGTTGACAGGCTATGTTGGATGAATGGAAGTCCTATTGTTTCTTACTGGAATGTTTATGCTCTGGAATTACATTGATCAGTCAACACAGTAACAAGGTAATGTATTTACTATTTAAATCTTTTCCTTGTTTCTATCTACAATTTATGATGACAGATAAGACACCCTCTCACTATTTATATTTGATATTGCCAGGTAAAGTACTGGTAGTCTATAGAATCTAAATAAATATTAGCTTGTCACATAGACCTTCCACATATAGAAACTAGGAGATGGTTTTGAGCAGTTATTAGATTGTGTGGAAGTCAAATGATATACTTATTTCATTTAATGGTC